>CM021109.1:562178682-562308556 GCA_007115665.2 Sequoiadendron giganteum | reverse complement strand
CTCACCCTTTTTCCCTCTCCATCTCACTCTCCCTCTCCCTCTCCCTCTCCCTTTGGTCTATGTGTGTACAAATTGGATATCTGATTTGTGAAACTCCATTGTGCAGAGGTTAAATCTTACCATTGCAGAATATGTTTTACAAATCGGATATCCGATTCAAATCAGATATCCAATTTGCGGGCCATAGAAAAACTCCATGTGGGTCATTTTTGTGCATTCCAACGGACCCTACATTCTATTTGCAGCACTTTGCAAGTGACAAACACACCATTTCAGATAGGAAGAGACAAAGATAAACTTTTAGGAGATTCTTGTACTGAAATTTGTCATACATAATGATTTTTTAGCATCTTTTATTTGGTATAATGGGGAGCACTAGTCGTCGGAAGCAAAAACATGAGAGAAAGCTGACAAAAGAACAAATTGAAGGATATAGACAAAGAGATAGAGAAGGTCATAGAAAGAAAAGACAAGGTATGTTAAATATTGGTGAACCTGAGCCCTATGGTCTTTCAAGTGAAGAGGAAATTGAATATGTTCATGGTGAAAATGTAGAACATGATATTGAAATTGGGAATGAAAATGTTCAAATTGATATTGAAAATTTTCAAGGTGAAAATGTTGGAATTGAAGATGTTGAGCATTATATTGAAATTGGGAATGAAAATTTTGAAATTGATAATGAAATTGTTGGAATTGAAGATGTTGAACATGATATTGAAATTGGGAATGAAAATATTGAAATTGATAATGAAAATGTTGGAATTGAAGATGTTGAACATGATATTGAAATTGGAAATGAAATTGTTCAAATTGATATTGAAAATGTTTAAGGTGAAAATGTTGGAAATGAAGATGTTGAACATAATATTGAAGCAAGTGTAAATTATGTTTCACCAGATTACATGAGAAATGAAGAACATTGTGTGGAAGAAAGAGGTATTCCACATTCAAGACCTTCAAGGACCCCTAAATGGTTAGTTGAAATTGATGATAACATTATAAACAATTTTGAAGGCAAGAGGTCAACACCAACTATTCGATTGTGTGCTAGAATACTTTCAACCAATATTTTAGCGATAAGAAATTGACCGAGCAATGCCAAATTTTTGTACAATTGCTAAAGATGCAAAAGATGAGACCTTTGCAAGCCAAATTGAAGATTCGTCTAAACAAGAGGGCCGAAAAAAATTCTATTATTGTTAAAAATATTTTTAATGCTCTCAAGTCTATTGGAAAAAATAACAAGGAGAAAGATAAGAGAGCTGCTCAGAGAGTCATTACCACTGTCCTAGTAAGCTATCAATTGAAAAAGGCTCACTTTATGAGATAAACTTGTATTGATTTTGACTTAAATCATAAAACTTTGTATAGAGCACTTGCAAGAAGAGAAAGAATAGATGATCCTCTTCAAAATGATACATGGGATTTTTTCGGAAGGCTTACACATGTTCATAAGAAGCTAACTAATAATGTAAAGCAGGAATTTCAACAATTTTGGCATGATAACTCTAGAGTATCACCCAATGCAAATAATTTTTTAAAGTTAAGAATTGGCAGTTGAGACCATACACCGCATCCTAAACATTTCTTGGAATCAAGCCAAACAATGTTGTTCAACAAATTTAATCAAACACATCCAAATATGGAAATCTCGCAAAGAAATTTTGAAGGTTTGAAGCCATTCTATTGTGTGCCTCATAAGATTCCTAATACTTGTTGTTGCAAATACCATGTGGAGTTTTCAATGTACCATGAACTATTATGCTATATCCATTCTACTTTGCATACTAATAAAATGTTGTAGGAGTGTGGTGCAATGCATCTTCCGAAATCATCAAGGGACTTGCTAGATCTATTTTTATGTTCTAGGGATGATGGTTCCTTTTTCTATAGAAATGATTGTTTAAATGCGAAGTGCTCACAATGTGGTGGCTTGTCAAAGTTTGTTCAATGTTTTCATGAGGGTTCAGAACATGAATTTGGAAAGAATATTGTTGAGAAAAAGAGATATGAGATAGTCAAATATACTTTGCAGAGTGGAGGTGAAGGTTCTAGATGTGAATTGGTTACAAAAGAATGTAGTGTTGCTGATTTTATTTCAGATTTTAAGGACAATGTTTTCTACAAATATGCAAGACATAGTTATAGGTCTCAGTGGTTGGATCAATAATTCAGTAATGTAAGGACTCTTTTCCGATTAGCACTATTATATCAGTGGTTGATTTTGTTGAAAACTACACACTGCAACCACAAAACGAGGTACAATCTCAGTATTACAATTCCATTCAGATTGCTATTTTTGTCCACTTAATGTTTAGACATGCACCTGATAGTACAGAGGAGATCGAAAGATAATCAAAGAGTATCATTTTTATATGAGTGATGATAGATCTCACTCATCCGAGTATGTCCAACATTGTTTCGAGATTTTTTTTGAGTTCTTGCAGGAGCATGATATAGCACTGGGTCGACATCTCATTTGGTCAGATAACTATACAGGTCAATTCAAGAATACTCGTATGTTTTATTGGTTGAGTAGAATGCATGTAGAGAGGGGTGTACCTAATATTTGGAGTTTTTTGGAAGCTGGGCATGGGAAAGTGGAGCATGATGGAGCAGGTGCATGTGTAAAAAGAGCTCTAGTTAAGGAGCCATAGAAGATTTTAGGAGCAAAATTCAGTGATGCACGTTCTATTGTTGATTGGTGTAGTTTAGCATTGTCATAGGGAGGGACGCTTGATTCAATAGTGCATAGATTCTTTTGGTTGGTTGAGGAGGGTATAATGGGAAGCAGATTGGATTGTCATACAATCAAAGATTCTTCAAAGATGCATTTGTTTCGAAGCTTAGATGCAAGCACATGGACCATTTGGACATGACCATAGGCTTGTTTTTATCAAAGTTGTATTCAATGCGAGTGGGATCAATGCAAGTCAAGTGAGTGGGTGGATACATGGGTCCCACAGTATCTAACTCCTTTATCTCAAACTATATCCATGACAAATTACACAATGGAAAGTTCACTTGATTACGACCGGCTTTCAGATCTACTACATCTAGGACATGTTTTTGCAATTGTTGCACCGTAGGGGAATGAAGAGAGATCAGAATATTGGTTGGCTCGATGTGTGCAGGTAGAGAACAAGCTAACACAATCGATGGAAGATGATAATGGGTTCATGTATCCTATAGGTTCAGTTGTGGTTGCAAGAACTTGGTTATGAACATACATGAATAGAAAGAATAGCATACCTACATTTGAAGACTACAAGAAACACAAAACCATTCTCATGTATTCACACCTTGTTATAGCAATAAATGTTAAGTTGTTGAAGCATCATGCCAAACCAAAGAAAAAACAACTATGGACACTTAGTAATGTTGATCATGAAGCAATATTGGATACTCTTAAGCAAAGAGATGACCCTTCAGGCACACTTGAATAGCATATTCAAGAATAGAAAGTACAATGCTTAAGCCTCTTTTTTGTTGTGACAATATAGATATATCATTTGACAAATTTTGTGATATTCTTGGCATAATTGATCATGGACCTACTGCAACAATAGCCAACTCTGATCCTTTCAAAGAGGTATGCAACATATTACTTTAATATAGATTGGTTATTCAAAGCATCTTTTATAGTTTGCATTACCAATTCATCATCATTTAGTATGTTTAGATTAATATGGATTTATTAGTCTAAGCAGTTCTTTTGTTGTTACAATATAGATTTATCATTTGATAAATTTTGTGATATTCCTGGCATGATTGCTCATGGACCTGCAGCAACAATAGGCAACTCTGTTCCTTTCAGAGAGGTATGTGACAAATTACAATAATATCGATTGGTTATTACAAGCATATTTTCTATTGTATGTAGTTAAACTGCTACCTTGATGGTTTGTATAGGTGCTTGTCACTCGAAAATGACAACATACTACTCTTGTGCAAGACTGTGCCTTGAATGCCTCAAATAGGCAAGTTTTGTAAAAAATGAATTTTGAAATGTGAAACAATGTAAAAAGTTCATAATTGTGTATAAGCATAATTTATATATTATGATGTTTTTTGAAATATGGTTCAAATGTCTTCCATTGTACTTAATCGAGCTACAACTGAAGGTTTTCTTCCTAGTTCTTTCCTTTCTGTATGCTCATTTGAACCAGGTTTTGTAATATCTCCTATTTATATATAACAAATTACATTGGCTTGCCACTTTTTCAAAAAAAAAAGAAGTAAAAATTTCATTGTGAATTTCATTTTCCATGTAATTGATTCAAGTTGATTGGGCAAGAGCTAGGACTTGCAGAATGTTGATCCAACCTTAAATATTTATGCCCCCACATTTCATTGCATTAGCACTTTGGACTCTTAAGGGAAAATGTCGCTCTGATGCAGCTCGGAGCGATTCAACATATTTGGGTGAAAGAGAGAACCATACCTAGCATAAATGTACCCATCCAAATGTATTGGAAAAGTTCGTTGGGTCGTATGAGTTCGAGAATGAAAGTTGCACCACTTTGCAACTTTGCACTGCTTGCATTTGGCAACTTTTCCCTCAACTAAAAACTCATCACCATGGGGAAATTCCTTCGAGATAGGAAAAACTAAGAGAGGTTATTGTAGATGGTCTCAACACAATCCCATATCCTCAGACAAAGAGTTTGTAAGCATCACGATTTTCAAGAAATAGTCCGTCAAAGTTTGTTGCCTTTTAGCACTTTGGACTCTTAAGGGAAAACATCACTCCGATGTGGCTTAGAGTGATTTGACGTATTTGGGTGCAAAAGAGAACCATACCTAGCATAAATGTACCCATCTAGACATGTTGGAATAATCCATTGGGTTGTACGAGTTCGAGAATGAAAGTTGCACCACTTTGCAACTTTTCCCTCAACTAAAAACTCATCACCATGAGAAAACGCCTTCAAGATAGAAAAAACCGAGAGAGGTTATTGTAGATGGTCTCAACACAATCCCATATCCTTAGACGAAGAGTCTATAAGCATCACGGTTTTTGAGAAATAGTCTGTCAAAGTTTGCTGCTTTTTAGCACTTTGGACTCTTAAGGGAAAACACCGCTTCGATGCAGCTCAGAGCAATTCAATGTATTTGGGTGCAAGAGAGAACCATACCTAGCATAAACGTACCCATCCGAATGTGTTGGAGCAGTCTATTGGGTCGTACAAGTTCGAGAATGAAAGTTGCAACACTTTGCAACTTTACACTCCTTGCATTTGGTAACTTTTCCCTCAACTGAAAACTCATCACCACAAAAAAATGCCTTCGAGATAGAAAAAATTGAGAGAGGTTATTGTACATAGTCTCAACACAATTCCATATCATTAGATGAAGAGTCTCTAAGCATCATGGTTTTTGAGAAATAGTCTGTCAAATTTTGCTTCCTTTTAGCACGTTGGACTCTTAAGGGAAAACGTCACTCCGATGAGGCTTAGAGTGATTCGACGTATTTGGGTAAAAAAGAGAACCATACCTAGCATAAACGTATCCATCCAGATGTGTTGCAATAGTCCATTGGGTTGTACGAGTTCAAGAATGAAAGTTGCACCACTTTGCAACTTTAGACTGCTTGCATTTGGTAACTTTTCCCTCCACTGAAAACTCATCACCACGGGAAAATACCTTTGAGATAGAAAAAACTGAGAGAGGTTATTGTAGATGGTCTCAACACAATCCCATATCCTTAGATGAAGAGTCTTGAAGCATCACGGTTTCTAATAAATAGTCCGTCAAAGTTTGCTTCCTTTTAGCACTTTGGACTCTTAAGGGAAAATGCTGCTCTGATGCAGCTCGAAGTGATTCAACGTATTTGGGTGCAAGAGAGAACCATACCTAGCATAAACATACCCATCTAGATGTGTTGGAATAGTTTGTTGGGTCGTACGATTTTGAGAATGAAAGTTGCACCACTTTGCAACTTTACACTACTTGCATTTGACAACTTTTCCCTCAACTGAAAACTCATTACCACAGGAAAATGCCTTCGAGATAGAAAAAACCAAGAGAGGTTATTGTAGATGGTCTCAACATAATCCCATATCCTCAGATGAAGAGTCTATAAGCATCATGGTTTATGAGAAATAGTTCATCAAAGTTTGCTACCTTTTAGCACTTTGGACTCTTAAGGGAAAACACCGCTTCGATGCAGCTCAGAGTGATTCGATGCATTTCGGTGCAAAAGAGAACCATAACTAGCATAAACGTACCCATTCAAACATGTTAGAACAGTGTGTTGGGTCGTACGAGTTCAAGAATGAAAGTTGCACCACTTTGCAACTTTACACTGCTTGCATTTGGCAATTTTTCCCTCAACTAAAAACTCATCACCACGGGAAAACGCCTTCGAGATACAAAAACTGAGAGAGTTTATTGTAGATGGTCTCAAGTCAATCCCATATCCTTAGATGAAGAGTCTATAAGGATCACGGTTTCTGAGAAATAGTCCATCAAAGTTTGCTGCCTTTTAGCACTTTGGACTCTTAAGGGAAAACGCCGCTCCGATGCAGCTCAAAGAAAATCGACGTATTTGGGTGCAAGAGAGAACCATACCTAGCATAAAAGTACCTATCCAGACGTGTTGGAATAGTCTGTTGGGTCGTATGAGTTCGAGAATGAAAGTTGCACCACTTTACAATTTTACACTGCTTGCATTTGGCAACTTTTCCCTCAACTGATAACACATCACCATGGTAAAAATCCTTTGAGATAGAAAAAATAGAGATAGGTTATTGTAAATGGTCTCAACATGATCCCATATCTTTAGATGAAGAGTCTATAAGCATCATGGTTTTCGAGAAATAGTTCGTTAAAGTTTGTTGCCTTTTAGCACTTTGGACTCTTAAGGGAAAACACCGCTCCGATGTGGCTCGGAGCGATTCAACATATTTGGGTGCAAAAGAGAACCATACCTAGCATAAATGTACCTATCTAGATGTTTTGGAATAGTCCGTTGGGTTGTACGAGTTTGAGAATGAAAGTTGCACCACTTTGCAAATTTACACTACTTGCATTTGGCAACTTTTCTCTCAACTGAAAACTCATCACCACAGGAAAAATCCTTCAAGATAGCAAAAAATGAGAGAGGTTATTGTATATGGTCTCAACATGATCCCATATCCTTAGATGAAGAGTTTTTAAGCATCACGATTTCCATGAAATAGTCAGTCAATGTTTGCAGCCTTTTAGCACTTTGGACTCTCAAGGGAAAACGCTGCTCTGATGCAGCTCGAAGCGATTCAACATATTTGGGTGCAAGAGAGAACCATACCTAGCATAAAAATAACCTTCCAGATGTGTTGGAATAGTCTATTGGGTCGTACGAGTTCGAGAATGAAAGTTGCACCACTTTGCAACTTTGCACTGCTTGCATTTGGCAACTTTTCCCTCAACTGAAAACTTATCACCACAGGAAAACACCTTCGAGATAGAAAAAATTGAGAGAGGTTATTGTAGATGGTCTCAACAAGATCCTATATCCTTAGAAAAAGAGTCTATAAGCATCACGCTTTATGAGAAATAGTTCGTCAAAGTTTGCTTCCTTTTAGCACTTTGGACTCTTAAGGGAAAACGCTGCTCCGATGCAGCTCAGAGTGATTCGACGTATTTGGGTGCAAATGAGAACCATACCTAGCATAAAAACACCCATCTAGACATGTTGGAATAGTTCATTGGGTTGTATGAGTTCGAGAATGAAAGTTGCACCACATTGTAGCTTTACACTGCTTGCATTTGGCAGCTTTTCCCTCAATTGAAAACTCATCACCACGGGAAAATTCCTTTGAGATAGAAAAAAATGAGAGAGGTTATTGTAGATGGTCTCAACACAATCCCATATCCTCAGATGAAGAGTCTGTAAGCATCATGGTTTCCAATAAATAGTCCATCAAAGTTTTTTGCCTTTTAGCACTTTGGACTCTTAAGGGAAAATGCCGCTCTGATGTAGTTTGGAGCGATTCGATGTATTTGGGTACAAGAGAGAAACATACCTAGCATAAACATACCCATCCAGACATGTTGGAATAGCCCGTTGGGTTGTACAAGTTCGAGAATGAAAGTTGCACCACTTTGCAACTTTACATTGCTTGCATTTGGCAACTTTTCCCTCAACTAAAAACTCATCACCATGAGAAAACGCCTTCGAGATAGAAAAAAATAAGAGAGGTTATTGTAGATGGTCTCAACATGATCCCATATCATTAGATGAAGAGTCTGTAAGCATCACGGTTTCTGAGAAATAGTCCATCAAATTTTGCAGCCTTTTAGCACTTTGGACTCTTAAGGGAAAACGCCACTCCGATGCAGCTCAGAGCGATTCGACGTATTTGGGTGCAAAAGAGAACCATACCTAGTGTAAACGTATCCATTTAGATGTTTTAGAATAGTCCATTGGGTCATACGAGTTCAAGAATGAAAGTTGATTGCTTCTTTTTGAATGCAGGAGCACCATCTGACCATTTATCTCCATTCCTCTTGAAGCATCTTTTCTTTCCTCCTTTTCCTTCCTTCTTCGCGGATTGAGCAGAATACCTATCGCAACCAACCTTGACTCCCCTTGAATATAATAATCCCTCAACAGATCAAACTTGGGAAGTTTCAATCTCATGTCGATTCCTTGAATGTAAGACTCCCAAGATGAAGGAAGACCATTAAGAGCCAACATGGTCAAATATTTGTCATCAACAATATGACCATTTCAACTTAAAGATCAGATAATACAACTGAAAGCACTCAAAAAATGAAACACATAAGACAATAAACACAACAAGAAATTTACTTACAACTCAGGCCCAGCTCATGGCTGAATTTGATACAATGAATAATAGCACCTCTTGTAGATGCAAAGATACAATCGAATATGCTTCTCCTTGAAATCAGCCTGCTGCTGCAAGATGAAGCATTGCTGCTCAAGTGCAAATGTTTGCTTGGATTGAAAATTATGCTGAATGAACTTGATTGAGGAAATGAACAAACATCACCTCATATTTATACGAAATAAGGTGACTCTTCAAGGAGGTCGGCCTCTGTTGAAAATAATAAATTACAAAATAATATCAAGGAAGGTCGGTAGTGCGGGAGCACCTAGAAAACACTAGGCAATTAGGAATTCTAGGATGAATTTTTGTTTTTGATGTGTTACCTTGAAGGTCATGTTGACCATTGAGATAGAGTTAGAGGCTTAGGAACATGTCTTGATTAGGAGTGATCATGAGGATAAGGAGTGGAAAGGCTTAATGAGTTTTGGAACTCATTTTACTAGACATTGGCAAAAAGTGCAAAATGGTACATTTTTGCAAATTTTCCACAAGGTAACTACAATGTCCCACCAAGGGGAGGCATAACTAATTTTTTTGACCTATATAGGGTGTGCCTCGACCTGAGAGGAAGGATGGAAGCTTTTGCATTATTGGAAATTTATGATTACAAGAGAAGACAGTGATAAATTTGTGTTAATGGAGTGATCCTGATACTATGAATTGTTTAGAATGTAGTGCAATTATCTTCCAAGCATTGTGTGGAATAGTAGATAGCTAGTTTCTTCGGTTCATTTCTTTTGTAGTTAGTTCATTTCTTTTGACCATTAAGATAGAGTTAGAGGCTTAGGAACATGTCTTGATTAGGAGGATAAGGAGTGGAAAGGCTCAATGAGTTTTGGAACTCATTTTATTGATGAGATTAGAGACTCATTTTACTAGACATTGGAAAAAAGTGCAAAATGGTACAATTTTGCAAATTTGCCACAAGGTAACTACAATGTCTGACCAAGGGGAGGCATAACTACTTTTAGGAACATGTCTTGATCAAGAGTGATTAGGAGGATAAGGAGTGGAAAGGCTTAATGAGTTTTGGAACTCATTTTACTAATTAAGGGTAGATTAAGGCCTTTAGTTCTTGGAGAATGTTAGTCTTTAGGGTAGATTAAGGGCTAAGGAAGAGTTAGAGACATTGCACCAAGATTGACTTGGTAGGTTGATTTGTGATGGTAGTGGGGTTGGCCAAGAGAACCAGGGGTACCTAAACATGAAGAAGGTCCTAAAGGTTAAGGTGATGAGGTAAGACACCAAGGAGATCTTGCAAGCAAGACCCAGAGCATGGAATAGTGATTGTTCCATCCAACCCTACCCTATCAATCGACCTCATCCATTTAAATAAAATGAGTATAAATTAAATAGCCATAGGCTATCATTTAATTTATTACAACTTAATGTGATCGCTATCATGTATGAAAAATGTGGTAGTATAGACAAGGCAGTGGACTATTTGAAAAAAAATTCAAAGAAATGTGGTCTCATAGAATTCAAGGACAAACAAATGCAATTGACAACTGCTCATAGTTTTTAGTTATGCAATGTGAAGTAATTGTATAACTGCTTAGGTTGACTTTGTTAGAACTATATTGTAATTGAAATTTTTTCAGCTATGAACATCTAGTTGTTAGTTATGCAATGTGAATTAATGATTTGAGTTTGAAAGATGTGTAATGCAATGTAATCAGCCATATAAATATAAACTACATAATATAGCCATTCAGTTTTAAGCTATTGTACATTGATATTTAACCATTGCTCAAGATAAAATTTTCAAAGAGTTTAATCATGCACATGAGGAACAAATTAAATTTTGATTGTCAACTTCTATATATCAAATTATCCAATAATCAAGTGTATGTCCATATACAAAAATGGCATCAATGCCAACTCAAACAAAGTCTTACAAAATGTGGCATATGCCATCTCAATATGTATTCAAAATTTACATACCAAAGTGTCTATCTCATCCTAAACTATTGGTGGATCATCAAAATGGAGCCTCTTTGAAGCACTCATTAGCTCTAAAGGTAGTTGCACAAGAAAAATTCAAACCACAATTGAGATTAGTTATACTATATAATTTAAAATCAAATAATTAACATCAAAATCAATATACATTGAATTTTAATTGAACTCTAAAATTGAAATCTTGATTACCTGAAATATACATCTCTTCAAAGGGTTAGGAGTCCTAGAATATACCAAATAAAATTTTGAAATGCCAATCTATATATGTGAACAAAAACATAAAATTGATCCAAGTTAGCATATGATTATTGGTAATAAGAACTTATTTACCAAACACAAAATAAAATAAGCACATGTACCTCTTTAGGTTGATCTTTTTCTTTATCTCCTTCAAGTGTTTCGACACCTCCTCTTTGATGGGTTTCAACACCTACTCTTTGAGGTGTTCCAATAACTACACCTTTAGGTGGTGTGTCCCTTGTCAGCATATCTGTAAAGCTCATAACTGCCTGTAAATAAAATTAACAAGTACATATGAAACTACCAATCTATGTCGACGTATGTATAATCAATATAAGATCTTAAAAATCTTAATTCAATCCAATTTGAGTTCAATTACATTCCCCTTATCTAGATTTGAGCCTCAATAGTCTGGATGAGGCTGCACCTCACTCACACTAGGTATTTCCTACTGGACGAAAACAAGATAAACATATAAGCTATTATATAATTTCATTAATGAAAAGCAAGTATATAATATAAAATGTAAATGAGTGAGTGCGAAAATATATATTGCGTGTGTGTCCAAGCCAAATGAAATGGCCGTAAGGGTGCTATCAGTCACCCATGCGAGCTCCTCCTCAGATAGCAACTGTTAAGTAGACCATGTAAATAAATATTAGTACTTGATACTATCTCTTATTAATATTCATTTAAAAACAAATGCAAGTTATGAAATTATAACTTAAATCTTACCTGTGTCACTATTCTAGCATCTCCCTCTCTAGCAGGAGAGGACTCTGTAGGATACGCTCCACTCCCCTATGACTAATCTATAATGTCTACATCATGGAGGTCATAATCAAAAGTGTCCAAGGGGTGCTCAGTGGGCTGTATAGAAGGACCCAAGCATATCTAGCGGCACATAGTGCAAGCATGTGGCACACAAATATGTGGACTTGAGGAGGATGATGCAGCAATACTCAAGCTTTCGCCAACATAACTAAAATGTGGCTGGGCTACTGTAGAAGCATGTGAAACCAAATGACCACTCAAAGAGTGAATAGTCTGAATAGTCTGTGTGGATGCATCCTCGATAATGTTTCAGTGATATATTGGAGGTGGCGGAGGAAGGGGAGGAAGGGGAGGAAGGGGAACATTTGGGCATGAGACTACTCTAACTGCCCCTAGTCTATCCTAGGGCATACCTCCACCGACGCCCTGGAAGGGTTTAATGTCAAAGTAATTGACATGATGCCCTAACACAAACTCAACATATAATTTTTTAATAATGTAAAATGGTATGTTAGAATTATTGTTCGGTGGTTTATCAAAAACCATACACCAATGATCCCAAAAGTTAGCTACAATGTCCTTATGTATGCACCATTTTATGGAAATTTTTGTTCTATTAACATTCATTGGCAAACCGGTGTGGGGGTCAATGAATAAAGAGGCTATTTGGGCTTTGGTTATTTGGAAATCTTTCACATCATCGTAAGACAATCCACATCGATAATACTCCCTCATGTCTTCTCACCACGAATAAAAGGAATTATCTTGGCTGGAGAGGGTTTCTATATTTTTAATTATTTCTTTCAATGTGTTTGTCATATCTCTCAATCGAGGCATTGTCTGATAAATTTCACAAATGCCCCTCAATTGCCCCAATTTTTCACCAATTAAGTCTTCAATTGGTGGCTGCAGAGGTGGTGGAGCATTTGGCTGTGGAGGTGGTGGAGCATTTGGCATTTGTGGATTTACATTCATAGCCATAATACCTGATTAAATTTAAAAACTAATTAAACTAATTGAAATTACACAATATAAATGAAATTATTGTAAAAAAACCCTAGTTTTTAATAAAAATCCAAAAAAAACCATACTTTTTCACAAAAATCATTAACAAACTCTTATTTTTGATAAAAATACATCAATAACACTAATTTTTAATCAAGATCCATTTCAAAACATTAAGTTTTAATAAAAAAATCAATGTAAACTCTAGTTTTTTTAAAAAATCAATACAAAACCGTATTTTTGAATTTTTTTACAAAAAGCCTACTTAAACTTAACAAAATCTATTGAAAAATGGATTACAAGATTGAAAAAACCAAATACATACCTTTCAAATTAGATATCGAATCAGAACAGATATTGGATTTGGGTTTCTCCTCTTGCGCCCGCGTCAAACTGTGAGAAATGAAATTAAAGAGTCGGTTGTTTTTTTATATACAATTTTCAAAAATTGGATATTCGATTTCTGGAAACTACCTTTGGTTTTTGGTTTGGGTAGAAGTACTGTCACCTGAACCTAGAAAAGTCAACTAGGCCATTTCTGCGTTTTTGAACTGATTCAAAATGTGATTTTTTCTCATTTCCACTTTTTGGTCCATCATGATCCTGCACATACCTATAAAAATGTCCTTAAAAAGTGGGATTATAATTGCTTGCAAAGTGTTTAAATATTCTTGTTACAATTATGAAATAATTCCATAACAAAACTTCTCCTTGCTTCCTTCTTCTCTTCTTGATCACTTCAACCTACAAAAGCTGATTAATCTACAAAAAATAGAGCCACAAAATAGGTTAAAAGATCAATGTGATAAACACAAAAGGCACATGTTAAATTCAAATTGAAAAATTGAATTTTTTACCCCACCCCGGCATCGCAATCTCGAAAGGAATTGTTGTTTGGAGAAGTTCAATGACACTCTAGTGAAGTCAGTGTCACTCTGTGGAGAAACAAAGACCAAGATTGCGTCACTGTTTCACCCAACATCACTCTTTGGATTTTGACTGGTCCAACTTCAGAAAAATGACTTCAGTTTCATTTTTTGTAGTATATACAACATCTCTATATAGCGATGTTGGACTGATAGCATCATTGTTTGTCTTTTGCAGCATCGCTCCTTCCTGTAGACACAAAAATTTGAAAAAAATAGCAAAATTTTGAAAAAAAAATGTGTTAATTTTGAAAGGTGAGCCCTCCTAATGCAAAAATGTGAATTATTGGTCTAGACCTTCTCAAGAATCATCAAAAAACATAATTTAATTTCATAAAAAAATCTAAAATAAACATTCCCCATGCAATTCATTCAAATGCAAAGAATAGGAAATAAAGTGAAAATGATCAAATAAAGCTACTAAATCTTATTCAAGACATTCAAACCACCATCCCATGGGGTAATTGGTGCTTCTTTGATATGGAAAGAAGCCATTTCCCAATTCCTTGCAAATATTTGATGAATATTGTTGATTATTTGTTCTCCTTGATGAAAATTTGACCATAACCTAGCTAAGATTGATAAAATACTATGAAAACCTTGATGAACAATGGATGAATTTGTATAAAATCTATGGATAATGACTTTTCATAAAGTTGTGGATCCAAAATCAATAGAAGAGTTCTCCATTTATAGGAGATAAGGATGGAGGAATGAGAAACATTAAGGTTGTGAGATAGAATATGAACCAATAACAATGTGCCACTTGTCAACATGATATTAAAGGGAGGTTGTGCATATTTTGGTTAATGTGCAAATTAATGCAATTAGGTGGAAATTTGAAAGATGGCTTCTGGAAGAAGATGTGGGAGAGGATTTAATGCCACTTGGATCAAGAAAAAGGACGTGTAAGACGCTTAAATTCCATGCTGGAGGACAAGTCCTTTTGGGAGGGAGATTTCAAATTGGAGGAATATTCCAACGAGATGCCCTTTTGAATGAAAATAGAATAATTTATAAATCAATTAAATTGATTTACCAAGTTGAAAAATATAGAGGATTTGATGGATTAGAGTAAATCAAATGAGAGAAATAATGGGCACTAGATTTAATTAAATGAAGTTTGATTTATTTAATTAAAAGGGGTGATGTTAGATTTAATCAAATAAGGGTGATTTATTTAATCAAAAGAGGGAATATGATTTAACCAAATAAAATTAATTTTTAAATTAAAAGAGGAACATTAGGATTAAATAAAATTGGTTTATTTAATCAAAGAGGAAATATTAGGATTAGTTAAATAAAATGATTTATTTAATTAACATAAGATGATAATTTAATCAAATAAAGTTGATTTATTTAATTAAAAGAGGAAAGTTGATGAATTAATTAAATAAGGATTATTTAATTAATTGGTTAGTAAATCAATGATTCATGGAGAACTAATTTTAGTAAATCAAGATTAGGTGCATGATATCAATCAGGATAATTTGAACGTCTACACTTACTGCATTAACTCGGATGAAGGAAATCATATTTAAATTGGAAGATGATCTAATTCCAGGGGTACTACAAACTTTATCTCTACCACCTAAAGAAGGCATATGGGAATATATTAAACGGTTGGATCAAGCATCAACCAGAGTAGAAAGATATTGTTGTGCAACAAAAAGTGAAGAAGAAGAAGATAATCTAAAAATACAAATAGACCAAGGGGAAAGGGAAATAGAAGAAACCATTGAACCTAAAAAGAAATAATACAATTAACCCCTAAAACTAAAGGAGATAAAAATTGTAGTAGAAGGGGATCCCAAATTATCAAGTTTAGGAGATTAATAGGATGAAAAGGTTGTAGCATAAATAATAAAAGCTCTATCAAAATTACAAGATCTATTTCCCCAAAATTCTATAAAAAATAAAAGGAATTAAGGAGGAGGTTAGAATGATGGAAATTTAACTTAATGAAGGTGCTAAATTGGTCCAATTTTTTTTGTATAGAATTAATCCAAATATGAAGAGGAAAGTAAAAATAGAAATAGATAAGATGCTAACTAGTAGAATCATCAAACCAGTGGAATATGTTGACTAGATAAGTCCCATGGTGGTATAGAACAATAAAAAAAGTGAGATAAGGCTATGCATATAATTAATGGAATTAAATTAAGATTATTTGTATGATCCATTCCCAAATCCCTTCACAAAAGAAATATTAGAATCAATAGCTAAACAAGAGATACATTCATTTACCGATGACTTCTCTGGATACCATCAAGTGAAGATCAGGGAGGAGGATTAACCTAAGACTAATTTTTCTACTAAATAGGGTTCCTATATGTATACAGTGATTCCATTTGAATTAAAGAATGGCCCTTTGATATTTAGCAAGATAATGATCAACACTTTTAGGGATTTTATTCATGATTTTCTAGAAGTATACTTGGATGACTAGAATATTTATGGGCTTGTAAAAGATCATGTACAGGTCCTCTAAATGATGTTAAATAGGTGTAAAAGTATGCATATATCCATGAACTTGAAGAAATGTACCTTTTAGGTACCCTTTGGGACTCTCTTAGGCCACATTGTATGTGAAGAAGGGTTAATGGTCGACCCCATGAAAGTTTTGTTGATTCTAAACTTACCGCCACCAAAGAATGGATTGGAAGTTAATTTTTTTTTAGGGTACACAAGATATCACAGGAAGTTCATAGAAGGCTATACTAGTATCACTACCCCATTAGAGGATCTCCTAAATAATAAAATCATTAGGATTATAGAATGGAATGAGGAATCACAAAACTCCTTTGACACCCTAAAGAAGAAAATTATAGACACAAATTATAATATTTATGAATTGGAACAATCCTTTTAATATTCATGTAGATTCCTTCAATATAGCCATAGGAGTAAAAATCGCTCAACCCAAAGGAACTAAGGACCATCCCATAAATTTTTCTAATAGGAAGTTTTCTATTGTAGAAAATAACTATACTTAATTTTTTTAATGCTAAAGTATATGCATTGAAAAAGTACAAACATTATTTACCATCCACACTATTAAATTTATTTATGAATCATGAACCCCTCAAGTTCAAGTCTACTTAAAAAAATAGTAACCCATAGGTTCATATCTAGATGGTTATTGTTATTTAGAGATTTTGATTTTAAAATCATGGTAAAACCTAGCAAGAATAACCAATGATTGGATTACTTGTCAGGAATTTTAACCAAAGAAGAATTGGATGCCTTGGGAGAAGAGTTACTTGGAACACACATATTCTACATTATGCAGTACCGAAAGAGATAGAAGATATTGATATTTTTCTTTCCATAGGAGAATAACTCGAGAACCTATCACCATAAGATAAAAAATCACTAGTGTAGAGGGTTGCACCATACACCCTAGTTGAAGGGGAGCTCCACCATCTTGGGAAAGATAATATTTTGCAAAGGGTGGTATACAAAGATGAGAGGAAATCAAGTTTAAAGGAATCACATGAAGGAGTTCCTAGAGGACATAGTTTTGGAGAAACTACTACTAGAAGATAAAAACTTTTAGTTTTATGGTGGCCAACCTTGCATAAAGATGCCAAAAAATACATGAAAGAATGTGATATTTTCCAAAGGGTCCAGCAACCTACTACATGGGATGAAATGCCACTTAGACTAGTATTAGATCAAAATCCATTTGAAAATTGGGAAATAGACTTCATAGGACCAATTGACCCTCCGATAAAGCATTCAAAATCCAAATTCATTATAATTAGAGTGGAATACCTTACAAAGTGGGTAGAGGTAGAACCAAAAAGAGATTGCACTGCAAAGACTTACAAATTTCTTATACAAAAATATCATTACAAGGTATGGATTCCCTCTAAGAATAGTAAATGATCAAGGTAAACACTTTTTGAATAAGATGATAAAGGAACTACATCATAATTTTATGATAACACATAATAGAAGTCTCCCTTATCATATGCAACCTAATGGGGGCTAAGAAAGATAATTAGAAAAACATTAACCAAGATGTGTGATGGGGACATAATAGATTGGGATGTAAAGGTACATGTGATACTTTGGGTATATCAGGTATTCTATAAAAGGACTAGTAAGTTCAACCCATTTCAACTATTTTATGGCACTGATGCCATAATACCAATGAATATAATTATTCCAAACATATATACAACACTCATTTTAGAGTTGGAGAATGATCAATACTTGATACAAAGAATAGAAGAGCTGGAGAAATTTGATGAATTTTGATAGATTGCAATATACAACCACTAATTAGATGGGAAAAGACAAAAACCATGGCATGATAGAAACTTGTGATTAAATATGTAGAACAAGGGATTTTGTGTTTTTATATGACAAGTTTAAGAAGTGAGGAAAGTTAAAGTTTAGATGTTTCTAGGACCATATTACATTCATGACATAACTAAATTTGGAGTAGTAAAGCTAAAACAACTATATGGCACTCTGATGATAGGGAAAGCTAATGGCATGCACTTAAAACACTACCACTTATCGAAATATTGAAAAAACCAAATATAAATAGCCTAATGTATTGTATATACTATAGCTTAAGCCTTTTAAAAATTAAAAATAAAAAAATCCCAAAAGTAACCTATTAAATCAATAAAACGACTAGGAAAATCCATGAAATGGAAGAACGTTAAATTCCCAACTTCCCCCCACCTATATAATTTGGCTAACATGCCACTCATTCATTCAATTTTTTTCCTTTGCACTTTACATTTTTAGCTAATTTGATCTAATATCAAACCCTAGTAGCTCCTTGCATTGTGTAAAACTTAATGCATAACAATGGCCACCCCGCAACAGTGGTCTTTGAGAAGCCTCGACCCACCTACAAGAAGTATCTATACAAGTCCTTGGAGATAGATAGTGATTGTGCATTCTCATCCATTACCCACAATGTAGTATATTTGGAGGATGTTTGTAAGTATATCCATGAATACATTGTAGAGATAGATCACATGAAGTTGGAGAGATAGATCACATGAATTTGGAGGACCTTCAACACAAAATTTTGGAGGATGATGACAAGAATTACAAGCCAAAGTACTTGGAGATTAGCTAGAAGAATCTCCTCATCTAGAAATATTATCCAAATTTATATGATGAAGGCACATGATTTAAAATCCAACTAAGTCAAGTGCATTAAAAATTCATGTACCTAGATAAGTCATACTAGATCAATACAAAAAAATCCATTCACATAGTAACCAGACTTAGAGTGGTAGGTGGCATCCCAACCAAGGAGGAAATTAAGAATAGTGAGGTAGAATAGCTTATTAGAGCTATTTTGATAGTAAAAGCATGAAACTCAAGACCATAACAAATTATGGAGTCTAGTATATGTAAATGGGAATAGTGTACAAGATTTACTATGCCAATCAGGAAAAATTTCTAAAGCCACCATAATCCACACCGCCTATCAAATGGTGGTGGAGGGAAAATACTTCATCTTCTGCAAGGTCATGAGGGAGCAACTGATGTAGACTATCTAGAAAATAAAAAACTCCAATTACCGTTTCCAATATGGTACATTGATAATATATCTAATTTTTTAATTTCTCAATGAACTGACAAAATACAAAGGAAAATTCTAACAATTAAACCAGATTGTAGTGGGGTATGTGCAAGATCATGATGGGCCAAAATGTGGCAATATGATGGATATGTGGCTGGCGACTATTTTTACCCAAAATTGATGAAATGAAAAGGGTTTTTAAAGGATATTATCATATTTTCACCAATATAAATTATTCTTTACTTTAAATTTGATAAATCATTATTATTCATTTTCTATTGAATTACGACTAAAGTCCTAATTTTTAGGCTGATTGAAAAACATCTATATCTTTCAAATGGTATCATATTTTTTGAATCCAAAACATGTGTCACATTCTATGCTTCTCATAATATAAGATTAAAAAAGAAAAAAAAAATTCATGAAGTTTTGACCAGGTTAAGGTGGTCAGACATACGAGTCTTTATATTTTTTAAAAGTTGTCAAAAAACAAATTATAATTAAATATTTACTTGGAAAAAAATTACAAAAAAAATGCATCACATCAGGACATGAGTCCTCTACTTATTTTGAAAATCTTATAATTCTTTTTTATCATTTTAATGTGGTTAGGGTGGTCACACAAACACCTACTTCATATTTTTTCCCTAAAATTTAAGTACTACTATATTTAAATTTCAAATTCTCACCAAATAGATTTTTTTTTTTTGTAAATAAACCTAGTAATTTAGAAACTAAATTCAATTTTCTACAAATTCTATTCTTACATATTTTTGAAATAATATAGATAAATTATTCAAATTTTTATGTCAAGTTGCCTAACTCTGAATTTTCTGATTTTTTTGCCACTTAAGGGCCTGTTTTTTCCATGATGATCCTGCACATACCCAGTGGTACAAATTAAAGATCATATCTACCAATTGTTGGACTTGACAACCTATAAAGCTACATTTTGGGTGTTCTTCAAAACATTCCAAGAATAAATTTAAGAGAGGGAAAGGATTTCCTATGCATCTACTCAAGAATACACCAACACAATTACATTCATGGTGGACAAGGATTTCACATATATGGGGGTAGTATAATTGTGCACCATTTGGAATCTACGGCTACCCTACAAAGATACCACACTAGAGGTGGATTCTTATGTGGAAACATTGTTCAACCATACAAATATTCTATCATATAATTATTTGGGACATACAAATAAGTCATGGATAAGTGGTTCAAGAAGGAGCCCATGGAGAATCTAGAGAAAAATAAAGGAAAACTCCAACAACAACGAGGCATATTGGAGGGAGGGTTTACACAATTTGTAGCTAATAAAAAATAATTAGAGCCCCCAATAACAAGTTCATGGTGGGCCCACACACTGAACTAGACAAATCAAAAGGCCCCACGACTTCCACACCAACAATATCCACCCCAAGGAAGCCACCATAATCCCCTCTACCAAAAAGAGAGAGGAAAGAAGGACATAAACAAAGGGCCAAGTGACAGATAGAGGAGGATATAGTAGTAGAAGAGATAATATAAGGTGAATATGAGGTCCTACAACCTCTAAAGAGGAGGAAAATAGAACAAGATCTGATACCCTATCCACAAATAAATTTGGAACAACCAGAAGAGCTTATTGATGTCTTGGAAACCTATAATGCCATCGTCAGCCATGGGATCCTACCATAGCTCCTCCAAATGTATAAGGACATGTTTGAAGAGAATAAATATAGAGTGATTTAATGTTTGGTTAAATATGTTAACCACTCCAATAAAGGGCTGGAATAATCCTTGAAATACTTTTCAAAAGATAATTACTACCATAAGGGAGAAAAGGGAAAATGCATTGGGAATAGAAGAAGAAATAAGGGAGAAATAAATCTCCTCAATTATCTCAAACATCATTGAGGAGAAAAGGTTAAAATTTGAACCAAACACAATCCAAAGAGCTTTACACCAAACAAAGTGTTGGTAGACTCATGGAAGATGATCCAAAAAATATAGAGGTCATTTGAAAATAAATAGAGGAGATTGCCCAAAAGCTCTATGAAGAAATGATGAAAAAAATAAAGAAGAGAAAGTAAAGGAACCCACACCAGAGGACAATACTCCCAAAGAGATAGGTATTTAACTCAAAGAAAGTATAATTCTCAAAGGATAAGAGAAAAATAAGGAGGCTTCTAGAGATGTATCCACTTACTCAGATACCATCTCCAAAATCATAAACTTATTGGCACAATAGAAACAAATACAAATGGTGTCATTTTCATATTTTTTGCAAGTATCGATGGTGGGGTCATATGTTGACTTGTCCAAAATCTCACTCATAAATAAGATAAAATTAGGGGACATATTCTATGTTACCACCAAAGAATATCTACTAAATGAAGATGTAGAACATGTTGAACAACTAGAAGATGTAGTACTCACAGTTCAAAATTTTATCCCCCATCTTCTGCATAACACTTCACTGCTACTACCACAACAACTCAAATAATTGGTAGATAATTTATGAAATGGAAATTGTAAACTTAGAAATCCTTCCAAGAACTAGTATGCACCTTTAGTATCGTATGTTTCTTTAAACAAATCAGACTTCAACAACCCGATACAAGAACATACTACTATGTCTTAAAGTGGAAACAGACATAGTTTAATTTCCCATGCATTAATCCTTAGAGGAAAGTCGATGTAGTTTCAAATCTAGGAAAATTTCAGCAACATAACGGCATGTAAATTAACATTTCAAGAATGAGAAACACAAAGAATAGAAGAAATATTGACAAAATTGAAGATAATATATGCGGGGGGAAAACCCTTCGAGGTTAAAAATCCACATTCCAAAGCATCAAACCAATGTATTAATCTACAAAAATATGGTTACAATACACTTTCAAGCTCACAACCTTAACATGGAGACTACATCTTGTTTTTTTGGAGGAAATTAGACAACACTTTGATACTTGCAATATTCAACATACAAAACCCACTCCAAGACACCCAATATATAGAGAATACAAGCATGAAGGTAACTTGTAGAATAAGCTACAAGAGATGGGCTTCTAAATCCATGTGGAACATTTTTCAACCACATATTTGACTCCTATGACACTTGTCACATGATTCCTAACCCCTCTTACATGCCTCCATACTTGGGAACCCCAAATTTTCCCCTAATAGGTATGACAGATGCCTTACAATGTCATAAAATCTATCATATATGATAACTCTTATAGTTGTAAGAGATTTTTTCATAACTAACTAAATATAGAATATTTTCTTATAGCCTATCATAGGTAAAACTTGGGTTCCTATATTCCTCATGAAAAGATTACTTCCAATACTTGTCCAACCTATCATAGAATCTGGGTCTTATGCATCATAAGACTATCATAAGAATCCGTCATAAGAATCTATCATAAATTATCATAGAATCCTTCAAAGATGCTGACACATGTCAAATAATATCTTCTCAAAGTGGGATGCCTAAATTTCCATGTGGTGACCACAACATCCATTTCACTTCTCAATATGCTGAAAAATAACCGTTCCAAGTCACATTAGATGACAAATTAATATGAGAAATAAATACAACATAAGCATTAATAAATTAATATTCTAATTCTAGGAAATTGCAAAGGTTGATACACCTTAATTCCCAATATTCTCCCACTTTTCAAACACCTTTCAAGAGATAATCTAATTAGGTAATCAACTACTAGGGGCCAAACAACACCATCATAGCCATCCATGAAACCAAATGAATCTCTAGCATGATCTCATGTGCTAACAAGATAGCTGTAACAACATCCAAGATGTCCACCATATCAATAAAAAACTCATGTTATCCTCCATTCTTGCCACCTATGGAATAAAATTAACATGTCAAGGTGTATATGCATCAATCCAAAGAAAACAAGCATCAAATCCAAGTGATAACAAAGACTACAAGCTACTTCCACAACTCCATTATGATCTTGATCTAAAAAAATCCTCAACCAACTCCAATACTATAACTAGAACACAATTATGAGGATGAATAATCCTCCAGAGAACAAGAAAATCCATCAACTAGAACAACAACCAAATTGGGTTTCCCTTATCTAACTGATAAACCCATGTGATTAGAAATAAAACCCCAAAAAAATACTAATCCATCCAATCTACCATACCTCAAAGGTACCTAGAACATTAGTAGAACTTATTCCAACAAGATATCCAACCCATAAATTGCAATCATAAACTCCATATATCAAAATTGTCAATGAAGAACACACACATCTAGGAACTCCCATTGCATGGGTAATGTCAAATCTAAAAAATAGATCATGGCATAAAAATTCAAATAATAGAAAGATATAGAAGGTTTAAACAACCTCATGTAGTACCAAGAAAAATCCACAATGATGTGAAAAACATGTAAACCAATAACTTGTAAGAACAACTCTCATCACAAGTCTCCAAAGCTCTCCCATATTCTCCACACCCAACAAAGGAAAGATATAAAGGAACCTCCATGTCATCACCTAAGAACATAAGTGAAAATACATGACAACAATCTAGTGATCACAATATCTCCATCCAATCCTTAGAAAAAATATAATAAACCAAACATCCAAGAAGATAGCGAATACCAAAGAGAGAAACATTGCATATCATATACCTATAAAAAATCCTCCTACATACACCTCTAAATTCCAACTATGCTAAGTATGATCTCCTCCATAAAACACCAAAATAAAATCCATAAAAACACCCAACCGTTTAGTCACCAAGATCAAACATAACATATGTATCATGTAATCAACATGGATGTAAGCTTCTCAAGACAAAGAACAAACTAAATATCCAGTCCCATATCAATATAATATACCAATACATCTCCAAATTAAACATCAATTACTGTAATCACAATGCATAATGAGATAAAAATTCTAATACTCCTCAAATGAATCCTCCAAAAACATATATCCATCGTTCAAGATCCATATGCATGATAATACAAAGCATAACATAATAACCTGAAAGAAACAATGGGAAATAATTCTCAAGTAAAATTTCAAGAGGACCAAGAGTGGGGAATGAGAATTCTCCTCCAAGATATCCAAGTCATCATGACTCATCCAAGAACACTCTCCTCATAGGTTCATGTTGGAATCATGTCCAACCAATGTGTAGGCTCCTCAGACTTCCACCTGAAATCTCATCAAGAGTAACCATTTCAACACATATCTCTAACCACAAGAGAATTGCAAGCATCACCTAAGTCTCCAAGTATCCATGAGTACCTATAACCAATCAATCCATGCCAAAATCCAAATGAAACATAACACAACCATGAAGTAATCAAGAAAATGATCAATGTACTCAATAAAAGGATAACCACTCAAGATCAATGTGAATTCTCTAATCATGAATTGGGAACATAAACATGACAACATGATCTTACCATCTCCTCCTAGGAGATCATGTGAAATAATGCATTCATCCTAGTCTCAAGAGAAAATGTACCATACCAAAATATAATATAGAATCAAGAGTACATCATGGAATAATACCAAAATACTCTAAACCAAGAAACAACATCTTCAAAATGATGAATATAACCATCTCCAGATAATGTCCATACAAATGTGAAAGAACCCTTCTACAACAACAATATCTAAAAGCTCCTCCTAGTAACATCTACAATACTAAAGAAGATCATCCATCACCAAGTGATGAATCCACAATCACTGCTAAATATCCCACTGAACAGTGATATTTAACTCTCCAAGAATCATTACAAACATCTCCTTCATGAAGATTCTTCATGGTTCTAACACAATGAAATGCAATATCAACAACACCAAAATATACAAGACAAGAAGATAAACAATATGCTACACACCCATAACTGAATATCCAAGAAAATATCATCCATCCTCTTATTTAAAAACAAAATACCAATGCACAAATGACCATAAATAAGTACAACTAATGAAATCTACATAAAAAATGAATCAACCTCATGGATATAGACAATCCACATCCAAGTCATCCCACTACAACCAATGGGTAGCTAATCCACAAACGTCATAACTCATAGATCCCATACACTGAAGCATGAAAACTCATAATCATATTAGTAACATGCAAAACTGAGATATCAAAGAAGATAGCATACAAATTTCAAGAATCAAACTCTGTATCAACAACAAATTAGATTTTCCAAAAAAATCCACAACTGAGTACCATCGTAAAGGAACTAATCAAGCATTCCTACAAATCTACAAATTTTTTCATCTACAAAACTCTAAGAGTTTGAAAAAAATATTTTCCACAAATCTACAAATCATTGATTTTGTATTAACATGTAAAACCTATTAAAAAATCTCCATGTAAATTTAAAACCACTTAAAACACTTAGAATAATAGATCACACACATTTCATCTGAACAAGTGAATAGTCTAGATGTACACAAACCCACAACTTTTAGAGCATGGGAAAACTATAAAACCTCTAGAGGAAATAGTTGTCTAGAAGCTTATAAAATATAAATTATCTCAACTTCACAACCCACAAATCACCAATGGTAAAACATATACCAAAATTTCCTCAACAAGAAAGCTGCAAACCTACAAATATCTTAGATCCAAAAATATCCCAAGGAAAACATAATCTGATTTTTTTTTGAATATATAGATATGCAAAATCACAAGTTTTGATTAACCATGTAAAACTTGCAAAACCATCATGTTTTGTAACACACATGCAAATCCACATCCACTTAAAATCTAGAAGACCCACAAGTTTGAAAACAACCATAATAGTTAAACTAGAACAATGGAATATCATGAATATGCATAACCATATTTTTTAAACAAAAAATCCATAAAACCCTCAAATCCAAAGAACATGAATCTGAGCCATGCAAGTACAAAAATCCATGAAGAAAGTAGACATCTAGGAAATTCAGGCTTATTCATAGGAAAACTCCACCACCACCATGTACATGCATTCAAGAGGGAATTAGGCTATTCTAGAAGCTTCCAAATCATCCAATCATCAACTCCATAGCCTTACATGAATTCAAGGTTATTGAACTATCAAACAGGAGCTCCAAATCAATAATATATCAAAGGTAACCACATGATCAACTCCATAAAACTCTATCTTCTCCATCCTTCACAATTCCTACTATTTCTAGAAAACAAGATCAACTGCAAAACTTCCACTCAAACAAGGATTAATAATCATCCAATTCCTTCAAAATAGATTCCCTTAAGCTTTCTAGGCTAAGAAATCACAACAAAAGTATTGAGAAGTTGTTGATTTGGAATTTTTATCTTTGATGTCAAAACCTAGGATCTGAAAGGTTATTCTTCAAATGATATACATAAATGATCTACCCTATTGTATTATATGATTTTACATAGTGTGGATGTTATCATTTACCTGGATATGGTATTAATTCTTTTTGGGACATTTGTGGAAGATAGTTAATGCAGAATAATGAAGACTAATCTTTTGATATTGGTTGGTGTGCCTAAAGATTATTCTGGGTATCCTTGCTATTCAGACATTCATGTAGCATGTTACAAGTTTTTTTATTTATAGTTTCTTTCCTCCAGTTGGTATTGAAATTAATGATGATCAAGATTTGGTATCCTTTGTGGAATTCCTATCGAATTCAAAACATATCTCATGTAATTCAAAGATTTCTATATTTTGGTAATTATGCTAGGTGATGAAATTATCTTATGTATGACCTATTTATGGGTCCCATGGTAATGTGATAAGAATATATTTATGTGTGACCTACCCTTTAGGTCCTATGCTAGCATTCCAAGCCTTATTAAATATTTCAAGGTGGTTCTTCAAGCTGACATGTTTTTCTAGGCTAAGTCATTTTGTTCTATGGGTATATATATATATGTGTGTGTGTGTGTGTGTATGTAGAATATATTTTTGGTACTAAACAAGAAGTGTGGTGTTTGCTAAGAGAGAAAACGGTGTGAAGGATTATGTGACAAGAAACAAAGAAGGAAGTGGAAGGAAAGTGTTAGGAAGAAGTAATCTATATTGAAAAGGTTGTGCAAGGAAGGTGGGAAGAACATTCTTGACTAGATCTACTGCAGATAGATATTGTGCTCTTAACCGTAACTGACATCATGCATATGTAGATGCAACTTCATCAATTCAGGTTTTATGAGTAAGACTATTTTTTAGTCAAATGTTTTTGTAATAGTCAGGTAGTAAGCCCATTAGTAGTGAGCCTTACTTGTAGTGAGAATTTTGGCAATGAGCCCTTGTAAAAATCACCTTAATCGATGTTTTATAATTGAGAATTATCATTCTCTATGGTTTTTCCCATCTTGGGTTTCCACGTAAATTATAGTGTTCATTGTGCATGGTGTTATTATGTGCTTTCATTTTCATATCTATTTTTAGTATCTGATTGATTTGATATTTCTCTGGATTAATTAAAGTCAAGAAAATTGTTTTATGATAACTGATTCACCCCCCTCTAAGTTATCCGAACTTTTCAAAAATTGGTATTAGAGCTTGGTCCCTTGCAAATAGAGCTTAACCCTTGAGGGAGATCTTGGAATTTTGAGCAGATGGCAAGAGATTATTACTTTGATGAAGAACTAAAGACAATGCTAGATGATATGGAAAGAACTAAATATAAAAATGAGGAATTGAAAAAAAAATCAAGGAGGAAAATGTTTGTATCTCAAAGCTAAGGGAGAAAATCCAAAAATTTAAAGCAAAACATAGAGTAGTCAGGGAGGAATTAAAGGAGTCAAAGGAAAGTGTTTTGAATCTAAATCTATGATTGGATGAATTCAAGAATAATGAAGAAAATATCAAAGATACCATCAAATAAAATATGGAAGAATGGAAGAAGACTGAAGAAAATATCAAAGATACCATCAAACACAAATTAGAGGAAAATGAGAAGTTAGATCAAGAGTTAAGAAGGTTAAAATCAGAAGAAAAAATATGTGAAAGTAGCATAATCCTAGATCAACTCTTGTCCTTGTAGAAATTTCACAAGAATAAGGAAGGACTTGACTTCTCAGGGGAAAGCTCAAATAAGAACACTAAGGGTAAAGAAAAAGTAGTTGAAGCTGAAGCAAGATATATTGTAACAAGTAAGGTCCAAAACTCTAGAACACTTACAAAAATACCTCCGATTAGGAAACCGAATTATCAAAGGTACTTTTCATTTAATGGTCATTTTTTTTTATGAAATTTTTTTGGACATAAGGCTATAGAGTGTAGAAGCAAGAAGGAATTGAGTATTCAATGCTTTAACTATCACAATATTGGTAACAAAGAAATTCATTGCAGAAGTTAATTATCTAACCCGGCTAGAAGGATTGGAATGACTAATATCTTTCATGGATATTGCTACTTATGCCATGGTTATGGTCACAAAGCTAATCAGTGCAGATCTAGGTCAAGGCAAAGATGTTACAAGTGCAATCAATCCAAAAATTATGCTAGCACATGCATATATGTTGCTTCAAAAAATTCGGATAGTAGAAAGAAGGTTGTAGAATCAAATTAATCTAAGAAGAAGACCATCATGGTTGGGAATAAAAAGGAAACAAGTGTTGGGAGCTCTTTCGCAACACCAGATCTCAGTACAAGCTCTTCCAAAATCTTAGCCAAGTGTCTTGGCTCAGGGGGATTTTCACAATGCATATCATGTCAGTTCCCCCTCTCTGAAGTAATATTGATGTTTCTTTTAGGATGACTAAGTTTGATCTAGTTGGCGATGTATGATGAAGCTTAATCTGGCTGATTGAAAAGTGAAGTAAAATTGTTGGTGTCATCAATGAATGTTTTTCCGAAAAAAATATCATGAGAAATTAAGGATAAAAGATAAGAGTTTTCAAATCATTTCTCATAGTTTGCAAATAATAAGAAGAGTTTTTCATTGAGCGATAAAAGGATTGAAGAAGCTAAGTGCAATGATGGAATCCATGTTGGTTGAAAGTGAATCCAGTGAAGGGCATGGGAGATGAGATGACTTGCCCCCAAGTGTAATGGTCCACATAGATGATTTATTCTACACATGATGCCTGTTTTCCAAGTTTCCATCATGGTACTTATCCAGAGCGCCATAAGAATGGTTTTCACTATTGGATGAAATTTTTCTCTTTACTATTTTTTTCTTTTTTGTATTTTCAATTTTTTGTCGAATAGCCTTGATTCTTTACATGACCACTGACTGTGCTTAAGCCTTTGATGATGCCGATGTAGAGACTAGTGCCATGACATGCCAATAATAACCTTTTTGAAGTATTTTCTTTGTCAAGATCACAACACTTGCATACAACTAATTGATGTCATTGTGATCCTTTTTGATACTAGAGTTGGCCTTATCAAAATACGCACATCGTGATAGAGTGTCATGAGAGTCCTTATGATAAAGCATTGCTACCAAGATGCGATGAATTTGTGACATGGGACATTTGGACTTTAGGTGAGATGTAGGATTATGATGGATGATGGTAGATGTGGATGGGTTAGTTGGACGTTGGATGCATTGATTTTTATTTTCCAAACTTGGGGTGTTGGATGAAGAAGTTGGGAATTTTTATTAGGATAGTGTTTGGAACCAACATTTTTATATGTCTTGCTCGATGGTCATTTTGAAGGAGGTGGAAATTGATTATATGTGGGATTCCTCTTGTCTTGTAGCTCCACATTTTGATTGACTTTTGAATTTGGCATCTTTTCTTTGCCCGATTCTTGTCTTGATCTATTTTGTTTTTGGATCCATTTTAGCTTCATTTGTCCACTTGACATTTTGTCTAATTTGATGGCCTTTGACATGTGATTTTGAACTTTGGATTTGTAATACTTTTGTTTTTGTTGGTTCCAAATGGAAGGCTTATTCATGTTGGAATGATGATTTGGGGTGTGGAGGGAAGAAGTGTTGGCAACAATCTTATGACAAGGACTACTCATGACTGCCATTTTGATGTTTGTATCAAATAAAGTTGCCCCCAATATCGAGGAGGTATCATTAACATCATTAGATTTTTTGACTGATGAATATCCAAGACCTTGATGTCTGTAATGTACTTGAACTTGAATGGGTTCCAAAATTCCTTGCTCGTGTAGGCCTAATCCTTTTCCCTGATAATGCATGTTCTGAAAAATTTTGTTGGCAATGGGATACTTGTTACTTTGGAAGCAAGATGCTAACCCATCCTTATTGTGGAAATTAATGCTCAAAATCTTCTCATCTTTAAGAAAGCCTACTCTGAAAAATATAGATGATCCTAATTAATAGGATGTTGTAGATTCATTGACATCTTCAATTTGATTTTCTGACATATTAGATTTTGATGATTCTGTTGGTGCTTCAAAGTTGATATCAAAATCATCTTCATGGTCATTGTCATAGAGCCCACTGAATTCATTTATAGCTTGATCATTTGCAAATATGTCCATGCTAAGAGACTCTTGTTCTAGTGGTAGATCATCTATGTGTCCCATGGAGGCAAGTGTCTCATTGTTGGTAGTGTCAATGTTGGAAGCTTGGAGAGGGTCATCCTCAAGTGTTTCATCATGAAGGGCATAAAGGTCATGGAGTGGATCATTTTGGAATTCTTCAAAAGTAGTGTCTTGATCAAAGATGGGTTTGTTTTGAATGTCATGATTGGAAATAAGATCTTGACTAGGAATAGGGTCATCTTGAATGACATGGTTGTGGATGGACTCTTCAGCAAGGATAGGTGTATTTGGTATGCCATGATTTTCTAGGAGGAATTCTTGGATAGATTTTAAGATAGGGTCATGGGATGGACTACTTTGATCTTGACAAGATGGTGATGTTATGATGTCATGCTTTGGATTTTTCATTTGGAATGTATCCTCAAGTTCATGAAATGGGATGGGACTTTGGAGACCATGACTAGATGTGTTTTCATGAAAATATGGAGTGTCTTGGAATGGACTGGTGTGTAATGGACTAGGATATGATGTGGAGGTTTGGACTTGGTTGAGGGATGATGGACTAGGATGAGATGAAGGATTGAAATAGGACATGGATGCATGACAAGGATATTACATGGATGGAGGACTAGGATATGACATGGATGGAGGATTATGATATATGCGAATGAAGGACTAGGATATGATGTGTGTGGAGGACTAGGATATGATGTGGATAGCTGGTTTGGATTGATGGATGGTTGATTTCCCTTGTCAAAGTTAGGGTGGATATGACCAATGGAAGGTTGTTGTGACTTAGTGCCATGGATGGTGTTAGGGGACTCCTTATAGTAGATGGATAGAGGACTAGGACTCATGGATTGTTGGTAAGATGTATAGATGGATGGAGGGCTAGGGGTTGTAACTTTGGACTTGGATTGGAGGTATAGCATTTTGAAGTCCCTAGAAAGTTGTGCTTGACCATTACTACTGAATTGGCATTCAATTCGACTAGCAAGCATATCAAAGTGGCTTGAAGACATGATGGTGGATTAAATGAGACTATGATTTATGCAAGGTGACAATGCAAAGTGATAAAAGGGGATGCCTTATGTTAAATTATTTCTAGGAAAGGTTTTCTAACCACTCAAAGTTTGGCCAATGTCTCAGTTTGGATTGTCAAAGGACTAGTTTAAAGGACAACATGACAAGGTGAGATTTCTACACTAGACTTATGAGTTGGAAGCAGCTCACCAAAGGACAATGACTAAGGATTGATTTGTTTGAATTGGTACTTTTTGAGACAATGGTTTGACAAAGAAAGGAAAGTTTTCCTATCCCAAAGTGTGCAAAGTTGAGGAATTGATTTGACAAATGCAGTTCATGATGGAAAATGAGTTGCAAGAAGTGATCTAACAAAATTTTTGGCCAATTGCAAAGATTTGTTTTAGTTTGAAAAAGTTGTTTCATATTTTGGCAAGTTTGATGTTTATTTGTTGGAATTGTTTGAAAACAGTTGGAAAACACATGGTGTTGTAAAATATGAAAATCAACCACATAGAAGTCATTTTACAAAAATCCTATGGCTGCAAGGACAGTATTATTTTGGATCCCACTAACCGCATATCCTTAGTGAATGAATTTAGAAGCTTGGCCCCACAGGCTCCCCCTTATAGTGCCCTCACTTCGCAGGGCAACCAAGCTTCCAACCTCCATGAAAGTCCCATGGTAGATTGATCATCTCTACTAAGAACTGCACAGGTGCGGGTGTCTTCACAATGACCATTGTTGCACCAAAGAATAGAAGGTTTTTGGCTTGCTATAACGAAGGATTTAATTTGGACATCCGTTCGAGTGGTCATACATGGGGCCAAGATTAAGCTTCATTATGGAGGCACTCTAGCCTGAAGAGGTTAATCTCAACAGGGTTTTGGGGAGTACTACTTGGTCTATATAACATATCTGCACTCGTAATCCTAGGCTTTCCCTTAGGATTCACATTTATATACCGGTCAGAAGTAGCTCGGCTAAAGAGCTTCATTGCCAGTTTGAGTCGCTTTGGGGTGAGTACTTTTTCCCACCAAAGCAGGCCCAATTTTCTAAAGTTGACAAAAGCAAGCCAAAATATTCATAGTTCAGTCAATCCTTGTTTAAAAACAAAGAGAGAACACATGAATATCCTAACTCACACTCGCATGGTGTTCATTTTAAGCCCAAAATGAAATGTGTTGACAAACATAAAAAATATGGAGTTCATTTTAATCGTTTGTAGTATTTGTCAAGACATGGAGTTCATTTTTACCATTTGTAGTGTGAGCTAACTAAAGATTCATTTTAACCCAATGCTATGAAAATGCAGATTCATTTTAAGCCAATGAGTTGTAATGCAAGTTGTGTTCTTTTTAGCCCAATGAGTATGCATGCATGTTTATTTTAACCCATGAATGTAAAATGCAAGTTTGTCTAAGATTTATGAAATAAACAAGAAAAATGTTAGACTCCTCGCCATAAGTTGCAAACAAAAAATTAGTAACCCAAAATATTTAAGCTACTAAATAGAGAAAGAGTGTTTGCCCTAACCAGAATTGACCTAGTGCAAGCTCAATTCCTAGAGTCAATAACAGTTTCTCTTACACCTAGGATCAGACAAGTGCGCAAGGGGAGAGGATACTTCTATTATTGATCACTAAGATTAGAGGGTTAGCTAGTCAGCATAAATCTGGTTTTTGGAACTAGTTTTTGCATCAAAAGTAAAAACACAGAAAATAAACCCTTGCTAAAATTTAAAGGATTTTCCAGAAATGTAAAGAAATCTGAATAATTCTATGTTTTGCATCCAAAATTATTTTCTTATGAAAAATCATAAAAAAGTTATTAAAAATTTAAAATAGCTTCCAAAAACTTTATTTTTTTACTGCAGGTGCCTAACATCATTCCAAACCTACAAAAAAAAATTTGTGAACAGATCTACAAAAGTGTGTGAGATATAAGTCAATCTTTGTAAAACCCTAATTTTTAAAAATCTATTTTTTGTCAAACTATTCTGCAAGAAAATTAAAAACATAAAAAACATACCCCTATTGAAATTAAGAGAGCCTTCCGAAAATGTAAATAAATCTGAAAAATTTGCTAATGTGCTCTCACAATTGATTTTTCATGAAAATAACCAAACAAATTATAAAAAATTGAAAACAGCTCCAAAAAATCTGGTTTTTGGACGGGAAGCTCTTGATATTGTCTCCAACCTGCAAAAACAAATTTGTTTGAAAATATGCAGCCGTTTGAAAGATATGGTTGAATATTTGAAAACTAGGGTTTTATCTCCAAAATGGTGCAAAACCTACAATAAAAAGCCAACAACACCTGCAACAAAAAGATCCAACTCTAAAATTCCTCAAACTCTCTCAAAATATGTCAGGTTCACCAATGTAACAATGGGAAATTTCTAAACTTTAGCAATATAATATGCAGGAATATAAAACCCAAAGTAGGTAATGGAGTGCAAAGGAATAGATGAACAATCTTATAGATTGCGTTCATCCTCCATGACTAACCTCCATTACACCTTCTTAATTTTTTGAAATAAATTGTTTGCCCTCAGATTTGTGAAGAGCAAGCCAATAGAAATGACAAGCCCTAAGCAAATATTGAAGGATTTGACAACTACATGCAATACTATGCCCTACTACAACTAGTAAGCATCTACAATGTCTAAGTTATATCAAATGAAATCTAGATATGCTATGACAAATGAAAATAACAATGCTAAAATATAAAAATGCAAGAGATGAACAATGAAAATGTAAGATTATCTAAAATGCAAGAGATACGAGATATCAAAATATGAAATTGCAAGATATTCTAAAAATGTTAGAGATAAGAGATGTAAAATATGACAATGTAAGATGATAAGAGATTTCTAAAATATGACAATGCAAGATGTTCAAAATGAGACCAAAATTGCTCTTTTATAGAAGATGCAATTTTGTGTGAATGGCAAAGATTGAAAGTTAGTAAATGTCCTAGAATCAATGGATGAGATTCAATAAAGCAACCCATAATTAGGGTTAGGGAAACATTAGGTCAGATTCAAAATAAAGGGTCAAGATTAATTTTTAGAAAATCAAATCAATGGCTGACAATACATGTGACAAGAGATTCTGGGCATGGAAAACGGAGTCGTTGGAGAATTAAATAATTATTTAAATCAAGAGGGGATGTTGACTTTTCGAATTAAAAAAACTATTTTAATTCAAAAGGGTGGGGTCATGTGATGGTAAATAATTTAAATTAAATTATTTACTAAAGAGGGAAATTATAAAGGGGGATTTATTTTAATTAAATAATATTTATTTAAAATGAGCACAATAAAAGAGGAGAAATTAAATAATAAAATTATTTAATTTAGGTGCTGGGACTTATTTTAAATAAATAAGATTTTAGAAGAAATTAAATAATAAGAGTTATTTAATTCAGGTGGGAATTAAATAATAAAGATATTATTTAATTATTAGTGGATTGTGACAAATGGAACCTTTTAAATTAAATATAAAGATTTAATTCAAAGTTTAGGAGAGTGGACCAAATTAAATAAATTAAATTTATTTAATTTATAAGAGAAGAGGCTAATGAATAATTAGATAATTAAATATAATTATTTAATTATAGTGGAAGGTGGATTAAATAAATAAGAATTTATTTAATTTTAGGAAGAAGAGGACTTAATTAGTGGCATAATTAAATAAATTAATTAAGAAATTTATTTAATTATAAGAGGACTTTAGACAATTAGTGACGCATTAGATAAATAAATAAAATTTATTTATTTAATAATCAAGAAGAATAAAAAGGGACATGAATTAATTAAATAATTAAGAATTATCTAATTAATAATTGGAAGTGAGTTAGGGACATAATTAAAATGTCCTAATTAGGGTTAGAAGAAGAGCCTGTGGGTCTAGGTCATTTTTATGTATCTACAGTTTTTGCTATTTCTGACTCATTACAGGATGATTTGGTAGAAGTTGTTGAAGAAAGGTTGTTGCATGAAGGATCTAAAGGACATAAAATCCAAGCTATGATTAAAATAAGGTGTGTCATATCCAAACACATTGGTGAGACAAGAGAATGCATTAAGGAGATGTCTGACATCTACAAATACTGTCTTTGGTGGCCTGTTGCTATTGATAATTTTAGAAGCATAATTGAAGCTATTGAATCTGAACTGAATGACATTGGGAAGTGTTTTGACTTATTCAAAGATAAATATGGAAAACAAATAATAAGAGTTGGTGAGATGCAAGCTGAGTTATTATCTACTCAGAGACAAAGGGAAGATTTGGTTAAAACTTTCTAGATGGTCAAAGAAATTTTTGAGGTCTAGTTGGATCATCTCTCTAGGATACTTCCTAATATAGAGGATTGTGAACAATAGTGCCTATATTTGAACTATTCATCTTCATTTGGGTTGTTGGTTCTATAGGATAGTATGTGTTCCAAAAAGGTTTTTGCAGTGCAAGATTGGAAGAGGATTATTCCAATTGTGAGAGAAAGGTACAAGAAAATCGTTCTTGTGAAAAGTGTTATTTTTACTTTATTTTTTGAATGTTCTTATTTTACCCTTTTCCTTTGATGGAAAAAATAGGGAGAAAATGAAGAGAAAAAAAAATAAAAAGAGGATTTGAATTGCTTGACAAAGGAGTATCGCTTGGAGTCTTTTTCTTTGTTTTTGATTTTTTTTCTATTTTTCCATCAATGCCAAAGGAGGAGATTGTTGAGAAGTTGTTGATTTGGAATTGTTTTCATTGATGTCAAAACCTGGGATCTAGAAGTTTCTGCTCTAGATGATATACATAAATGATCTATCCTATCATATTCTATGATGCGTAGTGTGGATGTTGCCCTTGATCCAGATATGGTCGCACTTCTTTTTGGGACATCTATCGAAGACAATTAATGTAGAATAATGAAGACTAATATTTTGATATTGGTTATTGCTCCTAAAGATTATTTTGAGTATCCTTGCTATCCAAACATTTATGTAGCATGTTACAATTTTTTGGTATGTCTAATTTCTTTCCTCTAGTTGGTACTACAATTTATGATGATCAAGATTTTCTCTATGTTGTGGCGTTCCTATCAATCAATGATGATCAAGATTTGGTCTTGGTTGTGACATTCCTATTAGCTCTGAAACATATCTCATGTAATTCAAAGATTGCAATATTTTGGTAATTATGCTAGGTGATGAACTTATCTTATGTATGACCTATATATGGGTCCCATGGTAACATTGGAAGAAGATATTTATGTGCAAGCTATCCTTTGGGTCAAGTGCTAGTGTGCCAAGCCTTATTGAATATTTCAAGGTGGTTCTTCAAGCTGATATGTTTTTATAGGCCAACTCATTTTGTTCTAATATATATATATATATAACATCTTTTTGGTACCGAAGAAGAAGTGTGGTGTGTGTGAATAGAGAAAAGGGTGGGAAGGATTATGCAACAAGAAACAAAGAAGGAAGCGGAAGGAAATTGTTAGGAAGAAGTAATTTTTATTGTAGAGGTTGTGCAAGGAAGGTGGGTAGAAGATTCTTGATCAGATCTACTATAGACAAATATTATGCTCTTAACAAGAACTGACTTCATGCATATGTAGATGTAGCTTCATCGATTCATGTTTTATCAATAAGACTATTTTTTAGCTAGATGTTTTTGTAATAGCTGAGAAGTGATCCCACTAGTAGTGAGCCTTACCTATAGTGAGAATTTTGGTAGTGAGCCCCTGTAAAAATAACCTTAACCGGTGTTTTATAATTGAAAATTATAATTTTCCATGGTTTTTCTCATCTTGGGTTTCTACGTAAATTTTGGTGTTCATTGTGCATGGTGTTATTATGTGATTTCATGTTCATAACTATTTTTACTATCTGATTGATTTAAGATTGCTTCAGATTAATTAAATTCAAGAAAATGGTTTTATGATAACTGATTCACCCCCCTCTTAGTTATCCAGACTATTCAAGAAGAAGAAATGCCTAGAACCCAAAACACCAAATGCATCACCGTGAAAGAACATGCAAGTGACATGAAAGTCCATGCAATTACATGAAACACACATGCAAGTACATTAAAATTACATACATACACATGCAAGCACATGCAAATCTGGAACTTAGCTCTAATACCAAATAAAAGGGAAATGGTGAACTCAAAAATCCTTTGAAGAACTAGTATGCACCTTCATTATCATATGTTTCTTTAAATAAATTAGATTTCAACAACCTAATACAAGAACATACTACTATGCCTTAAAGTGAAAACATACACATTTAAATTTCCCATGCCTTAATCCTTAGAGGAAATTTTATGTAGTTTCAAATCTAGGAAAATTTCAGTAGCATAACGTCATGTAATTTAACATTTCAAGACTAAAAAAAACAAAGAATAGAAGAAAGATAGAAAAAAACAAGATATTCATGGGGAAAACCCTATTGGGTAAAAAACCCCACACTCCAAAGTATCGAACCAATGTATTAATTTACAACAATACGATTACAATACACTTGTAGGATCACAACCTTAACCTGGAGACTACATCTTATTCTTCTGGAGGAAATCTGACAACACTTCAATACCTACAATATTCAACATACAAAACCCACTCCAAGACACCCAATATATAGATAATATAAGCATGAAGGTAGCTTCTAGAAAAAGATACAAGTGATGGGATTCAAAATCCATGTGGCACATTTTCCAACCACATATTTGACTCATGTGACATTTTTCACATGATTCACAACCCCCTTACATGCCTCCATACTTGGGTGCCCCAAATTTTCCTCTAAGATGTATGACAAATGCCTTAAAATTTCATAGAATATTTCATATATGACAACTCTTACAATTGTAAGATAATTTATCATAACTGATTAAATATAGAACATTCTCTTATAGACTATCATAGGTCAAACTTGGGCACCTATATTCCTCATGCAAATATTCCTTCCAAAATTTTTCCAACCTATCATAGAATCTGGCTCTTACACATCATAAGACTATCATAGGAATCCATCATAAGAATCTATCATAACTTTTCATAGAATCCTTCAAAGATGCTAACACTTGTCAAAGAATATCTTCTCAAAGTAGGATGCCTACATTGCCATGTGGTGACCAAAAAATCCATGTCACATCGCATGTCACCTCTCAATATGATGAAAAATCACCGTGCCAAGTCACATTAGATGAAAAATTAATATGAGAAATAAATACAACATATGCATTAATAAATTAGTATTCTAATATTAGGAAATTGCAAAGGTTGAGACACCTTAATTCCCAACAATTTACAAGTCGATTTTGCCTCTATCAAGGAAAATATCAAAATGGAGGCCCAAGAGGAGCTTACAAGGAAGAAGGTAGAGAAGTATACAAAGAGATGTGCTATCATACACTCCCAACTAGAAACGAATATAAAACAAGTGGGAGACAACATCTAGGAGGTCGGAGTCCTATATCAATTTTGTTAACAATAGCCTAATACAACAAAAGGCCTTCACACATAATGCTTTAGATTGAATATCAGATAGCACAAGTGGCATACTACCCTCTATAGGATCCATTTAGAGAAATAAAGGATCAAATTGATAATCTCCATAACCAACTATAGTATCTCCATACACAACAAGAGAAAGTAATAGTACACATTAAGAAGTTTTAGGAGACAATTAGTAGAAAATTAATAATTATGCAGATAATTTTGAAGGAGGTGAATTAGATAACAAATAATATTTGAATTTCAACTAATATTCAAGAGGTAGAGCTAATCTTAGCTAAAATCAAAGGATAGATTGGTATAGTGCTATAAACACAAGCACACTAGGCTTCAACCATGGTAAGGCTTAAGATACAATACAAGAATCTCCTTCCCAACTAAGTATCATGTCTTGAGGACAAGATAATGATTTAGAAGGGGGGATGGTGTTAGTAGGTTAGATATGGAATAGAACCTACCCTAGGCTATTGCAAGAGGTTTGTGAAGGATATGAAAGAGATTCATTATAGTTAGGAGTCTCATCCCTTCAAGGGAATGGATATATGTATGTAATGCAAATCATATGCAAAAGGTATAGGAGGATATATGAAGATATACTATGAAGTAGAGACTAAGACCTACTATTGTATAGGATTTTGATATAATATAGAGGATTTATAAGGGTTATCTATATATGTGTGCAAAATGAGTGTATTAATGTTTCTTTTAATGTTGATAAGATGAATGTTAATTATTCCTTTTAGAATATTACCACAAACATTTTTTTCTCTCTATATATCCTCTAAGGTATAAACAGGCTACATAAGAGATACTAGGGTACAAATATTTAGACTGTAATTCCCCATTTCTCTTGCTAACATTCATAACTAATACCAACTTGATTTTCTTTTTTACATTTCCAAGGGTAAGTGAAAAAATATGGGGAGCCAAAAAGGGGTCTTAAGTGGCCACTTAGTTTTTGAAATTAGGAAATAATGACCTTGGAAGAAATATTGAGGATAGTTACACTCAAAAATTTAAGATGCAACAAAAATAATGTTCAAATTGGTGTTATTTTTGTCAAAAACATAACATAGTGTCTTTTGTGGCTCCCTCAAAAGGTTAACTTTTTTGGGGTATTTTTAAAATCACTTCAGTGAGAAATTAGCTAACAACATCTAGTTTATGCTTGATTTTTCTGATAATTTTTTAATGAATATTAGATTTTCAACTAATTTTCAAAGTGGACACATCTTGAAAAATAGAATTTTGGTTGTGCTACCCATGTAATTTCTGGAAACCAATCAAAAATATATATATATTTAATATGTGTAGAATAGAGTCTAGTTTATAAAAATGTAATTTATTTGAAATTTCAATGAATGGTGAAAAATAAAGTAAAAAATACCAAACACTGGTTTTTGACAAAAAATGAAGACACAAACAAAAGAATTCAAAGATGAAAGCCTTAACATTGTCAAAATGTGAAAAAAATTACATTGTTAGATAGCTAAGAGAGATCCTAATATTACCAAGGTGTTTAATTTTATCAACCTTGAAACATGTGAAAACCTGACGGTTAGAAAGAATGAGATTATGTGAAATCTTGTAGGATATGCAAAAACACATCTTTGGACATTGGGAAGGCACTCCAATCCTTTGGGTTGGAAATCCAAAGAAAATCCAAGCCTAAGGCTTGGGGATTCCCAAATAAATAAATAAAACGACTATGATATAATGTGCTCTTGCTATGTTTTGTGAAACAATGAAAAATAGGTTGTCTAAAGTGGGATCAAAATATGATGTGACGAGAGACCTATTTTCCTTTATTTCATTTGGAAATGAGATCCCCCAATGAATTGATTATCAACCCTTAAGTGAATCAACCCAAAGTGAGAATCTTCAAATTTCCTTATGACTGAAGGAAAGGGGTCAAGGTAAAACAACACTTTGGGGAGAAAACTAAAAAGAGAAAATCAACTCTAAATTGTAATCTAACACTTGAAAAAAGAATATTAAACTCAATATTTTCAGAACCAAAAAATAGAATGCAAACCTAAGAAGGGAAAAAATATGTGTACAAGTCACCAAAAGTTCTTTCTAAAAGTTGATTTGAGACTCATTCACCCATGGGAGAATGGGTCCAAGTATAAGGGCTTCAACAATATTTTAGGAGCCTCTGGTGCAAATTTGTAGATTTTGATTTTTCAAGGTTTTAGTGTCGCAAAGTCAAAAATTGGATCTATAGGTTAGGTTCTATGATTTGACAACTTTGAAAAATTTATAAATCTTGCACTTCAAAAGGTCTTCAATCCTTCTTCAACCTAAATTTGCAATCATACACACAAGAGATAAACATGTTTTATTTTGGGTGAATGGGGGTTTTCCTTGGTCAAACCCTAGTTTGGTAATCATACCTTGAAATCAATTAATGAAATGAAAGAGGGAATGAAGAATGAAAAAATTTATGTTACTGCTCAACAAAACCTTGAATGAAACCTTGGTAATGGAGATCTTATTAGGTCTAAAACTTGCATGAGATGGCTGAATTGTATGTGGATCTTGACATTTGAAATTTATGATTTGAATTCTTTAATTGATCCTCAAACCTACATCACAATGTTAGCTCTAAAAACATGCATGATGCAATAAGATTGACATGATGAATAGATCTTAATTTCTTCAATAAATCTCTATTATATATACTCTTGAAATGTTCTCATGAATCTTGAAAAATGCTAGGTCATTTCTCTTGAAATTCTAGGTGGGACTTAGTGGAATAACCTTGTATTTATAGGTGTGTATCCTTAATTTCCTAAAATTAAAATATCACAAGCCAACATTAAATTATGGATTTGAAAAAATTAAAATACCTCCAAAAACATAATTTAAATTTAGGTCCAAAGGTCTAGGGAGGACCCATTAGCCCATGGTAAAATGGGTCTAAGGTCCCTATACCTAGAACACACATTTTTCAATGTAAATTTTTATGTTTAGGCATTAATTATTGTCAGGTTTCCTCTTTGGAAAATGTAATTAATTAGGCTTGTAAATGAATTAAAGGGATAATTAAGGAATAATTAAGCTTAATTAAATTAAAAGGGCCCAAATAAGTGAGTAAATATAAAGGGGTACATTTAACAAGACTAAATTAAGGCACTATTAAGTCTATTTTAAATTAGGAGGGACCAAACAAGTGAGAAAAGGTAAGGGTTACATTTTTCTAGACTACATTTTGTATTGAAATTTTTTCCTTATTAATGAATTTCAAAAAATGCACCAAAATGCATTACCAAAATGCACCAAAAATCATTGCCAAAATGCGAGCGAATTATAACATGCTCATGTTTTGTGAATGTATTGACAATATAATGCACTTGCGTTTTGGTCTGCATTGAATTTATTTTCTACTCCTTTTTTCTCTTTCTTCTTGTTTTTTTTAGGGAAACTATATACATGAAATAAACATTTAAGTATAAGTTGACATTTACATACTTTAATTTCTATTTTATTTATATAGTTTTAGGATGTTTGAGAGTGGTTTCAGATCTCTAGGAGCTATAATGCAAATTCTAGTTTTTGGATCTTAAAACAATTTAGAATTAGTCAAATTTCAATAATTAGCATGTCAAATTTCAATAATTAGTAATTTTTATCATATTTCTCTTTCTCATTATGTATCCCATATGTTTTAGAACTCTCTCTCACTCTCTATCTCTCTCTCACTCTCTCTTTCCCTCTCTACTTCTCTTTATCTCACCATTCTCTCTCTCTCTCACTCTACCCCCTCTATATTTCTCTCCCTCTCCCTCTCTCCCTCTTTTTATCTATCTCTCTTTATCTCTCTATCTAACCTATGTCTCTCTACCTTCCTCTTTCTCTCCCCCTCTTTCTCTCTCACTCTCTCCACTTTATCTCACCATTATCTCTTCATCTCTCTCACTTTCTCCATCTCTCTATCTCACCATTCTCTCTCTCTACTTCTCCTTATCTCAACCCTCCCTATTTACCTCTCCCACCCACCCTCCTTTCCTCTCTCTCTCTCTCTACTTCACTTTATCTCACCTATCCCTCTCTACCTCTCCCTCCTTCCCACCTCCCTCTCCCTCTCTTTCTCATTCTCTCATTTCGGATCTACTCTCTATCTCACCACTCTCTCTCCATCTCACTCTCCTACCTCCATCTCTCCCTCCTTCCCTCTCTAGTTCTCTCTCTCCCTCCCTATCCCTCCCTCTCTCCTTCCCTCTCTACTTCTCTATATCTCCCCTCTCCCTCTCTTTGTTGAGAATGTGTTTCTCAAACTCACCGTAGAAACCCTAGATTAGTTGCCAAAATTTTTGAAGTTGTGAATTTGACCTTCACCATAGTACCACAAGGTGAAACTAAGAGGGGTGTGGGTTGGCGGTGTTAGCCACCATATTGTGATTTTCTTCATTAGTCTATGAAGGTGTGTGGGGCCATATTTCCACCCCACAACAATAGCTGGAGAGGTTGATGAGTGTGTGGACCATCCAACCACCCCGCCATGGTTCAAGTGGTGTCTTGTGATAGTGTGGGCCATACTGCCACCCCACAATAGCCCATGAGATGGTTTGCAGTATTGTGGTATAGATCCCATTATCTCATGATGGTCGGGTGAGATGAATGGTGGGTTTGAAATAAAGCCTCATTGGGGAGACCTCCTTATATTGGTGGGAGGTGTTACATGGTCCCCTTGACATCTCAATAGGGTGGAGAGATAAGAATTTTAGGGTAATGAAGGGAATTCAGAGAGACAAGGTTTATGTCTCTTCAACATTTTGATATGACTAGGTTGGTTAGTGACTATTTGTCTGGTGTGGGAGTTGGAACACCAATCTTCCTAAGATATTTGTGAAGTTTGTATCCAGTTCCATAATTTTTGTGTTGTGCGAAGATGATCATGTGATGATCAAAGGATTGATCAAATTAAATGTAATGTTTCTAAATTGATTCTATGAAAATCACTTCAAAGAGAATAGCTCTACACTTGTATGTAATTTATATTTTATTGTAATACAAGAGATCTCAGCTTTGGTGTGTGGGATATTTCCTCAGAGGGTTTTCCCATTTAAAATATGGTATTATTTCTTGATTGTCTATTCTATTATTCAAGTATTTTCATCTTAAATTAAGGGTATGTGCAAGATCATGATGGGCCAAAAAGTGGTGATATGTAAGTTATATGACGGACCATGTTGCTGATGACTTTTCTTAGCCCAAAATTGATGAAACGAAAAGGGTTTTTAAAGGAGATTCTCAACTTTCCACCAATTTAAATTATGCTTTACTTTGAATTTAATAAATAATTATTATTCATTTTCTATTTGAATTACAACTAAGGTCCTAATTGATAGGTTGATTGAAAACATCTATAGCTTTAAAACAGTATCACATTTTTTGAATCTGAAACATGTGTCACATTCTATGCTTTGCATACTATAGGATTAAAAATAAATTGAATGTCATGAATTTTTGACCAAGTTAAGGTGGACAAACATACAAGTTTTTATATTTTTTTAAAACTTATAATAAAAATTAATAATTAATTATTTACTTGGAAAACATATGCATCACATCAAGACATGAGTACTCTACTTATATCTAAAATATTATAAACAAATATTATCATTTTATTGTGATTAGGGTGGTCAGACAGACACCTACTTATTTTTTCCCTAAAATTTAAGTACTACTGCATTGCAATAAAATTTTCACCAAATAGATTTAAAAAAAAAAAAAAACTAATAGTTTAGAACATTCAATTTGCTACAGATTCTATTCTTACCTATTTTTGAAATAATATAGATAACTTATTCAAATTTTTATGTCAAGTTTCCTAATTTTGATTTTGTAAATTTTCATTGCCACTTAAGGGCCTATTTTTTCCATGATGACCCTACACATACCGTGAATTGTAATTGCAAATTTGAAATACTTTTTGTATCTCCTTCCTAAATATTAGTATTAGGAAAGTGTTTTCTGCACTCTTCTTTCCTTTTAGTTGGTATCAGATCCTGGCTAGCTTTGTTGTCCTTGTGGGTAAGATGAGTTTTGCAAAGAAATCTAGTTGTAATATTATTTCAGATTTAAGATGGTGAGCACATCCAAAAGAATAGAAATTAAGAAGTTCAATGGTGGAAATTTTAAGTTCTGGAAACTCAAAATGGAATATTTTCTTATGGATCAAGATTTATTGTATGTAGTAACCTCTAAAAAACCATTAGCAACCTCACAAGATGAATGGGATGCAAAGGATTAGAAAGCCAAGGGTTTGATTAGACTATGCTTGGACAATTTACTTCTCTTGAATGTCCATGAAGAGACAACAATTAAAATCTTATGAAAGAAGCTTGGTGACATTTATCAGGGGAAATATTTGGTAAATAAGTTATTTCTAAGGAAGAAGTTGTATTCTTTGAAGATGGGGCAAGGAGCATCTCTTGCAAATAATTTGAATGTGTTAAACATGATCATTGCTCAGTTGAGGTTTGTTGGTGTGAAAATAGATGATGAGGATTGTTGCATGATCCTATTGTGTTTGCTTCCTGACACATGGGATCACCTAGTAATGGATATTGGGAGTATAACAACCAATTTCAAGATGGAATATGTGGTGTCTTCACTGTTGTTAGAAGAAATACAAAGTAATTCTTTTGAGATGGATAAGGAGGCCCTTAATGTTCAAGGCAGATCAAAGGAGGGAGGAAAGAGGGAGGAAAAGAAGTATAGATTCAAGTTAGAGGGGAGATCAAAGTCTCCTTGTAAGAAGTCAAAGGTGAAATGCTGGAACTATGGGAAATCCAGACATATCCAGAAAGACTGCAAAGAAAAGAAGAAGAAGAAAAAGAAAAATAATAATTCTTCTAATTATAAATCTTGTCAGGATGATATAGATGCCTTCATAGCAACCTTGGTGACTTAGGCAGTAGATGATGTTTGGATGATTAGGTCAGGTGCATCCATTTACATGACCTCTCATAGAGGTTATTTATCAAAGTAAAAGAAGTATGATAGTGGAAGGGTGTATCTGGGTGATGATTCTCACTTGGAATTTTTTTTCCATGGAAGAGTTAGAATTCAGTTTCCTGATGAAATAATGAAGGGAATTGATGATGTGATGCATATATCAGGTCTGGCTTGAAATTTTATTTTTGTAAGTAAGCTTAATGATATTGGTATGCAAGTCTCTTTCTCAAATGGTGTTTGTGTTGTCAAGAGACACTACTAATATAATTTGGTGTTATCATTGATGACAAACCTAGTCCATGATCAATTTATGCTTCGTGTTATCTATGAATCTTAGTGCCTCTTATTGATTTGTGTGTGAGTTAGAAGATCGAGTTGATTAATTCTTTGCTTTATCAGTATAGGAAGCCGACTTCGTGAATGTAACATGTCACAGATGTTTGAGAAGTAATTTCTTAAATAATTTTTGTTCTTACATGCTAAAGTTGATCATTTCTATGCTATATCCAACTTTGGTGGGTGCACATTAAGGATTACTCATGGATTTAGCTAACGGTTTGCTAATGTTTTCATATATTGTTGAAGATGACATATGGGCGATTAATCTTTAGTCATGGATATATATAAGAGATCGGTCATTTAATTTTGATATATGAACAAGGTATGTCAATGTGTGTTGCAAATATCAATAGAGTAGAAGAGCAATAATGCACAGTTTCACTTGTGCATAAAGGAATTGTGTTGCGAGTTTGAGTAGAACACAACAGAAGTGCAGAATCTATTTGAAGGATAGAAGATTTATTTTTGAGCCTAATCAAAACTATAATCAAGAATATGTAGATGCTAATCTCTCAGTTCATTTTATTAGATGGATTTAATTCATTTTTCTTTGTAAGACATTGTGTCTTCTTTGAGTAGTGTGCTCTAGGTAGTGCACCTAAATGCAAGTGCATTCCCCATATTGTAAACTTCATTTGAGTATACTCAAATCATATTGTGGATTGGCCAACCACTGTGGTTTTTCCCCTAATAGGGTTTCCACATAAAAATTCATATGTTATGGTGTTATGGTGTTTTGGTTGTTTTCTTTATGTTCATGCATATTTATTTTGAATGAATATTTTAAATACTTGAAGGATTAGATCAATATAGATAAAAATTGCACAATACTGATTCACCCCCCTCTGAGTGTTTCTTGATTCCAATAATTGGTATTAGATCTAGTTCCTCAGAAGAAGAAGTCTAACAACTTGGGGAGATCTTGGAAATTGTTTCAATGGATTCAAGTAGTCTTCAACAACAGCTTATGGTGGCCCTAGCTGATCTTGATCAGTCAAAATCTGAAGTCCAAAATTTGGAAACAAACCTCATGGATGCTGAAAAAGTCATTGAATCATTAAAAGATAAAATCAATAAGTCCAGAGAGAAAAGAAAGGAGCTATGTGACCAGATTAAGCATAATGACAACAAAAGCATTGAAGGTGAGCAACTGAGTCAAGACCTGAAGGAAAAGATAAAATAATGTGAAAATATTACCAAAGATAATACAATTCTAAAGCATGATATGGAATCTATCATGATGAAGATGACCAATGAGATTGAATAAAAAAAGAAGAATGAAGAGAAGCTTGCATAGTCCTTAAAATAAAAATCTGAAGTATGCATTTGTTTTGACAATGAATTGGAACAATCTAAAAACAATGAGGAAGTACTTGAAAAATAGATTGATGATCTCAGAGATGAACTTGCTATTGCAAATGAGTACAAAGAAAAGTTCAAAGTTAGCTCAGACAAGCTTGATGAGCTGATCAATAGTCAAAGGACTAATGGTGACAAGCAAGGTATTAGTTATGAAGAAGGAGAAATTTCCAAATCCAGACAAAGGAGATTCAGGAAAGGAAATCAAATAAATAGATCTGGAAGGAATCATATAAGACAACCTAATGATCAAAGATTCAATGGCTAATATTTTACTTGCAATAACTTTGAACATATGGCTTCTTAGTGTAGAAGAAAGATGAATCAAATTGGTCCATCATTCTTAGTTTAGTGTTTTAATTGCAACAAGTTTGGTCACAAGTCAAATGAATGCATAAATGTGATGAACAAATTTCATAGAGATGTCAGATGTTATACATGCAATATATTTGGCCATATTTCTAGCTAGTGTAGATCAAGAGAAAATCAATGGAACAAATGGTCTGGATAGATAAAAAAATTATGCTATAACTACAAAAAATTTGGTCACATTGCAAGATTCTATTGGAGCAAAAAAGGTCCGCTAAATCGAAGGAGAAACACACAGAAGGATGTCAAGGGAAAAGGAAAAGTCACTACAAATGTGATCAGGAAGAAAATGCAAAAGAAATGGGTGAAGAAAAGTCCCTTTGATGAAGAAAATGTTCCAGCACCAGAACATGCTTCTAGTAGTTCATTCGAGAATCCATTTCAGGCCTTTGGCCTAGGGGGAGCTATCAAGAAAATTTGTTAATCCCCTACCGATAACTAAAACCAGAATGTGGATAAGTACAGTAAGCACATATTCTCTACAGATATTGTTGAACCTATTGGAGAAAGTATTATGCAGTATTGGAGGTCTGCAGAAGAATTATTTGTCATAGCACATTAAAATAGAGTAACCAGATGAGTTAGGGTAAAGACATTTATTACAACAAAAAGGGTTAAGTATGTGAGTGATAAAAGGTCATCTCTATCTTTCATTTGTCACTTTACATTTTAAAGAATTTTTTCTAAAGAGATCTGAGGCAAACTTTGGTGAATTAAGGAAAAATTCAAGTGTGAAGGGCTTCTAGCAATCAAACTACGATCTGACAAAAAATTATTTATCGAAAAACCTATGAATTTGTGAATTGATGAAAATGGCTACTCTATTGGTAGTTGAAGTCAAGGATAGACCCCATCCCAAATTCAAATGGCATCCTTTCAAATCTATCGAGACAGACCCATTAGGTGATTTTTGATCCATTTCATACGACATCTTACACACTGAAGATATTAGGGCATATATTCACACAAACATTGAAGAGCTTGGAATCTCACATCTTTTGAATTTGTACAATCGTCACATTATTGGAGAGGATTTATGTATCAAGCTAGAATACAAAGCCCTAAAAGAGAGTAAATTTACACATATTGTTAAATTTCTTGTTTTTGAAGAGAATGGGTTTGATACATCTTGAGTCAAGTTCATGATGAATTCATGTGGTTGAGTATACCCTTCAAGATTACAAAGGAGGTTATAAGTTTTGTTACAGGTTGAAATTCCTTTGGTGGATTGTCGATTCCAAAGTTCATAAAGAATCAAATGGTGACCAATGCAATAGGCTCAAACTATGATCGAAGAGCCATGACAATCAAATAGATCATTGAAGTGGATGAAAAATTTGCATCGATGGTCATGTTTTACATGATATATCACTCAAACTAAGACAATTCTATGTCTGGTACAACCATTTATGCACCGTATCAAATGGTAAAAGAGAATTCAGATTATGAATTGTGTGAGTTACTCAAGAGTCAACTAATGGAAAATCTTGGTAAGATAAAGAAAGACAAGAAAAATTCTTGTCTGGAAATTTTTTGTTGTGTCTATTCTTTTATTTCATGAGTGATGTTTTGGGTGTTGGGAAAGTACATTGGCAAGGTGGTTAGCCTGTAGCTATACAAATTAGAGAAATGTTGTATGGAATTGGAAATAGTCAAGCTAGAAAAACTACAATCTAGGGATACTTCAAGAAATTTTAGAGTATGATGCATTCTAGAGAAAGAATTCCTACCTCTATTGTGGATAAATACAAGGATGAAATTTTTTTTATGGTAGACATTGATCAATGCATGATGGAAGCTATTGATCCCATAATAATATGGATTATGCCAATGGGATATGAAGTTGGGGAGCACGTTCTAGAAATTTATGCACAACATTTACTAAGCAAGCCTCTCGATTCATCAGAAGAGAGATTTGGTACTTATGAAGAAAATGATATATAGGTGCACAATGAACTCAAAAAACTTGTGATAATTAGAAAAGTGAGAAAATAAGTGGAAATGTTTTCATAAAGAATGGGAATATCTACAAAATTAGTAAGAGAAGCTAGAAAAAGGAGAGAACAAGTGGAAAAAGAGCCAGCAAAAACTAAATCTACTAGTCATGAAACATCCCCTACCTATACTAGGTCAACAAAGAGCTCTACATCCCTATCTGCCCCTTTGGTGAAGACAATTTCTATGAAAACTCAAACCAAGGTATCTGGTAAGAGGAAGAATAATAAGAGAACAAGAGTCTATGAAGCTATCTCAGAAGATGAAGTGACTGAGTTTGATGAAGATGTGCGAGAAATAAAGCATATGGGCACCTAGGAAACAAAGGTTACTAAAACAAAGCTCTCTGGTGGAGAAGACAAAGCAAAGAAGAAGGTAAAAATTGAAAAACTTGGTATGTCAGTAGAAGAGGTTGAGAAAGATTTGGTCAATGATGGAAATCTTAAGCTGCTTTGTAAATGGTATTAAATCTTTGAAAAATCTAGTCAAAGAATTCTTGAGGAGGCTACAATAATGCATTTAAATGTTTTCAACAAGGTTTTTATTGAAATAATGCCTGATCTACCTAGAATCCTGTATGAGATTTTGGAAATGAGAAGAGTAAATGCTAGAGAAGAAGAAGAACAAATGAGAGAAATATTTCTTGTAAAGTTATGTCCAGTTCTGTCTATGGAAGAAATGAAATCAATCCCAAATAAAGATAAAAAGGAATTCAAGAGCAAGACAAGGGTGAACAAGCTCATGATTGGTCAGACTAAAGAAGTTACAGAAGAGACTAATTTTTTTTTTATAGTCTTTTTGTTAAGTAATAGAATTGATGTTGTCTCTGGAGAAATACACGATAAAGATGTCTCATCTGGTCTGGTAGGAGAACAATAAAAACAATATACAATTGAGAATACTCAAATTCCTCCTGATGTGGATATTACAAAAATACCTATAGAGATTGAAGTTCCTGAAATTTTATCGGTTGAGAAAGTTGAAATTCTTGAAATTAAGCAAGAATCTACAATTGTAGAAACAATGGTTGAGGAAAATAAAGTTGATGTAAAGGAAGTTCCAGTAGAAGCAAGAGACACTATAGAGGCGGTGAAGAAATTCCTGGTAGAACAAAAGGAAGAATTTGACCCTGAATTAGTTGAAGGTCCTATCAACCTATCCACTTTTTCCCCAATTCAAAAAATGAAGGTAGCGTCATTTTCCCAGGAAAAAGATAGAGAAGAATTTTTTAAATCTCATATTGAGGATAGTGAACTCTTAAATCTTTCATTTGGAGTTCTAGAGAAATATTGCCTACTCATGTCAAGGATTTGTTAGGTTCCTCCTCTAGTGAATTGAAGAAGCTCATCAACTCTGTAAGTAATCACTTTGAGTCACTTGAGAAGTCATGCATGGTTAAAGTTTAGAAGGAATTTGATGTCAAAATGTTAAATAGGTTGAAATAAATGATAACTAAAAATAAAAATTTGTTATCCACCTATGTGAAGATAATTCAAAATGCTCTATCTAAAGGTGGAAAGATTTATAAGTCATGTTTTTCTTTGTCCAAATTTACTGAGGTCAATGAGAAGAAGGTTAAGGATCTTGAAAAATAGTTAGGTGCTATTTCTATAGCTTTTGATCCTTTAGATCATGGTGTTGGAGAAAATAAGGTGAGGTGATATCTCTACTTGACAAGATAGAGAGCTCGAATCATGAAAATGACATAATTGTGGAAAGAGCATGTGACCTCATAGGCCTAATTGGTCCAAAGATAGAAATAATATCGAGTGCATTAAAGAAAGCTAAAGATGTTAAGGTAGTTGGTGTTCTAGTGAACCTTGAGTCTGCAAAGACACAATCCTTCTTAGTTTGTGGTCACATAACAATTTTGGAGAGTCTCAAAAGGGTTTGGGACACAAATTTGATTATGTTGAAGAAAGATTTTTTAGATATTTTCAAGTTCGTGTAAGTTTCATGCTTGTATAGTCTGAATATTTTGTTTGCTTTTTGTTATGCAAATTTATACCTTTTCCATTGATGTTAAAGGGGGAGAGTAGTGGAGTGAAAAATGTATAATCATCCCAAGGGGGGAGTTGTGTTTGTGGACTTTGAAGAGTGGCAATGTATTTATGTTGGTATTGATCTGACACTTAGTCATTTTTCACTAAGTGTTGCCATCAATGCCAAAGGGGGATATTTTTGGCAAGAGACACTACTAATATCATTTGGTGTTTTAATTGATGGAAACCCTAGTCCATGATTGGATCTGTGTGCGAGTTAGAAGATCTAGTTGGTTAATTATCTACTTTATCAGTATAGGAAACTGACTTCTTGAATGTAACATGTTGCAGATGTTTGAGATGCAACTGCTTAAGTATTTTTGTGTTCGCACATGTTGATGTTGATCATTTTTATGCTATATCTAACTTTGGTCAGTTCACATTAAGGATTACTCATCGATTTAGCTGATAGTTTGCTAATTTTTTCATATATTGTTGAAGTTGACATATGGGCAATTAATCTTTAGTCACATATATATATATATAAGATATTGATCATATCATTATAATATATGAACAAGGTATGTCGATGTGTTTTACGAATATCAATAGAGCAGAAGAGCGATAATGCATAGTTTCACTTGTGCATAAAGGATTTGTGTTGTGAGTTTGAGAAGAACAGAGTAGAAGTACATAATTAGTCTGAAGGACAAAAGATCAATTGTTGAGCCTAACCAGAATTGTAATCAAGAATATGTAGATGCTAATCTCTTAGTTCATTTTATCAGATGGATTTAATCTGATATTCTTTATAAGATAGTGTCTTTTTTGAGCAGAGAGATCTAGGTAGTGTTCCTGAATGCAAGTGCATTCCCCATATTGTAAACTTCATTTGAGTATACTTAGATAATATTATTGATTGGTCATCCATGGTGGTTTTTCCCCTAACAGGGTTTCCATGTAAACATTCTCGTGTTATGGTGTTGTGGTTTTTTGCTTTTATGTTCATGCATATTTATTTTGGATGAATGTTTTAAATTCTTGAAGGATCAGATCAATAAAGTTATAAATTTCACAACACTGATTCACCCCCCCCTCTCAGTGTTTCTTGATTCCAATAGTTTGTAGAATGACTAGAGTCTCTATGGTGTTGGATAAGGGTGCACGAATTGTTACTTTGTATAAGCTGGATGCATGTGCAATATAGTGTAATAGTGCTTCTACAAATTCAAGTAAATATGATCATGTAGGGAAAGGAGGTGTTGTTCCTATGGGTGAAAACTCTTTGGAGATGAAGCTCCCAAGAGAAAAAACAATTTTGTGGCATCAGAGACTCCAAAATATTGGTGAAAAAGGATTAAAAGCCTTGAAAAATAAAAGCCTAGTTGAAGGGCTTGATGATTGTAATTTGATTTTTGTGAACATTGCATATATGGAAAACAACATCATGTTTCATTTTAATCTAATCCTCATAAATCTTTTAGAATTTTTAATTATATTCATGTTGATGTATTTAGTCTAGTTATTGTTCCTTCACTATAAAAATCTGGGTGTTTTCTCTCATTCATAGATGATTATTTGATAAGGACATTTGTTTATTTTCTAAGAAGTAAAACTAAATTTTTTAGTCAGTTTAAGGAATTCAAAACCTTGGTTGAAAATCAAACTAGTAGGAAAAGAAAGTGTTTGAGGATGGATAATGGTGGTGAGTTTTTTTTTAGTATATTTCAACAAGTTTTGCAAAGACCGTGGAATTAAAAGGCATAAAACAAATCCTTACACTCCACAACAAAATGGAATTACAAAAAGGATGAATAGAGTGTTGATAGAAAGGGGGAGAAGTATGCTGAGTAGTGCTAGTTAGGAATAGAAGTTTTGGGCTAAGGTTGTAGCTACAACATGTTATTTGATTAACAGATCTCCCACTTTAGTGTTCATGGATAAAACACCTATGGAAGTGTGGTCTAGTAAGAAGCCCTCATTGAGACACATTAGAGTCTTTTGCTATGAGGCATATGCCTATGTGCCTAGTGAAAAAAATCTAAACTAGAGAACAAGGTTGTGAAGTGTATCTTCATCGGTTATGGAATTGGTGGGAAAGGGTACAAGATTTTGAATCTAGTTACAAAGAAGGTGTTGTATAATAGAAGTGAAACCTTCTATAGTTGATCTGAAGCCAAAGGTGAAAGAAGTAGAAAGACAGAGATTGTTTAATTTCCTCTTACTCTAGATAAGGATGAACTATGTACTCCTAGTGGACCTATTAGTGAGGAGAGATCAAGAAACTCTGAAATTTCTAAACAAGATGAAGAACCTCAACCTCAACCCATGAGGAGGTCTACACATACTAAGTGGAAACCTAAAAGCTCTGGATATTATATGTTGGATTCTAGTTGTGCCTATGCTTTGATTGCTAACATTGATGAGCCTAGGACTATTAAATAGGTTATGGGTATTTTCTTATTCAGATTTCTAGTTGGAAGCCATGAATGAAGAAATGACATCATTGAAGAAGAATGATACATGGGATTTGGTACCTTTTCCTAAAGGTTTAAATCCTATTGGATGTAAATGGGTGTTTAATAAGAAGATTTTTCTAGATGGAAATTTTGAGAAACATAAAGAAAGGGTGGCCACAAAAGTATATTCCTAGGTGGAGGGGATTGATTATGGAGAAATATTTTCTCCTCTAGCTAAGCTAATGTCTATTAGATTTATGTTGTCACTTGCAACTGCATATGGCTTAAAGATCAAAAAAATGGATGTGAAGACAACATTTATTCATTATGATTTGAAGGAAGAGATTTACATGTCCCTGTTACAAATTTTTCACCACAACTCAAATTGGTAGATTTGAAACAACTTAGTCATTTTAAAAAAGATACATACAAATTGGACAAGGTTACAAAATGCTTCTTTTTATATTCATTGGAATGAAAAGGAGAGAAAGTCACCCACACAAGCCATGGGAGTAGTTGAGCCAACACATCGTGAGAAGAATACTATACAACTAAAGACTAAGAAAAAATGTAGAAGCATATAATGAAAAACATATCATCATTTCTTGTTTTGAGTCTTCGATGTTGAATTTTTTTGTGGCTGCTCCATCCTTACTCCCAATCTTGAGTGAACTTGCATTATGTTGAGAAAAGTTGTTAGAACTCAGAATATGAATTTTCTATGTTCTCTGTCAATAGGAATATAATATACTTCCTATGATGCATTAGAACAACAAACATCAAACATATGCAAAAGAGCCTAACAAAATGAAACATCAAAGGAGCATTGTACTCCATGTTTTATTCATCTAACATTTTTTTTCACTGTACAGGTATAGGAAAAGTAATGTTGCTGATCTCTTTTACAGATATAGTAGCATGTGGTGTAAAACGGGCTCCCACAAGGGTTGAGGTCGACATGCTTCCCCTTGTAATACAGTGAACTAAATTGAACAAGTGATTAATGCCATGTCACAATTTGAATGAGATAATTCCAAGTGTATAAAAAATAGATAAACCAGTCATCAAATGGAGCATAGATAGATGCATAACTGTATGAGTTTAAAATAGAAAATTTTTATGTTCATATACAATTGGTGGAGAGAGAGATAGCATGAGTGTTGTCATTACATAATGCAATCAGAGTAGAAAAGGAAATGAACCCCATAATATTTATCTCATAATGCCATATCTCATCAAATATTGTTTCTTGCAAGCAAAAAGACATATGAAATACCAAAGAAACAATGATCACGCCATTGTTTAGTATAGAGAAAAATAACACTTTGTCCTACTTTTCAAGAAATGAAGAGAAATATGAGTTTAATTTTGCATTTTAAATAAGTGGATCGAGTTCTCATTGTATAGGAAAGCTAGAGTGCATAACTTTTTTGTTTTATAATATTTCTATTCATTTATCATGGTTTGTGCTCATTTTGAGCAAAGATGCAAGCAAAGTCAAATATATTATGTGGGTTCTTAGATACAAAAAAAATGTATTTTCCATCATAAAAGTCCAAAAACCTTATCATATCTTGCATAATAAAGATCAGATACTAAAGAAAACAATAAGAGTTTGAAACTGATAGTTTAATAACATTCAAAAATGACATAGATGCGAGATAGAGATTGTGGCCTAGTCAAAGATCAAACCCATCTGGGGTTTCAAGAAGAAAATATCAAATATAAAAAATAATAGAGGGCTCGAGCTCATGCAAGAATAATATCTCTTACAAAATGAAGAAAACTTGGTGAATGGTCATGACTATTGAAGGGCTACAAACCCCAGAAATATAAAAAAAAATTGGAAAGAAACCTTATCTCTACAAGTTTCATAAATTTTAAAATCATGGATCGAGCCTAGAATTCATTATTTTTTGCAAAAAAAAAAAGAAGCAAACATGGTATGTTCATGACCTTTGTGGAGGAGTGAGCATTTTATTTTGTTTCAAGACAAAAGACAAGCATTTTCTTTTTAAAATCATGCTCAAATCGAGCTTATTTAAGAGGGAAATGCATCAAAATGAAAGCATAAAGCTTACCCAAGTTTAAAGTGAAGAAAACTAGTTAAATACCATGTATCATGTCTTCCAAGAAGCTTGAAGTCAAGCTTCCATGACAACTCGAAATGGAGAAAGCTCCCACAGAAAAAAAAAATGGCACAATGATTGGGTTAGGAAAACTATAGAGGCTGTGGCCTGGTGATCTCAAAACTGTTAGAAATGGAGTGAAAATGTCACCAAATGAAAAAAAATATGACTTACCATAGAGTTGCAAGAGTATCTTGACCTCAACTATGGAGGATTCGACATGAAAATTGCTCAAACCCTAGTTCCCAATGGCAATCGAATGCACAGTTCATTTCCTCCAAACTTGGCCGATGAAAATGATGCTAAGAATTAGGGATCAAAGTTAGTTTTGATGTTAGGGTTTTCCAAAGTACCCTAATTTGAATGTGATTTAATTATAATTTTTTAAAAAAAAAAAATCCTTTATTAATGCCTTGTCTCTAATGTTGCCTAGGTCGAGCCATGCCTTAGGCAATTTTTCTTGCTTTTTAAAGAAAACCAAACAAACCCATACTTTTCTTTATGATTTTATGAAAATCACATGCACTTCAGCTCTTTCTAACTAGGTTAAGATATTCATATGCCTTAGTGTTTTTATGGTTCATATCCCATGGTTAAATTTTATATTTTTTTATAGAAAAATCAAATCTATAGGAGCCTTTACATAGTATTTTGATTTTTGCAAAAATCAAATTTCGCTCCAACTGCAAAAATAAAAATATTTGGAGTCAAGTTGCAGAAGTAAGATGTAATAAAGAGGATTCCATTTTGATTTATGAAACTACACATGATGTAAAACATCATTAAGGTAATGTTTCTCTAAATTACCTTAATGTTTATTGTGTTTTTAAAAAAAAAAATTGAGAGTTTGAGTCTTCAATGAACCTTCTATTTTGAGTTGAGTTCACTTGGGCGAATTTATAAAAAAGGAGGAAAACTAAGCTTTCTAATTTCTGTTCTGAGCTATTTGGACCTGATTTTGTGGGATTTTTTGGATCAACATCTTGGAGATATAAAGTTGCCACTTTTCTCTTGTAGTTTGGAGTAGTTCAAAGAACTATTTTTAGGCTTTTCTGGGGGGATAAAAAATGGATCAGAGTTGCCATTTTGAAGATGCAGTGGAGTTGGATTTTTCTATTTTTTCACTACTATGGTCACTTGACAGCTATAAGTTGGAGAAATTTTAATTTTTCATGGTTCAAAATTTTGTTTCTAGCTCTAATACTCATTGCATAGAGTCTTGTAAACTTCTCTTTTGAATCAAGATTTTGAACTTGTACTCCTTCACTTTCAATAAAGCAATAGAGTTTCCTTTCTTATCTTTTTTGTTTCAAATTTACAGTCACAATTTGATGTATACTATGATTTCAATGTTGAATCCTCTTCATGTGCTGTCATTGTAAGTTTGTCTACAAGGGTTTCATGTAGTTCAAGTTGCATTTTTTGTTCTATTTGATAAACCTTTATGCAAATCACTTTTGAATTATATGTTTCTAGGGTGGGATTGTGAGAATCATGGTTTTAAGAGAGATTGTTGCGAGTAGAAAGTTGAAAGAAATATTTAAATTGTTTTTTAATCATCTTAGGTTTTAGGATCTCTATTTCAGTTTTTCCTTTTAACCCTTTCCTCTAAAGGTCTATTAGATTAGGTGGTTTATTAGAGGGAACGAACCCACTGTGGAGATTCACTCTCACTACATATTACCCACAATCTGAGATTGATTCCATGTTACAACATGATAGGAAAGTTTAACCTGGTTGTGAGTGCAATCCCGATTGTCAATAGTTTTTCGGAATGCTCGGTAGGACTCTGAAAAATGCTTTCAGAGTACTTTTCAAAATTGTAAGCTACTATTTTGGTATGCATTGTAGAGTCTCAACCTTTTGAGATTAAAACATCATACCTGGTGACTCCATTCGTTAGTTTTGCAAGCATACCTAAGTGTTGGTATGATACAAAATCATCTATTGACACCATTTTCCATCTTTTACATGAGAAAAATTGTCATATTTTCATAGCCACTATGATTATCGTAAGCCATACCGACATAGTCATGCTGCTAGTTTCCATTCCATGGTTTTTCAAAACCAACATACACAATATAATTACCACCCACCCACCCTTTCCCAATATCCATCTCAACCTTCATATGCTCAAAATAATCTCATAGATAGTGAAAAGGAGGATATCACAAGCCTAAAGGGTGAGTTGCTTAACTTCATGCTTAATTTCACAAAGCAGGTAGAGGAGGTCAAAAGGCAACATGAGTAAAATCTGCAACAAGAAGATATGGCTTATCAAGCCTACCTCTACAAGAAAGGACCATAAACACAAAGATACAAAGCCCAAGTAGCTTCTACACTTCCAAGTTAGCCTATTCAAGAAGAATTTTGTAAGTATCAATCCCCAACTTTTAGACAAAGTGAACCTCTTTATACTCCTAAATTTGAGGTTATGAGTTTTACGGAAGATAGAATCTTTACCTCTTAAGTTTTTCCTCTCAATCTTGAGATAACTAGTCCCAAAGTCTGCATCCTTTACAAAATGAAGGAAATAATCAATTTCATCCTTGTGTAGTTTTGGTGAAGCCCCTTGAACCAAATTTTCCCTTGCAAGAAACCCAAAAAGCTCCCCAAGTTTCCTCACCTGATGAACCTAAGAAGGAACCCTTTGATCCTACTATTGCACTCCTCTTGGAGAAGATTATGAAGTTGATCTATCACATTTGATTATACAACAAGAGGTTGCAACTCCAAATGAGTCTTTTTTTTTTCTAACTAACAAGATTGTTTGTTTTATTGAAGAAGATGAAAAAGTTTCAGTTTTTGTCTCAAAAGATCAACCAATGTAGAAAAATATTGATAATTATTTTGAGGTATCAAGCTAGCAAAATGATGATGAATACCTATAATAGCAAGAAGATTCTCAACAACATGAGAGGTTGTTGGCTGAAGGTAGTCCATCTAAGAATTGGACCTTGGGGCAGAAAAAGGAATGTAGAAATGAACCTCATGTTGAGTCTGAAGAGATTGGTGAGTGTTTCCATGAGTAGATACATGACATTGGACTTTATTCAAATGATTAGAAGCTCGAGGAGGATCCATTTCAAGTTGAAATTAAGCTTTTCTACTCACGTTTAGAAGATATTCCAGCAAATTTGGAGGAGGGTTACCATGAACAAAAAAAGGAAGAGGTTGAGGTGGCTGAATTATCAAATGGTCCATTGGTTATGGAGCAGCCTAACTAGTAGCATGGTTCTAATTATTCATAGGTGCCCTTCTACGGCATAGAGGAGCTTGAAGCTACTGCTTCAATTGAATTTTTGTTGGAGGAGGTTATCCCTTGTTTTGAGCACTTGACTTCCTTCATTGAGGAAGACAAGCATGATTTGGAACATTTTTCTTTGGGTAATAATGTGGATGTTGAGCTTTTACCAACTGTTTCAAAGAGAATTCCAAGAGTTCATAGTTTTGATGAGCTATTGGATTCTCTAACAAAGGAGGATTATCCATTGGCAATGGAGAAGGAGTTAACATGGTAGGCTATCATGCAAGGTGGGGATAATGTTATTATTTCTAATCCATTGATTTTTTTTCCCTCTAGTCCAAATCCCTCAAGGGGATGTCCTATTAAGCATCTATCTCAGATGGAATCCAAAAAGAAGGAGCAGCCTCATAGTGACAATGTTTATTTTGAGCATCAAGGGAGGTATCATTTTGAGCACAACCAATTAACTCCTCCACTTGAGCACCACTAGTTTGCAAGTCAAGAAAGGTGGGTAAGTGATTTCATTTTCTCCCCTTGGAAGGTTTTTGCAAAAAAATGTTGAATATTTGATTTTTCTCCACATCTCTTGGTGGATTCACAAGAAATTAGAGCATTACAAGTTGGTGAGGAGGGGCAACTATTTCTCAAAACAAGTTAATGGTTTTTTCTAAACATCACCTTCAATGGTTAGTGTAGGATAGAGTATTTTTTCTTCTAATAAGTTATTGGAGCACATTTCATTTCAATAATTTTCTTTCCCTAAGTGATGTTTCCCATTGTCTTCAAGCCACTAGGGCCTTTTAGGGTGCTTTCGGTTTGGTTTTGTTTTGTTTTCTACTATTTTTTGGAGTGTTGCAAGTTCAGTTTCATGAGTTTTTGAGTTTGAGTGGGACATATTTGACTCCACACCCAATGGATTTATTTAAGGAAACTAGTCTAATGCTTAGTAGACAAGCATTCAACATAAATTGCTAAGAATATTAAAAATTTCTCACCATAGCTCAAATTGGTAGAGCTATAACAACTTAGTCATTTTAAGAAAGATAGATACAAATTGGACAAGGTTGAAAAATGATGCTTTTCATACTTATTGGAATGAAAAGGAGATAAATTCTCCCACACAAGCCATGGGAGTAGTTGAGCCAACACATCATGACAAGCATACTATACAACTGAAGACTAAGAAAAGAGGAGAAGAATATAATGAAAAAAAAATTCATCATTATTTGTTTTGAGTATTCAGTGTTGAGTTTTGTTATCCCTGCTCCATCCTTCCTCTCGAGCTTGAGTGAACCTACACCATGTTGAGAAAATTTTTTAGAGCTCCGAATATGAATTTCACTATATGATATGTCAATAGGAATATAATATACTATCTATGATGCATTAGAACAACAAACATTAGACATATGCAAATTATCTTGAAAAAATGAAACATAATAGGAGCATTATACTTCATGTTTTTTTATCTAACATGTTTGTTCACTATGCAAGTATAGGATAAGTCATGTTTCCAATCTATTTTGTAGATATAGTAGCATGTGGTGTAAAACGGGATCCCATAAGGGTTAAGCTCGACATGTTGCCCCTTGATTGCAATTGGGACCTTGAGAAAAGAAATGCATTCATAGTATTCAAAATAGAATACATTTAGCTGAAGGAGAGTCTCTTCAAGTGATTACATGTGAACTTTAAGATCATTACCCTTCCATGATCATCATCTCAAAGGATGAGATGATAAACATACAAGTGTAGTGAACTTGTCCAAGACAGTCAAATAAGGTGAAGGAACAACTATATAAAAGGTGCAACCATGACAATGGACGACCATTCAACCTTCATGATCAACTGTAGGACAATCAAACTAATGCCATGAAGATACAGGTGTAGTTCATATTCAAATATATTCATGTCTCAAATAGTGAAGTGGAGGATCCTCAACTATTCAATATGATATGTATGTAAGTACATTTGATGTAATATAGTGAACTGAATTGAACAACAAGTGATTAATGCCATGTCACAATTTGAAAGAGATCATTCCAAGTCTATATAGAATAGATAAACTAGTCATCAAATAGACCATACACAGATGCATAACTATATGAGTTTAAAACAAAAAATGTTTATGTTCATCTACAGTTGGTTGAGAGAGAGGTAGCATGAGTGTTATCATTACAAAATGCAGTTAGAGAAGCAAAGGAAATGAATCCCATAATATTTTTCTCATAATGCCATATATCATCAAATAGTATTTCTTGTAGACAAAAAGACATATGAAATACCAAGGAAACTATGATCAAGCCATTGTTCAGTATAGATAAAAAGAAAAATTTATCCTTCTACTTTTCCAGAAATTAAGAGCAATATGAGTTTTATTTTACATTTTCAATAAGTGGATTGACTTCTCATTGTATAGGAAAGCTAGAGTGCATAAATGTTTTCTTTAACAAGATTTCTATTGTTTTATCATGCATTAAGATCATTTTGAGAAAAGATGCAAGTAAATTCAAATATATTATGTGGGTTATTAGATACAGAAATAATGTATTTTCCTTCATAAATTTCCAAAACCCTTATCATATATTGCATAATGAAGATCAAATACTGAATAAAAAATAATATTTTGAACTGCACGGTTTGATAACATTCAAAAATGATAGAGATGCTAGATAGAGCTCGTGGCCCAGTCAAAGATCAAACCCATCTGGGGTTTCAAGAAGAAAATCTCAAATAAAAAAATAGAGTTCTTGAGCTCTTGCAAGAATAAGAGCTCTTACAAAATGAAGAAAACCTGGTGAATGGCCATGACAATTGAAGGTCTGCAAACCCTAGATATATCAAAACAAAATGGAAAGAAACCTTTTCTCTACAAGTTTCATAAATTTTTGCATCATTGATCGACCCTAGAATTCATTATTTTTTTCAATAAACAAAGAAGAAAACATGGTATGGTTGTGACCTATGTGGAGGAGTGAGCATTTTATTTTGTTTCTAGAAAAAAGACAAACATTTTCTTTTTAAAATCATGCTCGAATCGAGCTTATTTAAGAGGGAAATGCATCAAAATGAAAGCATAAAACTTACCCAAGTTATGAGTGAAGAAAACCAGTTAAAGCCCGTGTATCATGTCTTTGAAGAAGCTTCTAGTCACACTTCCATGCTGGCTCAAAATTGAGAAATATTCCATAGAAAAATGAAGGCACAAAGATTGGGTTAGGAAAAATACAGAGGCCATGGCTTGAAGATCTCAAAAATTTGAGAAATGGAGTGAAAATATCATGAAATGAACAAAAGATGACTTACTATCGAGTTGTAGGAGTATCTTGACCTCAAGCATGGAGGATTCGACATAAAAAATATCAAACCCTAGTTCTCCATCGTAGATGAATGCAAAGTTCATTTCCTCCAAACTTGGCCGATGAAAATGATGCTAAGAATTAGGGATCAAAGTTAGTTTTGATGTTATGGTTTTCCAAAGTACCCTAATTCGAATGTGATATTATCACTTTTAATATAATAAAAATCAAATGCTTTATTAATGCCTTGTCTCCAATGTTTCCTAGGTCGAGCCATGCCTTAGGCAATTTTTCTTGGTTTTTAAAGAAAACCAAACAAACCCATACTTTGCTTTATGATTTTATGAAAATCACATGCACTTCAGCCCTTTCTCACTAGGTTAATATATTCACATGCCTTAGTGTTTTTATGGTTCATAGCCCATGATTAAATTTTATGATTTTTTTAATAGAGAAATAAAATGTATAGGAGCCTTTACATAGGATTTTGAATTTTGTAAGAATCAAATTTCACTCCAACTGCAAAAATTGGAATATTTGGAGTCAAGATGCAAAAGTAAGATGTAATAGAGAGGATTCAATGTTTCTGTAAATTACCTTAATGTTTGTGTAGACATGCAAAAATAACAATCATAACATTCATTTCTTTTATTAATCAATTAAAACAATTTATTGATTAATTTCCTAAGGTTCATTAAATAAATCAAATTATTTAATCCTTATGTTCTTCTCATTTGATTTAATAAATCAAATTGATTTAAAATCAAATATCAAATCCCTAAAAATCCCTAAGTTAATTAATCTAAATTAATTAACTTCTAATCATAATTACCATTCTTTAGCTTTTGACTCAACTAGAGTCAAATCTAAACTCTTAACTAACCCACCCACTTGCACCAATATATAAATTTTATTGATTTATTAAAAAAGATTTATTTTCCCTCAATAACTCTCATCTTTGACTTTTTTGGACAAAGATTATTCCCCCCAAAACCCTCAACAACATGCATTTATTGACATTTTTCAATTTTGAATGGGCACATTGGCCAAAACTTGCACAAGCTTTGGCCAATCCCATTATGACAAGTGTCTCTATCCTATTGGATGGGATTTAGTCCCACATTGCCTAATCTTGGCCTTTATTCTCTCAGCTTCTCCTATAAATGCAAGGCATTTTCTCTCATTTCTACAACAGCCACATTTGAAAGCATCTACACTATAGGCAACTTGAGTTCAAGCATCTCATTGTCTATCTCAGTAAGCTTATCAAGGATTGGGAAAGGGTTCTTTCACATACTCAAAGAGCACCAATCCACCATAGAATAGGTTGTATTTCATTTCTTCTTTGCATGCTTGAGTTGGTTTTATCAATTGTTTGAAGGAATGTTATATGTTATTCTATGAGGATGGCTAAATCTGTACAATCCATGTGTAAGATCTTTGGCATCCTACAAATGGTGCTAGAAGGAGGGTTGACATGAATTGATATTTTTGCTTTATTGAATACCTGCAGATTTGTTGATTTATCTCTATATTTTGATACATAGTTGGCATATATGTGAGTTGAAAGGACTTTGTAGTTTGTTGCTGATAAACTTCAAGACCTTGGATGTTCTAACTACATGAAAGTTAAAAATTTCATCTTATCTAGTAGCTTTGATTTCAATAAATAATATGAATGCTTTTTCTTCCGTGAAATGCTTTGTGACATTCTAACAGTTTATTCAAATTTTCTAATAGCTAATATGAAGGTTTAGCGTTAGATTTCATTTGAAAGTCTATTTTGGGCATTTCCTGCAATTATTTTGGTGTTTAAAGTCACATTCCTCTAAAGGATCCTTTGTGAGAGATGCTCAAACTCTATACTAAAGCTGTCATTCTTAACATAGGTAGAGAGATTGCACATTTTTCACATCAATGATGGATGGAACAACTTTCTCTCCTCCCATCTTTCTTCGCTTTTCTGTTCTGCTCACTCTGGTCACTGACAGTTTGCAAGGATTTGCTCTATATTATATTCTGCTATGACTTGTATTCTTTTTCAAGAGAGCTCTTTTTGTGCACATCCCACAATCAATGCACTCCATGAATAACATCTCTACAAGCTGTAAAAAGTTACTAAATTTGACCTTACACATGCCCATTGCAATAGCTTGAAAGGTTGAGGAGTCTATCTTCGTACCCATCACTATACTCTTGCATTTTGCATACATGGCTATCTGATCAAAGAGCGTAAAGGCTTCATTTCCCTACTTCATACATTATTTAACTCTAGTCCTATCGTATGTTGCCCCTATGTCCTTTTCCAACTCTAGTCCTATCGAATGATGGTCATGATAGGGAAGCTTATAGTTGAAGGGATTCAATCTTTTGAGTAATTCTTTGCCAATCTGACCAGCACCAATCATAGCTATAGCTTCCCATCAAAATCATATGATCTGTATGAAATAGCAGCTACATTCCAGTCACCCTCAATAATCTACTTATATTCAGGAAGAAAATTGTGTATCAATATGAGAATGCGCAGGAGTTCATCTACTGCCACTGGCACCACATTACTTCCTCTAATTTCTGTGATAGTCAAACCAGTTTTTGCTGCAGCATTTAGATCAATATGATTAGAACCTATACCAATAGTGCTAGTTAAAGACCCACGCGTTTTTCCAGTGTGTTACCTCCATTATTTGTAAGAAATATTTTTTGAATAGAACCCTGTGCAAGCGTATAACTATCAACATTCGCATTCTATTAGGCATTATGTCAAATGACCCACGCATCTATAAGCAGTAAACATTGCATATAAGTCCGAAATAGAAGAGAATGTTATAGAGTATTCGAAGAGGGCGTCTCCAGTGTTGAACTTCCCGTTTTCCAAAGTGATTAAGAGTAATGTATGTGGATCGGTGTTGCAGACAAAACTAGGGGGCATGTACCTTTTTGCTTATGGCTTGTCGCACTATTTTACACCTACCAATGGCAGTAATTTGAAAGTTTTGAATGCCTTTACTCATCGATGTGGAGGGTGGTTGCATTCATTGAGGGCGCGCACAGTCTACTAGCTAGAAGACTATCTCTTCAAGGCATTCCATTAATAACTTTGTGTGCCTTGTCTATACTGTCATGTTTCCTCACAGGCGTGCCATCATTTCTGAGTAGAAGATAACCGAGTTCTAGTTTTTGTTTTTTATTATTTACTGCTTCATTGGTATGCTGGGATCCGCTTTGACAGACATCCATACTGCTTTGACTAATAATTTCATTTTAGGAAATCTTTTTTGTGTAGGCCCTACAAATCATAAAGATGACAAAACTTGATATGCATTTAAGGCTCTAGATATGGCAATATTTAGCATTTTGCTTTGGACAGCTTTGTAACAGTTGGTAAAAACTTGAATTTAATACCCAATATTCGCCAATGGCTGGGACCGCAGCCTCATTAATACAGTAGATAAAAAGTTCTTGGTTACTAGCTTCAAGCTACGCCATCACGTGATATTTGCAATCTCAGTATTATTGTATGGTGTTGACTCTTAAATTTGTAGGCATGTGATAAATTGGCTTACCCATGTCAAATTTATTATACTCAACTTTCAAAAAATGCACACTATCATCAAAGGTGGCCACATAGAGTTTGCTAAATATGTTATAGGGCACTGCATACACATAAATCTGCTACATTTTATCTACACTTGACCTTGTTTTAGAGTTGTATGTGCTACCTACCTACCTATGATCCATTGAATATTTTATTCAAAGCAAATGTGTGTTGTTCCACTCTTAAAACAAATCTTATCCCGCAATTACCATACCCACCACACAATCTGCCTAAATTTTGTGTTGCTGATTTAGGACATTCTATAGGTTTCGGGGGATGGGAATCAAAGTCTTTATTTGAGTGCATTTAATTCCTGCAAAATCTTTACTTGGCTACTTCAAATTTGGATTGCTAATGTAGATTAAGTTGATGTTGTGGGAAGGCTATGGAAAATAAGGGTTCTTATTAATGCTTTTTTTTTTTTTTCCAAAATCATTGGTTTATAAAATCATTCTATTATGTGAAGTTAACAGTTAAGATGAGTTTAATAAATAACTTGATCCTCACATAAATTATCTCAATTTATCTTGTAGGAGGAGCAATTTCGTTTACACAAGGGGTGTACAACATTAAAACATCAGAAACAATCTTTGGAGCAGATTTGAGCTAAATCGAACATTAAAATGAAGACTTGAAATAGCATTTTTAAATGCTTATTGTTACAATCCAAGGCTCCAATTCATGCTTTAGTTTTATGTTTTAAGCCAAGTCATTTTTCAATTTGGATTTAAAATTAATGATTGATTTGATCTTTTTCAAGTTGGTTAAAATTTGAACCTTAAAAACTCACTAGATTTCAATTTGGACTTAAAATTGAACAAGGCAACCTTCACACTTAGATTTTGGTGCTTAAAACGAATTCGTCACTGCTTTTTGGACTTAAAATGAACAACTGTTTGTCATATTTTGCAATCTTTTTCACAAAGTAATATCATCAAAAATACATATGCGATTCTCTCGCACCTCACGGCGATCTTGAGAATCAAAAGTTTTTTTTTTATGATATTAAGTTGTCAAAAATATTGCCTCCACACTTCAATTTGGGCATTTTAAAATTGAACAAAGCATGCGAGTGTGAGCACGATATATTGCGGAGGTTCTCCCCTTTGTACTCACCCAAGGGAATGACCCAACTGGGAACATGCTAAAGCCAAGTGACTTCCACCTGGGATATAAGTGTGGATATTGGAACAAAGGCCAATATCACGAGGATTATTTTGATGAGATGGACAACAATGGACTCTCGCCGATGTTGGATAATCCCCCACGAACGGAATGCCCGAATTAGAACCCCTCATTTAGAAAAAGGCCAAAACCTTGTCTATCTTGTTGGTGCAAAAGGTTATGTCCTTTGAAGCCGCCCCACGTAACATGCGGTCTTGTTGTGGAAATGGAAAGTATGCCATGGGAGATTCATGGGTACTAATGCTTGGCTGACCCGAATAAGTGAGTGTCGTGGAGGGGAGCTAGTGTGGTCAAGCATTTAGCCATCCGCACAAGATATGTGCAGCTAGATTTATCCAAGTGGGAACCCAACAAGGCATTGTCTCATCAACCTAGGAGTGTGAAAGTGCTTGGAAAGAACACATTGCTTGATCTTGAAAAAAATTTGGAAAACAAACATACACAAGAGCCTCAAATTTCAAACACCTTCGAAGAAACAAATATCCTTTGACGAATTTAAGCACTCTTGATTTACCTAGGGATCATATCCTTAGAGGTTTCTAAGTGTTTGGATTCCATCATCATTTGTTTTCACTAAGGATAAACATAGGAAACTTTTGCCCTCATTTCTTTGATTTCCACATAATGGACATTGTGGGATGAAAATGAAAGTGGGACATTAGACATTCAGTTTGAAAACATAATCAAGCAAGTGATTTTGGTAAAATGAATTCACTAAGATAAGATAAAAGACAAATTGGATTACACATGTGTTTTCTAACATGATTTCCCGCAAGATCAAAATCCCAAACCAAAGTTCAAGAAGCTTAGTCTAAAGGCTCGTGAGGAGCATCTTGAGAGACTTTTCGAGTTTAGAGTATAGCGTGTTCTTCAACACCGAGATCTTATAAGCAGAAGTGTTATTCTAGGTCAAGTCTAGGATCAAATTCAATCACTTTCATCCATCTCTCAACCATCGAAATCAATCAAATTTTCACCTCACCAACAACTCTTGGAAACTTTGTAAACATCTTTTATGCTAAAATTCTAGGCGAAATCAAATCACTTTCTTTGACTTAACACACCTAGTCAAACCATCATCTTATACACGAGTTTTCTCTAGGATAACATAACTTCCTATGGTTTACAAGTTCATCTTGTTTGGCTTAACACACCTAGCCAAATTATCAAATCATCACCTCGTTTGACTTGACGCACTTAGTCAAACTACCATCTTGTAGGAGTTCACTCTATGGATAACACAACTTCCTAGAGCTTTACAATTACATTTATCACTTTTGTTTGACTTAACACATCTAGTCAAACCATCAATCCAATCATGATCAATCAAAGTCCTAAAATGTTTTGCATTTCTCTCAAAGTTTCTTGAAGAGTTCCATTCATCTGTATCACTCATTTTTCGTTATCTCATCCCCGTCATCACTTTGATCCTTCAATTATCCTAGTTCTTTACTTCTTTGAACTTAAGGTTTAGACCGATTTAAAGAATTATAGGTTCATCTCTTACATTCTTGAAAATTGATCTTCATTTTATGGTTCAAACTCGATCTCAACACAAGAGGAGCATGGAATATAAATTTGATCCATCCATCATGAGTAACCCAAATCAACTAAACTATCCAAGCCTTTCAATACCATTTGATTTTGAAAGCTTGTACAATGCATACATGGGATCATTATCTCATACAAACATCAATGGTACAATGAATGTGAGTATGCCCAATCCAAAGTTTGGAACACCTTTCCCAATGGTAGATTTCAATCTAAGTCCAAATTCAAAAATCTATCAACCAATCGCTCAATGCATGAGTTTTCCAAACAACATTATCCCACCAAATACAAGTTTGTTGAACATGAACATTTCAAATCCCATCAATGTTGTTCAAAATCCAAGCAATATGTTGACAACTCTAGGCATTGATCCAAGTTAGGGTAACCCCATGCAAAATCAAAGTTACCTAAATCAAGGCAATATGATTCCCAACCACAACAATATTCAATTTCAATCTATCATGCTGAATCAAAACATCATACCAAATCATCCCATTTTTCCATTGATATTGCAACAACAGATGGCAACTATTCAAGCAACCCCAACAATCAACACCATTCCCAAACCACCACCACCACCACCACCACCACCACCACCACCACCACCACCGCCGCCGCCGCCAAAACACAACACGACCAATTCATTCTCCATCATATTGCAAACCACTCAAGAAGCTTCCCACAAAAAGGCACTCCAAGCCCAACAAGCTACACAGCTAGTTGCTCAGCAAGCACAAGTGGCTCAAGTAGCCCAACAAGCGCAAGCGCAAGCAGAATTCTGGGCACTATTGCAAGCAATCCAAGAAGAAGTAGCACAACAAAGAACCCAACAAAAAGCTTTGTTGGCACAACAATGACACGACGAACAACAAGCATTGTTGGCTCACCAGCAAACACATGCATTACTCACTCAACAAAGCTTGCAACAAGTTCCCACCACAATTGTTGAAAACAATGATCAAGATTTATCCATCAATGAACACATTGAAGACGTTCCCATCTCATTCAATCATCAAATCAACATAGACCAAGAGCTACTTTTCAATCACGATCAAAATTCACCAACATCGCCCAACAATGATGCAATTCAAGAAATGTCAACATCACTTGATCCTATGGTTGAAGACATTGGTAATCTCTCTTCCACAATTGTTGAAATCAAAAAGCAAGATCAATCCATCAATGAACACCTTGAAGGTGTTTCCATCTCATCTGAAGATCAAATCAACATACATCAAGAGCCATTTTTTAGTCATAATCACGACCCCTCCTACAAAGATCTATTTCAAGGAGTGTTGATGTTATTTGATCCTATTGATATAAGCTACGATCCATCCACCAATGATCATATTGAAAATGTCTCTACATCACCTTATGAGTTAGAGGACATATCTCAAGAATGTATTCCAAAGCATGATCAAAATCTTCCATCAAGGTCTAGCAATGGCCCTTCCAATGACATATTGACATCCTTTGACCTCATGGTTAAAGATATTGAAGGAATCCCTAGCTCAAAATTTGATCCAAATCCACTCAAAGCTCAAGAGAATATTGAGCCACTTCCCAATGACAATGTCCAAGAACCCACTATAAGCAATCCATCCTTTGAAATCAACCCATGTTAAGAACTTGATCCAAAGCATGTTGAAAGTAGTTCTAAAATCACTCAAGATCAAGAATTCACATCTCGAAGCTACTACAATGATATAATGGACACTCTCCTATCTATACAAGATGTTGCAAATGATGACCATATCCATATAGCACATATTCCTCCATCTACCGATAAGATGCTTTCTTTGGATGGACATGTGGATGATCTTCATTCAAAAAAAAAGTCTCATACTCTTGAAATCATTACCAACGAACAAGAGTCTCCTACTCTTAATAGTGGTACACATGATCAAAGTATAGAAAAATCTTGTGGAAGCATATCAAAAATGGGTCATAAAGAAGGTTTTTACATAAGTTGTGAATCAGAAACATCATGTGAAAGCATATCAAGAATAAATAATGAGTGAATCATCAATACCTCTTGAAGAAGCACTACAATCTGATATCTCACAAAATCAAGCTACAAATATCAATAAGGTATTCATCCCACATGTGGAGGATCCCATCACTTATAAAGTTGAATCACTTACCTTTCTTAGGGAAAGCTATCTCGTCAATAAAGAAGCTAACACTTTTGAAGATCCACGACAGAGAAGAGAAGGATTAGCACCTTGTTTCCAAGGTAAAACATATCCTATGGCAAATAAAATGTTTGAACAGATGAATTATCAAGGCAGAGGATTAGGCCTACATGAACAGGGTATCCTAGAACCAGTGCAAATCATTGGAAATCCTAAGCATTAAGGCCTTGGTTATTTGACAATCAAGGGATCTCAACATATCAGTAATACCTCCACAAAATTGGGGGCAACTTCGTCTCAAGAAAGCATCAACATAGGGAGCACGAAGGATCCTTATGATGAAACCAATGCCAATACTACAACCCGCCACATCATGAATCTTCATCCACCCATTACCCCATCTACAAATTGGGACCAACGTCAAAAGAAAGATTCAAATCAAATGATAAAGCACGAAGGACAAATAAAATACAAGTGGATACCAAAGATTACAAAGAAAGATTATCCCTATCAAACCCCATTAGTCAAAGAAACTATGGGGCAAAATAAAAAAGGGAACAGTATCCATCCAAGACATCCACAAAAGCAAAATAAAGCTTCTCAAGCAACATACAAAGTGTATCAAGCAGTTGGTCCTAATTCCATGTACACTTTTGTATCCACCCAGTATTGCTCATCTTCCCAAGTTTGGAGAGTCAAAGGTTCCAAACTATCAACCAATCCATCTTTTATACCTAAACATACTCCATTCATGCCTCTGCACATGATATCCAATTCTCACATTGACCATGTGTTGGCAATGACCCTTCATCATAAGGATTCAGAAGGTGCTCTATCGCGATGTGCGCACAAAGACAAAGTTTACTCGGGTATTGGAAAAGCATAAAAATTTTCTCAAAAGTTGCTTTCAAGTACACGTATCTTGGCAAAGCAACTTCTTCAAGCAAGATACCAATGGCATGTTATGAAAGAAGCATCAACATCAGCACCACTAGGTGGTTCAGCATCAGCTTAAAATCTCTCAGAAAATACAAAAAATTAGAAAAATGTCTTGAAAAAATGGTCACCTTGATGAAAACCTGGCAAAAAAGCATCTTGGTGACAACAAAAAAATCAAAATATACAAAAAAATCCAAAAAATTAGAAAAAGGATTGAAAATAGTAAAGAAAAATCGTCCTCCAGTGAAAACCATTTTGGTGGCACTTTGGACAGGTACCATGATGAAAACCTGGCAAATAGGCATCATGTGTAGAATCGAGCATCTACATGTGCCAATTCAATTGAAAGCATCTTATCACATCCATAATGAAGCCAACATTCCATCCATATCATCCGTTCATCCATGAACCATTTATCCAATCCATTTTCCATCTGCATCCATACTCCAAGTTATCTTGATTTTGGAAAATTTTGGTGCACACTTTACACTTGCTTGTGGTAAACATCTTGACATGGGTCATTTTCATTGATCCTATCCTACCCAATGCTATCTGAGCCTTGAAGCATTATCCAAATGAGCGTTCCTATGTTTGAACACCTTATCTTGTCACAAGATAATCCTTGGCATCCTTTGCATGCTTACCATACCCATCCATGTATCCAAGAATCCACCCATGGCATTCCATACATTGCTAGACACTGGGGGCAGATAATTACTTCTTGCTTCATGAATAAATCTTGATCTATATCCTCCAACTTATGTGGAGATCCGAGCATTGGCAAATGTGAAATCAACTTGGTCAAATCATTTGTGAGCCAAAATCCAAATCACTAGCCCATGGCATATTTTGACAGCAAGATGACATTCCTAATCAAGCTTTATCTTTCATGGAACATCAATCTGAACAATTCATATCAGTCGCATCTAATGCGCACATTCAGCATCACATCAAAATCATCAAAGCTAATTTTGTTCCAAATCAAGCTTCATCAATCGAATCCAATCAATTATCACCTTGTTTGACTTAACACACTTAGCCAAACTATCATCTTGTGCACGAGTTTACTCTAGGATAACACAACTTCCTTGGGTTTACAAGTTTATTATCATCACTCTGTTTGGCTTAACACACTTAGCCAAATTATCGAATCCAAAACCACCTCATTTGACTTAACACACTTAGTCAAACTATCATCTTGTGTACAAGTTTACTCTAGGATAACACAACTTCATAGAATTTACAAGTGCATTATCACTTTTGTTTGACTTAACACACTTAGTCAAACCATCAATCCATCAATCTGATTGATCAACCGTAAGCTTGATTTTCAACAAAATCCCAAAACAGAGCACTGATATCATCACATATCCATATCTAAATTTTCAAAATCATCAGAAAATCCAAAAACACAAAAAAAAAAACTCATTCAAAAATCCAAAAACATGTCGAAATATCGGAAAATCTTCAAAATTCATCATTTAGTCTTGTCAGTCTTCCACCTTATCAAACTACATCATCTCTAAGCTTGAACGTAGGCAAGGTTGATCTTTGATCATCCCCCGAGATAGTTAAGGTCAATCCTTATGCATCTATCGCATTGGCATCCGTTTGCCCATCTATTTAGGCGTCCATCACATTGGCATTTGTTTGCTTATCTTTTTTACATGTAGGTCATTCTTTATGCATCCATCAGATTGGCATTTGTTTGCCCATCCTTTAGGTGTCTGTCGCATTGGCATTTGTTTGCTTATCTTTTTTACATTTAGGTCATTCTTTATGCGTCTGTCGCATTGGCATCCGTTTGCCCATCTTTTAGGTGTCTGTCACAATGGCATTCGTTTTCTTATCTTTTTTACATTTAGGTCATTCTTTATGCATCCGTCGCATTGGCATCCGTTTGCCCATCCTTTAGGCATCTGTCGCAATGGAATTCATTTGCTTATATTTGTTGCATTTAGGTTAGTCTTTTAGGCATCTGTCGCATTGGCAATCCATTTGCCCATCTATCTTTTCATTGAGTCAGGTTTGTCATTTGAACTACACCGTCTCTAATCTTAAACGTAGGCAAGGCCATCCTTGATCAGCCCCCGAGACACAAAATCCAAAAACATTCATAAATCTTGAAAATACCAAAAACATTTATAGTAAAACATCTCAAAATACCAAAAATAGCCTCAAAACATTTTAAAAAACCAAAATGGTGCATCCATTTCATCTCGCTTTCACCCATGATCATCTCACTCGTAATAAAGTCAATCATCGCTTTCACCCTTTGGTGAGTCAGTCAGAAGCAAGTTTAGCAGGCTCCAAAGTGAACACCTAATCGTCAAAGTCTCGAAGGTCTAAGTCAGTAAGTCAGAAAGTTGGTCAACTCAGAGTATCAATAGCTTATCACCCAAATCAGTCCCACCAAAACCCTGATCACTACATGTCCTAGGATGAAGCTTTCTTGCAATGGACATAAGCATTAGGTACCCCATAGTAGTTTAGCCTTGGCTAGCGGTATGATGAACATCAGCTTGTTTGTTTACTTTATTTTGGTCTTTTTAGACTTATCTTATTTTGCGCTCATTCTAAGGACCTCTCAATGATGCCTAAACAAAACAAGTTTAGAGAGAAAGGAATGGGGCAACGACCATTATCTTTTTATTTGTTCTGCTTGTTGGACATTCTTGTAAAATAACTTCGTCATGCATACTTGGTTTTGTTTGTAGGAAGGATGTTTAAGGTATCTTGTTGACCACATAAGAAGGCTTGCCTTTTTATGTTTTCGCCCGAGATGTCTGGAATATCTTAACTACATTATGAATAAGGTTATGTTTGTCAAGTGTGAACAAGAGTACTCCTATCTAATTGTCAAGTCAAAGTCCATCACACTAGGTGCCACGCCATCCTAGTTCTTAATACCTTGATGCATCGCACCTACGTGTGTTATCAAACATAAAGAAAGGTATGGTCTTTTCCCATCCCTGGATAAGCAATACATCATCATCATTCATCATCATATCCAATAAAGTCTCGATGACTAGGAGACTTGTTGGACTTCTTCATCTTCTTGAATTTAAGGGTTGATCCCTCTCATTCTTCTATCCTCTTTCGCGCTAACAATGCATCCATCCTGCATCCATGCTGCATTCATCCTCTCATCTTGCATAATCACGTCATATCATTATAGTTCAACATCATCCATCTCATCCATCTCACATGCATTGCATAATCATTTAAGGATAATATAAATTTTTTATTCTAAGCATCTTCCAAAAATCTCATTTACATCACCATTATCATATAGTCTCGTCATTCATACATCCATTTTGAACCTCTTTATCGTGATATCCACCTCAAATTGAATCTTTTCGCTCGATCTCTCGAGGGGGCAATGTACTAGCGTATTTCTTTTCGCTGGGGCATCCGAACATATCTGAATTTTTAATTTCAATGTCAGCGGCATCATTCTTTGAACCAATGCAATGAGTACATTGCTTCAAAGAGGGGAAAAATGTAGACATGCAAAAATAACAATCATAACATTCATTTCTTCTATTAATCAATTAAAACAATTTATTGATTAATTTCCTAAGGTTCATTAAATAAATCAAATTATTTAATCCTTATGTTCTTCTCATTTGATTTAATAAATCAAATTGATTTAAAATCAAATATCAAATCCCTAAAAATCCCTAAGTTAATTAATCTAAATTAATTAACTTCTAATCATAATTACCATTCTCTAGATTTTGAATCAACTAGAGTCAAATCTAAACTCTTAACTAACCCACCCACTTGCACCAATAAATCAATTTAATTGATTTATTAAAAAAGATTTATTTTCCCTCAATAACTCTCATCTTTGACTGTTTTGGACAAAGATTATTCCCCCCAAAACCCTCAACAACATGCATTTATTGACATTTTTCAAATTTGAATGGGCACATTGGCCAAAACTTGCACAAGCTTTGGCCAATCCCATTATGACAAGTGTCTCTATCCTATTGGATGGGATTTAGTCCCACATTGCCTAATCTTGGCCTCTATTCTCTCAACTTCTATAAATGCAAGGAATTTTCTCTCATTTCTACAATAGCCACATTTGAAAGCATCTACACTATAGGCAAATTGAGTTCAAGCATCTCATTGTCTATCTCACTAAGCTTATCAAGGATTGGGAAAGGGCTCTTTCACATACTCAAAGAGCACCAATCCACCATAGAATAGGTTGTATTTCATTTCTTCTTTGCATGCTTGAGTTGGTTTTATCAATTGTTTGAAGGAATGTTATATGTTATTCTATGAGGATGGCTAAATCTATACAATCCATGTGTAAGATCTTTGGCATCCTACAGTTTGTTGTGTTTTTTAAAATGCAGTTTAAGTGTTTCAGTCTTCACTGAACCTTCTATCTTGAGTTGAGTTCACTTGGGCGAATTTATAAAAAAGGAGGCAAACTGAGCTTTCTAATTCTAGTTTTGAGCTGTTTGAACCCAAGTTTATGGATTTTTTTGGACCAAAATATTGGAGACAAAAAGTTGCCACTTTTCTCATGCAGTTTGGAGTAGTTCGAAGCACTATTTTTTAGGCCTTCCTGGGGGGATCGAAAATGGATCAAAGTTTCTATTTTGAAGATGCAATGGAGCTAGATTTTTCTATTTTTTTCACTACTATGGTCACTTCACAGCTATATGTTGGAGAAATTTTAATTTCTCATGGTTCAAAATTATGATTTTGGCTCTCATAATCATTGCAAAGAGTCTTGTAAACTTTTTTTTTTAATCAATATTTTGAACTTGTACTCCTTCACTTTCAACAAAGCAATAGAGTTTCCTTTCTTATCTTTCTTATTTCAAATTTACAGTAACAATTTGATGTAAAGTGTGATTCTAATGTTGAATCCTCTTCATGTCTTGTCATTGTAAGTTTTTTTGTAAGGGTTTCATGTAGTGCAGGTTGTATTTTATGTTTCATTTGATTAACCTTTATGCAAATCACTTTTGAGTTATATGTTTCTAGGGAGTTATTTTGAGAATCCATGTTTTAAAAGAGATTGTTGTGAGTAGAAAGTTTTCAGAAATCTTTAATTTTCTAGTGAATCATCTTAGGTTTTAGGATCTTTGTTTTAGTTTTTTCTTTTAACCCTTTCCTCTAAAGGTCTGTTATATTAGGTAGTTTACTAGAGGGAGCGAGCCCGCTCTGGAGATTCACTCTCACTACAGATTACCCACAATCTGAGAGTGATTCCATGTTGAAATAGGGCATGAAGGTTTAACTTAGTTGTGTGTGCAATCTTGGTTGTCAATAGTTTTTTGGCACGCTTGGTGACACTCTAAAATGTGCTTTTAGAGTAATTTTCAAAATTTTAAGTTGATATTTTTGGTAAGCATTGCAAAGTCTCAACATTTTGAGGTAAAAACAACATACTTGGTGACTCCATTCATTGGTTTTGTAAGCATAACTAAGTGTTGGTATAATATAAAATCATCTATTCACACCATTTTCTATCTTTTACATGAGAAAAAATGTCATATTTTTATAGCCAGTATGATTATCTTTAGCCATATCGACATAGTCATGCTACTGGTTTCCATTCCATGGGTTTTTAGAACCAATGTGCATAATATAATTACCACCCACCCACCCTGGTGGAGCTTTTATTTTCTTCCCCTATGTGGTGGGTTTGTTTTTCGTTTCCTTTAGCTGATTTGGGTATTGGAGTTTTCCTTTTGAGTGCTGACTTGTTATCAGTGGTGATCAGTCACTTAAGTGGTGTTTTATCCCTCTTTGGCCATGACTTTACTAGCCCCTTTTACCCATCCTTTCAGTTTTGCGTCTTGACCTTACTATTCCTATGGTTTTCGGCTGAAGAATTATTATAACTTCACCATTGAATAATCTTTTCGACCTCAAGGGTTATTTCTCCATCCATATAGTCATTCCCTTTCTTTAAGAATAATGGTTTCACGTGTGCAGATTACATTGATTGATGGATGCGATTATTCTAATCTTAACAATTCATTGCATACCTCGCAAGGTTTTTTCTTACATCATGAGAAATGTTGTGAGATGTTGCCACCTGTTGCATTTACTGGTGGGGCCGGTTTTGATTTCTGACCAAGGATGGAAGCTGATGACGACAACTATGTACTTGTCAGTGCATCACGACCATCCCTCGCTGACCTCGCGCAATTAAAACTTCAGTTTTAATAATGTTGTGAGGTGCACGATTTGTTGGCGCGTGGACGCTGATGTTATTGATGGATGAACATGGTGGGATCCATTCCATGCTGATGTGGTGCTTGGTGGGTGGATTTCCTATTTGCCTAGTGATTGGAAGGTGAATGTGGCATATTCAAATTGTTTTGACTAATCTAGGTCATTTGCCTTGCCAACATTGCTTTTGATCAATGGCTCGTGTTCAAATGAACTGGTGTTGTACTATAGCCATTTCATCTCGTGCGAGTGAATAGTAATGGTTGAGTTCGACTTGGCCTACATAATTAAATGCCAAAAGATCAGTAAATTACTATTTCAGTACTGCATTTTTGGATTATGGAAGAATTGTCTGGTGTTGAAGGAAAATGACTATTATTGTAATTCTCCAGTCTCGTTGCATTTGACACTCTGCAAGAATAACCATAAGTAGTATGTACACCTTCTCTTGTGCTTTCGAAAGGTGTTAGCATTACTTATTGAAAAATTGGTGACTGTTTTCTTTTCAATTCCTAAAGGGTTGTTGAGAAAATTCAATTTTAGAGCTTGTATAGGTAATTTCTAGAGATTTTGAATATAGAAGAATTTTTTGTCATTTAAAAACCCTAGCTCGAATTATCATCTATTTGATATAAATGGCACCCAAGGCATGAATTTTTGGTTCTGAAGCTATCCCTAGGGGTTTTTCACAAGATATTATTGATTTTTTGAAGCACTCTACAAGAAAGAAGCAGGAGGGAAGGGTATTTTTTTACGGACCCTTTCTTCAGGAAGGTTTAGTGGATAAGCAGTGTACAATTCATGATGCCAAATTTCCATACACTGGTTGGTAGTTGTTTTCCAACTAGGTTGGGAATAGAAATTTGCCAGTTCCTTTGTGTAATCCATGGAGATTGGACCTAGGTAATATGGTGGTACCCAATGTCTACGAGGATGTAGACCTATTAAAGGATATTTCTGCAAGGTACGACCCTATGGCTTGAATAGTCAAAACACATCTTGGCAAGCAAATGATCAAAGTAACCAAGGAGGAAATCATAGAGATTTTTGGTTTGCATGAATGGAGCCAAGCTATGATTCCCATTAACTTGGAGGTCTTCAGGGAGGAATACAAAAACACCAAGGGTTTGATAAGGACATCCCTTTTGATACCCCATTTGGCTATGTCAGGAAGAGATAAAAACTATAGAAAATTTGTTATTGGTAGGAACAAGCCTGAACCTTTCCTAGTGGACTATTTTTCCCTCCATTTTAAGAAGACCGTTTGTGCATTATGTCAGGTCTTGGGGATAGATTTGAAGAAGACTTTTCCTATAGATGTGATGTATATGGCTGTAAACATTCAACACCTAGGTTATAACATGGTATATGATTTTTCCACTTACCTTGTAGAGAAAATGCATTCTGGTTTAGCAGCTTTGAAGCTGGGGAAGAATTGGGTAGGATTCAAATGGTTCTCTGTGCTAATCCACATGTTTTTGTATAAGATTCAGAGTGTGTTTGAGAAATATATGGAATTGACGAAAAGATAAGGAGACATTGAGATGCCTATCTAGTATTGGACTAGGTTCCTGGACATGCATGATTATAAGTTCAATTATGTAACCTTTCACAATGTTTTCGGATCCAAGTTAAGAAAGGCCTCAATTTTTTTATTCCCCCAGGATTCAAAAGGAAATTCATGATTTCCTAAGACCTATGGAGAGAAGGCCTGAGTTGAATTTAACATAATTGGGGGGATATTATCCCCAATCATGGTACGATAGTTTTCAGGGTTTTTGGTACAAATTCCACCCCATTTGTTCTACCCAAGGAGGTCCCCCTTAGACTTGATTTTGTAGAAATCATGAGGTAGTTGGGAGCATATCAAGATTTGCATTTGCTTGTTGAATAGAAGAAGGGATCTTTCTTCCTTGAATATATAGGTTTCACTAATTCTGTCATGACAAAGGGAGGGTGGAGCAATTTGCACTTATTGCTCAAGCCATATAGGCTAAGGATTGTACACCCTAGGAACCATGATCCTGAGGGTTTTATCTCCCAAATGAAGGCTAAGTACCGGACTGGGACCTTCATTCACAACTTTTATTTTCTTGATGATATCATCAAGAACATTTTTTATTTCAACTTACAAGATGAGAGAAAGGCAAGTTTCATTGCCTATTAAAAAATGATATGAAGTAAACAGGAAGAGATGCCTAATTTTGATCCTATACCTGGTGCCAAAGATGAGCTTAGTAAGGAAATTTATGCTCTTGATAATTTTGAGAGCATGGTAGGGGTCTTAAGGGAAGAAAGGATTGTAGAAGAAAGGGGAAAATCACAAGTTACTGAGGAGTACCCTAAGGTAAGAATTGAAGAGAGGCCTACTTATCAGCCTCAAGGGAAGATAAAGGTATTTTATAGGAGAAAGGGAAGCAAGAAAATGGAGGTTACAATGAGGGGCACACCATTTTTCCCAAGGCAATCAGTGCCAGGTACTATTGACTTGGATTCTCCTCCAAGGTTTTCAGAACAGATTCACCCACCATCCCCAAAGAGGCAGAGGATTGAAACTGTAAGGGATGTTGGGCATGAGGGTAATGATGAGGAGGATATCATTGATAAGATGCCACTAAAACCAACTGACACTACAATGAGTTCAGACACAATCATCCTAAGATTGGGGAAGGATGAGATCAAAGGGATTACAAATAATGATGACTTGAGGATGGAGGCTTGCAAAGAGTTCATGATGGATGACTCTTTTATTCATACTCATTCTTTTAAAGATTTTGTATGGAGAGCTCATCTCTCATTATATCATGAGAAGGTTGCACATGAGAGAAGTCTCCATCTAGAGCTCCCAGAGTGGGTAATTCAGTCGAGGGTTAGATTTTAGATGAAGAAAAGGTGTAAGGAAATCACACTAGAGTAGGGCAAGGGATTGGCTCAAAAGTGTGGAATATTTCTACTCCTTGAATGGGATATTGTTGATGCTATGGTGTTTGAAATAGTAATAAGGTCCAATAGGCCACTTCTTGCAACTGAGGAGGAGGCTACATTGGCACTTAAAAGATTAGCCTTTAGTGAGGAATGGGATGCTTTGGCAATATGGTCATTATCCACTAGGTCCCGAAAGCTTGTTGTTTGTAGAAACATCTAACTTTAGTGGTCATTTGATTGTAAAAAGAGTTTTTGACACTCCTGCATTGGAGGTTGTTGACATGGTTGTGAATGATACCAAATTTACTAGGGCAACTGTGGAGGACTTAACTAACTGAGATACTCTGAGGAGCCAGTATAATGACATTATTATTGAGTATAATAAGAGTCAGCAAAGGGTGGAAGAATTGGAAACTGAGATGGCCTTACTGAGAAAACAGATGGAAACCTTGAGGTCTCAAAGGTAGGCTAACTCTAGCCATACTATTTATGACCCACCAGTAGAGCAGCCTCAACCTTTTGCATAGGAGCAATCTTGCGCTATTGTCCCATATTATATGGGACAAGTTCCTATTGCAATTAAAAGGGCCAGTGGCTTGGTGGAGATCTTTCTAGGGGAGAGTTAATCCAGTAGGTTAAAAAATATATAAGGAGATGGTAAACCAAATTCGGGATGCAATAGGAAGGAGTAACTCAAAGATTGTTGACACTGTGCTAGGGTATTTACATAAACAGGTCCAAAGTAAGTTGGACAGTGTTCATGCAAATTATACTTTAATGTTGCAAGTACTCAAATTGTTTCCAAAGGACAGAGAATTGGCTATCCCTTTCCTAAATAGATGGGGCCCTAGAATGGAGAAGTTAAAATTTATGGCAGTTGGGGTAAAACAGCATGGGGACAAGTGCCCTATAGTCATAAAAACATATCAATTTGTTAAGGGTATTGTGGAGAAAAAGCTCTAGGGGTCTACTGCTCCTATGGAATCCAAAATCAAAACATTGAAGGATATTTATGATGGAAAGGACTTGACTCCACTACCTCATATTTTGCATAGTCAGGATAGAGTCAATCCTTTGCAGGCATGGAAGGAGCAGATGAATAATATAATGATTGCTCAAACACATGAGATATGCAAAAATGTTGATATCCGCATGTTGGAAAACACGTTGGAAAAGTTGTCATTTGTCATTAGCTTCCTAGAGAACTTTGATAAAATGACCACTTCATTGATGATAAAGTATGCACCTTACCGAAATATGGTGGATCAAGTGGTGGCTTTCGATTGGCTGTTTAAGTAGTCTTTCGAGTCATGGAAAAGGGTGTTCACTGATGAACTTGAATTGAGAATGTCCTAATTGAGAATTGCAATTTGGTCATGAAAACTATAGGTCTGGCATTTGATATTATATTTTAAAATGCTTTCTCTCTTCAAATTCAAGTACAGGATGTTCAAATGAAATAAGTGCAAAAACGGTTAAAGTTGACGACCGAATCTTGGAGCAACAGTTTCTCTTCCTCCACAACAAACTAATGATAATTTTTGTTTTGGATTTTCCTCTCTTACCAACAAATGATGTAAGATAACTGATTAGAGATTAGCGGTCCAGTAAAAAATGAACATGTTTACTCTCCTGCCTGAAGCTTGTTGGCTCCCTTATTTTTATAAAGGGGAATTTTGAGCCAAGAGAGGGTCTATTGAAATTACTCAAGATATGTGAGATAAGATTCAAGTAATCCAAAGGGAAAATATGTCCATGTTTTGAAGTTTTGAGTCAGATTTGCGAACTTAGTAAATCATGGGGTTCTTGAGCACGCTTATGTCAACTTTGTGATTGTTTTGGGTTTATTTTCTCTCCTAGTGTAATAGTTTGCTTGAATTATTAATGAAGTATCCATCCAAGATGATTTTCATTAATCTCCATTTTTTATTTACTGTGGATTATATTTGACTATAGCTCTAGTTCAAAGGACTGGTTAAATGCTTGAGTTATCCATTAAGTTTATGTGAATTAACACATAGGATTTATCAAGAAGTAATAAATTCAAGTATTGATATATGGATTGTAATGCTATTCATACAGATCATAGGTACTTGAGATGAAAGTTACCCTGTAGTTTCCTTTTTGAATTTGTGCTTTAGGAGATGGCAAAGGAACTCTAAATGCTCTTCATCCTTTGTATTTTGTGTTATGACTTCAAGAAATTTCATTCATATAACTCATATCAATACACTTAGGTGTAACTTCAATTCTTGGTTAAATAGATCCAAACCCTTTTAAGGAGCAGCGAATTTCTTAAAGGTTTATCTCTTTCAACATTAGCAGGAATTTATCCGTTGTTTGTCCATGTGTGAGCAAATCATTTCAATCATAAATGACAACATGTTTTAGGAAAACTCTCTTGGATCTTACAGAGTTTGAAGTGTAGGAGAGATAGAAGTTTTACTACTATCTTCTCATTAAGTTGGCACAAACCTTTCAAGGCTTTAAGAATTGAATGTGGAAAGTTCATAGAAACTCTTATGAGTTCTGCTTAGGTTGTTATAAAAAATGCCAACAAAATGGTGACTCTGCTAGGGATCTAACAAATGAATAGTCTCTAAGTGAAGATTTGGTTTAAGTCAGAGTCAGTTTTCATAATATAATTTTTTTCCCCTATCACTGTGTTTATTGTGTTGAACATATGCATCTAGTTTTCTTGTGTTCCTTGTCAATGTGTCAGGTGATGTTTGAAATCATGTCCAAATTCACGAGTGCAAAAGTGAAGTGCAAACACTTCATCATTCCCAATATTTTCGGTGGCGACTCTGATATCTCCAACAACAAATTTCACATAAAGTGCTACAAACAACATGCAAAGAAAGGTTCTCAAACATTGGAGGGCATGAAGAAGACAAGAAATTATACAAAAAATAATCCTGAGCCAATGATAGAGCTCGAGCCAAGACAGGACAAGAAATGGGTAAAAATAAATGATACCCCAAGTAAGTCTGTTTCATCTCCTATTGCTGCTACTCCTACTTTAAATACCAAGATGAATAGTGCTTTTGTAAGTGAAAATTCCTCAGATACTGTTATGTCTAAATTGGATCATGGTATTTTTCCTTTTGAAATGGCATGAGAAATTGAAGTTGATATGTCCAAAGAGGAGGAGTGATGGGCTGATAGGACTATTGTTAAAAAGGAAATTGGTCATTCACCATTCAACTTAGTCTATGGGATGGAGGCACGCATCCCTCAGAATAACCTATTAAAAATGTATAAATTTTTCCAGGAGTATAATGATGATATGTGTGATGAAATGCAACATAGAATGGAAGAGTTGAATGAACTAGATGAAATTAGAAGGGAAGCACATAAAAAAAATGAGAAGTTACAACTTTAGGTGAAGCACCTTTATGATAGAAAGGCAGTAGAGAGAAAATTTGATGTTGGAACAATGGTGCTGCTCTGGAATGCTAGATCAAAAGACAAGGAAAAACATGGCAAGTTTGATCCCCTTTGGTTGGGCCCTTATATTGTTATGGATACACATGGGGAAGATTCGTATTTTCTACAATCACTCACAGGTGAGGTTCTTGAGCTGCCAGTACATGGATAGTTCTTGAAATACTATTTCTCTTGAAATAGCTCTTTTCCATGTACGTTGTGCAGTCCTGTGAATAGTGTATATAGTTGGTCAGTTTTGTTTGTTTGCTTGCCCTATCCAGGCTTGGTCCTAGCTTTGGTTCTCTCTTTGTCTGGTCTATGTAACCAGAGATTTTGAATTCTTGCTATGCCCATAGGGGGCATACATCCCTAGTCGGAGCCATTGGTGGAGCTTTTCTTTTCTTCCCCTTTGTGGTGGGTTTGTTTTTTGTTTCCTTTAGCTGGTCTGGATATTGGGGTTTTCCTTTTGAGTGTTGAATTGTTATCGACAGTGATCAGTCACTTAAGTGGTGTTTTATCCCTCTTTGGTTGTGACTTTACCGGCCCCTTTTACCCATCCTTTCAGTTTTGTGTCTTGACCTTACTATTCCTATGGCTGACAAATTATTATAACTTAACCATTGAATGATATTTTTGACCTCAAGGGTTATTTCCCCATTTGTCTAGTCAATCCCTTTCTTTACGAATAATTGTTTCGCATGTGCAGATTACATTGGATGATGGATGTGATTATTCTAATCTTAACCGTTCATTGCATACCTCGCAAGATTTTTTCTTACGTCATGAGAAATACACGAGGCTTGCGAGATGCTGCCACCTATTACATTTGTTGGTGGGGCTGATTTTTATTGCTGATCAAGGATAGATATTGACGACGACAGTTGTGTACTTGTCGATGCATCACGACTATCCCTCACTGAACTCGTGCAATTAAAACTTCAGTTTTAATAATGCTATGAGGTGCACGATTTGTTGACGTGTGGACGCTGATGTTATTGATGGACGAATGTGGTGGGACCCATTACATGCTGATGTGGTGCCTAGTGGGTGGATTTCCTATTCACCTAGTGACTCGAAGGTGAATGTGGCATTTTCAAATTGTTTTGACTTAATCTAGGTCATCTGCCTTGCCAACACTGCTTTTGATCAACGAATCATGTTCGAATGAACTGGTGTTGTACTATAGCCATTTCATCTCATGCGAGTGAATAGTAATGGTCGAGTTCGACTCGACCTCCACAATTAAATGCCAAAAGATTAGTAAATTACTATTTCAGTACTGCATTTATGGATTATGGAAGAATTGTCTGGTGCTAAAGGAAGACGGCTATTATGGCAATTCTCCAGTCTCGTTGCATTTGACGCTCTACAAGATAAACCGTAAGTAGTACATACACCTTCTTTTGTGTTTTCAGAAGGTGTTAGCATTGCTTACTAAACAATTGGTGACTCTTTTCTTTTTGGTTCTTGAAGAATTGTTGAGAAAATTCACTTTTAGAGCTTGTATAGGTAATTGCTAGAGATTTTGAATATAGAATAATTTTCTATGACGACAATATAAAGAAAAGTGTAATTGTTTGTCATTTAAAAACCCTAGCTCGAATTATCATCTGTTTGATATAAATGGCACCCAAGGCACGAATTGTTGGTTCTGAAGCTATGCCTAGGGGTTTTTCACAAGATATTATTGATTTGTTAAAGCCCTTTACAAGCAAGAAGCAAGAGAGAAGGGTATTTTTTAATGGACCCTTGCTTTAGGAAGGTTTAGTGGATAAGCAGTGTACAATTCACAATGCCGAATTTCCATACACTGGCTGGCAGTTATTTTCCAACTGGTTTGGGAAAAGAAATTTGGCAGTTCCTTTGTGTAATCCATGGAGATTGGACCTGGGTAAGCTAGTGGTACCCAATGTCTATGAGGATGTATACCTATTAAAATATATTTCTATGAGGTACGACCCTATGGCCTGAATAGTCAGAACACATCTTGTCAAGCAAATGATCAAAGTAACCAGGGAGGAAATCACAAAGATATTTGGTTTGCACAAATGGAGCCAAGATATGATTCCCATTAACTTGGAGGTCTTCAAGGAGGAATATAGAAACACCAAGGGTTTGATAAGGACATCCCTTTTGATACCCCATTTGACTATGTCGGGAAGAGATAAAAACTAGAGAAAAGTTGTTATTGGCAGGAATGAGCCTGAACCTTTCCTAGTGGACTATTTCGCCCCCCACATTTTAAGAAGACCATTTGTGCATTGTGTTAGGTCCTGGGGATAGATTTGAAGAGGAATTTTCCTATAGATTTGATGTATATGGCTGTAAACATCCAACACCCAGGTTATAACGTGGTATATGATTTTTCCACTTACCTTGCGGAGAAATGCATTCTGGTTTAGCAACTTTGAAGCTGGGGAAGAATTGGGTAGGATTCAAATGGTTCTCTCTGCTAATCCACATGTTTTTGTATAAGAGTCAGAGTGTGTTTGAGAAATATATGGAATTGAAGAAAAGAGGAGACATTGAGATGCCTATCCAGTATTGGACTAGGGTCCTAGACATGCATGATTATAACTTCGATTATGTAACCTTTCACAATGTTTTTAGATCCAAGTTAAGAAAGGTCTCAGTTTTTTTATTCCCCCGGGATTCCAAAGGAAATTCATGATTTCCTAAGACCTATGGAGAGAAGGCCTGAGTTGAATTTAACACATAACTGGGGGGATATTATCCCCAATCATGGCACAATAGTTTTCAGGGTTTTTGGTACAAATGCCACCCCATTTGTTCTACCCAGGGAGGTCCCCCTTAGACTTGATTTCATAGAAATCATGAGGCAGTTGGGAGCATCTCAGGATTTCCATTTTCCTATTGAACAGAAGAAGGGATCTTTCTTCCCTAAATATACTACTTTTGCTGATTTTGTCATGACAACAGGAGGGTGGAGGATTTTGCACTTATTGCTCAAGCCATATAGGCTAAGGACTACATGCGCTAGGAACCATGATCCTGAGGGTTTTATCTCCCAAATGAAGGCTAAGCACTAGACTGGGACCTCCATCCACAACTTTTGTTTTCCTGATGGTATCACCAAGAATATTTTTATTTCAGCTTACAAGATGAGAGAAAGGCAAGGTTCATTGCCTATTCAAAAATAGTAAGGAGTAAATAGGAAGAGATGCCTGATTTTGATCCTCTACCTAGTGCCAAAGATGAGCTTAGTAAGGAAATTTATGCTCTTGACAATTTTGAGAGCATGGTAGGGGTGTTAAGGGAAGAAAGGATTGCAGAAGAAAGGGGAAAATCACAAGTTACTGAGGAGTACCCTGAGGTAAGAATTGAAGAGAGGCCTACTTATCAGCCTCAAGGGAAGATAAGGGTATTTTCTAGGAGAAAGGGAAGCGGGACAAAGGAGGTTACAATGAGGGGCACACCATTTGTCCCAAGGAAATCAGTGCTAGGTACTATTGACTTGGATTCTCCTCCAAGGTTTTCAAAACAGATTTACCCACCATCCCCAAAGAGGCAGAGGATTGCAACTGTAAGGGATGTTGGGCATGAGGGTAATGATGAGGAGGAAATCATTGTAACTCTAGATGAAATGAATCCATAGATGCCACTAAACCCAGTTGACACTACAATGAGTTTAGAGGCAATCACCTTAAGATTGGGGGAGGATGAGATCAAAGGGATTACAAATAATGATGACTTGAGGATGGAGAATTGCAAAGAGTTCATGATGGATGACTCTTTTATTCATACTCATTATTTTCAATATTTTTTATGTAGAGCTCATCTCTCATTATATTATGAGAAGGTTGCACATAAGAGAAGTCTCCATCCAAAGCTCCCAAGCAGGTAATTCAGTCGAGGGTTAGATTGCAGATGAAAGAAAGGTTTAAGGAAATCCCACCAGAGTAGGGTAAGGCACTGGTTCAAAAGTGTGGAATATTTTTGATGCTAAGGTGTTTGAAATAGTAAGAATGGAAAATAGGCCACTTCTTGCAACTAAGGAGGAGGCTACATTGGCACTTAAAGGATCAGCCTTTAGTGAGGAATGGGATGCTCTGGCAATATGGTCATTATCCACTGGGTCCCGAAAGTGTGATTTTGCAAAAACATTTTGAATTTAGTGGTCCTTTGATTGTAAAAAGAGTTGTTGACACTTCTTCATTGGAGGTTGTTTACATGGTTGTGAATTTCGCCAAATTTACTAGGGCAACTGTGGAGGATTTAACTAAAAATCGAGATACTCTGAGGAGCTAGTATAATGACATTATTATTGAGTATAATAAGAGTCAACAAAGGGTGGAGGAATTGGAAACTGAGATGGCCTTACTGAGACAACAGATGGAAACCTTGAGGTCTCAAAGGCAGGTTAGCTCTAGCCATACTATTTATGACCCACCAATAGAGCAACCTCAACCTTCTGCATAGAAGCAATCTTGGGCTATTTTCCCATATAATATGGGACAAGTTCCTATTACAATTGAAAAGGCCAGTGGCTCGAGTGGAGATCTTTCTAGGGAAGAGTTAATCTAGTAGGTTAAAAAATATAAGGAGATGGTAAACCAAATTCAGGATGCAATAGGAAGGAATAACTCAGAGATTGTTGACACTACGCTAGGGTATTTATATATACGGGTCCAGAGTAAGCTGAATAGTGTTCATGCAAATTATACTTTAATGTTGCAAGCACTCAAATTGTTTCCAAAGGATAGAGAATTGGCTATCCCTTTGCTAAATAGATGGGTCCCTAGAATGGATAAATTAAATATTATGGAATTTGGGGAAAAATAGGATGGGGACAAGTACCCTAAAGTCATAACAACATATCATTTGTTAAGGGTATTGTGGAGAAAAAGTTCCAGGGGTCTGTTGCTCCTATGGAATCCAAAATCAAAACATTGAAGAATATTTATGATGGAAAGGACTTGACTCCACTACCTCATATTTTGCATAGTCAGGACAAAGTCAACCCTTTTCAGGTGTGGAAGGAGAAGATGAATAATATAATGATTTCTCAAACACATGAGATATGCAAAAATGCTAATATTTGCATGTTGGAAAACACATTGGAAAAGTTGTCGTTTGTCATTAGTTTCCTAGAGAACTTTGATAAAACGGCCACGTCATTGATGATAAAGTATGCACCTTACCAAAATATGGTGGATCAAGTGGTGGATTTCAATTGGTTGTCTAAGGAGGATTTCGAGTCATGAAAAAGGGTGTTCACTGATGAACTTTAATTGTGAATGTCATGACTGAGAATTGCAATTTGGTGATGAAAACTGTAGGTCTGGCCTTTGATATTATATTTTAAAATGCTTTCTCTCTTCAAATTCAAGTACAAGATGTTCAAATTAAATAAGTGAAAAAATAGTTAAAGATGCTTTGGTGTAAGGCGAGTGAATCTTGGAGCAACGGTTTCTCTTCCTCCACAACAAACTAATGATCATTTTTTTTTTGATTTTCCTCTCTTACCAAAAAATGATGTAAGATAACTAATTAGAGATTAATGGTCCATTAAAAAATGAACATGTTTACTCTCCGGCCTGAAGCTTGTTGGCTCCCTTGTTTTTATAAAGGGGAATTTTGGGCCGAGAGACGGTCTGTTGAAATTACTCAAGATACGTGAGATAAGATTCAAGTAATGCAGAGGGAAAATATATCCATGTTTTGAAGTTTTGAGTCAAATTTGTGAACTTAGTAAACCATGGGGTTCTTGAGCAGGCTTATGTCAACCTTGTGATAGTTTTGTGTCTATTTTCTCTCCTAGTGTAATAGTTTGCATGAATTATTAATGAAGTATCCATCCAAGATGATTTTCATTAATCTCCATTTGTTATTTACTGTGGATTATGTTTGACTATAGCTTTGGTTCAAAGGACTGGTTAAATGCTTGAGTTATCCATTAAGTTTATGTGAATTAACACATAGGATTTATCAAGGAGTAATAAATTCAAGTATTGATATATGGATTGTAATGCTATTCATACAGATCATAGGTGCTTTAGATGAAAGTTACCCTATAGTTCAGTCTCCTTTTTGACTATGTGCTTTAGGATATGGCACTGGAACTCTGAATGCTCTTCATCCTTTGTATTTTGTGTTATGGCTTCAAAAAATTTCATTCATATAACTCATATCAATACACTTAGGTGTAATTTCGATTCTTGGTTAAATAGATCTGAACTCTTTTAAGGAGCAGCCAATTTCTTAAAGGTTTATCTCTTTTAACATTAGCATAAATTTATTTATTATTTTTCCATGTGCGAGAAAATCATTTCAATCATAAATGACAACGTGTTTTAGGAAAACTCTCTTGGATCTTACAGAGTCTGAAGTGTAGGAGAGATAGCAGCTTTACTACTATCTTCTCATTAAGTTGGCACAGTGCTTTCAAGGCTTTAATAATTGAGTGTGGCAAGTTCATAGAAGCTCTTGTGAGTTCTTCTTGGGTTTTTATAAAAAATGCCAACACAACCCTTCCCAATATTCATCTCAAACTTCATATGCTCAAAATAAACTCACAAATAGTGAAAAGGAGAAGATCACAATCCTAAAGGATGAGTTGCTTAACTTCATTCTTGATTTCTCAAAGCAAGTAGAGGAGGTGAAAAGGTAGCTTGAGTACAATCTACAACAACAAGACATGGCTTATCAAGACTACCTCTACTTCTTGGTCAACCTATTCAAAAAGAGGTTTGTAAGTATGAATCTCCAAGTTTTAGACAAAGTGAACCTCTTTATATTCCTAAAGTTGAGATTCTAAGTTTTAGGCAAGATAGAATCTTATGCTCTTCAAGCTAGCCTCTCAATATTGAGATACCTAGTGCTCGAAGTCTACATCCTTTACAAAATGAAGGAAATAATCAGTTGCATCCTTATGTAGTTCCAGAGCAACCCCTTGAGCCACATTTTCCCTTGTAGGAAACCCAAAAGGCTCCCCAAGTTTCCTCATTTGTTGAACCTAAGAAGGAACCATTTTATCTTAATGTTGCACTCCTCTGGGAGAAGATTAGGAAGGTTGATCTATCACATTTGATTATACAATAAGAGGTTTCTGCTCTAGATGAGTCTTTGCTTTTTTGATTGACGAGATTCCTAGTTTTATTGAAGAAGATGAAAAGGTTTCAATTTTTGTCTCAAAGGATCAACCAATGCAACTATATATTGATAATTATTTTGATGTATCAAGCTAGCACAACAATGAGGAAGACGTAGAACAATAAGAAGATGCTAAAAATCCTAAGAGGTTTCTAGCTAAAGGTAGTCCATCTGAAAAATTAGACCTTGGGGCAACAAAAGGAATGCAAAAATGAACCTTTTGTTGAGTCTAAAGAGATTGGCGAGTATTTTCATGAGTAGATACATGACATTGGCCTTGAGTCAAATGATCAAAATCTCAAGGAGGATCCATTTCAAGTTGAGATTGAGATTTTTTTCTCACATTTAGAAGATATGCTAACATCTTTGGAGGAGGGTTACCTTGAACAACAAAAGCAAGAGGTGGAGGTTGCTGAAATATCAAACATGCCACTAGTTATGGAGTAGCCTAACCAGAAGCATGATTCTAATTGTTTAGAGGTTCCCTTATGTTCCACATAGGAGATTGATTCTATTGCTTCAATTGAAGTTTTATTGGAGGAGGCTATCACATGTTTTGAGCACTTGCCTTCCTTCATTGAGGAAGAAGAGCATGATTTGGAACATTTTTCTTTGGGTAATAATGTGGATTTTGAGCTCTTACCAGTTTTTCCAAAGATTATTCCAAGAGTTGATAGTTTTTGATGAACTATTGGCTTCTCTAAAAGAGGAGGATGATCCATTGACAATGGAGGAAGAGTTAACATAACAAACCATCATGCAAGGTGAGGCTAATGTTTTTACTTATAATCCCTTGAATTGTTTTCACTCTAGTCCAAATCCCTCGAGGGGATGTCCTAATAGGCATCTATCTTGGATGGAAGCCAACAAGAAAGATTAGTCTCATAGTGAGAATGTTGATTTCGAGCATCAAGGGAGGTATCATTTCGAGCATAAACAGTTCACTTCTCCACTTGAGAACCACTAGTTTGCAAGTCAATAAAGGTGGGTAAGTGATTTTATTTCTCCCATTGGAAGGTTGTTCTAGAATTTTTTTGAATATTTGATTTTTCTCCACATCTCTTAGTGGATTCACAAGCAATTAGAGCATTGCAAGTTTGTGAGGAGGGACAACTATTTCTCAAAACCAGTTAATGGTTTTTTCTGAATATCACCTTCACTTGTTAGTGTAGGATAGAGTAGTTTTTTTGGTAATAAGTGCTTGGATCACATTTCATTTCCATAGTTTTCTTTAGCTAAGTGATGGTGCACTTTTTTTTTTGGCCATCAGGGCCTTTTAGGGTTCTTTTGGTTTGGTTTTGTTTTGTTTTCTGGTACTTTTTGGAGTGTTGCAAGTTTAGTTTCATGAGTTTCTGAGTTTGCGAGGGACATATTTGACTTTGCACCCAACGGATTTATTTAAGGAAACTGGTCTAATGCTTAGCAGGAAATAATTCAGTAGAAATCATCAAGAATGTTACCATTTTTTCACCACAACTCAAATTGGTAGAGCTGAAACAATTGTCATTTTAAGAAAGATACAAACAATTTGGTCAAGTTTACAAAATGCTACTTTTTATATTCATTGGAATGAAAAGGAGAGAAATTATCCCACAAAATTTATGGGAGTAGCTGAGCCAACACATCATGAGAAGCATACTATACAACTAAAGACTACAAAAAGAGGAGAAGCATATAATAAAAAATATATTCATCATTGCTTGTTTTGAGTCTTCGGTGTTGAGTTTTGTTGTGGCTACTCCATCCTTACTGTCGAGATTGAGTGAACCTGCATCATGTTGAGAAAATGTGTTAGATCTCTGAATATGAATTTCACTATGTGCTTTGTCAACAACAATATAATATACTGCCTATGATGCATTAGAACAACAAACATCAGACATATGCAAAAGAGCCTAAAAAAGTGAAACATCACAAAAGCATTTTAGTTCATTTTTTTTTTTCATCTAGCATGTTTTTTCACTATGCAAGTATAGGAGAAGTCATTTTTCTGATCTATTTTGCAGATATAGTAGCATGTGGTGTAAAACAGGCTCCCACAAGGGTTGAGCTCAACATGTTGTCCCTTGTTTGCAATTCGGGCCTTGAGAAAATAAATACATTCATAGTATTCAAAATAGAATACATTCAACTGAAGGAGTGTCACTTCAAGTGAGTCCATGAACTTTAAGATCATTCCCCCTCCATGATCATCAACTCAAAGGATGAGATGATAACCATACAAGTGAAATGAACTTGTCAAAGACAGTCAGGTAAGGTGAAGGAACAACTATATAAAAGGTGAATCCATAACAATGGACAAACATTCAACCTTCATGATCAACTATAGGACAATCAAACTGATTCCATGAAGATGCAATTGTAGTGCATATTCAAATATTTACATGCCTTGGCCAGTAAAGTGGAGGAGCCTCAACTATTCAATATGATATGTATGTACGTACATTTGATGTAATATAGTGAACTGAATTGAATAGCAAGTGATTAATGCCATGTCACAATTTGAATGCAATCATTCCAAGTGCATACAAAATAGATAAAATATTCATCATAGGGAGCATACATAGACACATAGTTGTATGTGTTTAAAACAACAAACAGTTATGTTCATCTAGAGTTGGTGTAAAGTGAGATAACATGAGCGTTGTCATTACAAAATGTAATTAGAGCAGAAAAGTAAATGAACTTGATAATATTTATCTCATAATTACATATCTCATCAAATATTATTTCTTTCAAACATAAATACAAATGAAATACCAAAGAAACGGTGATCAATCCATTGTTTAGAATAGAGAAAAAAAAAAAGAAAACTTTGTCCTTCTACTTTTCCAGAAATGAAGAGCAATATGAGTTTTATTTTGAATTTTCAATATGTGGGTCGATTTCTCATTGTACAAGAAATTCAAACTGCATAAATGTTTTCTTTTACAAGATTTCTATTCTTTTATCATTGGTCGGGCTAATTTTGAGAAAAGATGCAAGTAAATTCAAATATATTATGTGGGTTCTCATATGCAAAAAGAATGTATTTTCCTTCACAAAATTCCAAAACCTTTATCATATATTGCATAATGAAGATTAGATACTGAAGAAAATAGTGAGAGTTCAAACCCCACAGTTTGATAACATTCAGAAATGATAGAGATGCTAGATAGAGCTCATGGCCTAGTCAAAGATCAAATCAATCTAGGGTTTCAAGAAGAAAATCTCAAATAAAAAATATCATAGAGGGCTCGAGATAGTGCAAGAATAAGAGCTCTTACAAAATGAGGAAAACTTGGTGAATGGCCATGGCCATTGAAGGGCTATGAACCCCAGAAATATCAAAAAAAATGGAAAGAAACCATTTCTCTGCAAGTTTCATAAATTTTTACATTATGGGTCAAGCCTAGAATTCATTATGTTTTGCAAAAAACAACTAAGGAAACATGGTATGGCTGTGACTTGTGTGGAGTGGGAATTTTATTTTGTTTCCAAAAAAAGGACAAGAATTTTATTTTTAAAATCATGCTCGAATCAAGCTTATTTAAGAGGGAAATGCATCAAAATGAAAGCATAAAGCTTACCCAAGTTATGATTGAAGAAAAAAAGTTAAATCACACGTATCATGTCTTGCAAGAAGCTCAAAGTCAAGCTTCCATGGCAGCTCGAAATGGAGAAACATTCCATAAGAAAATAAGGCACAATGATTGGGTTAGGAAAACTATAGAAGCCATGGCCAGTAGATCTCAAAACTCTAAGAAATGGATTGAAAATGTCACCAAATGAAAAACAGATGACTTACCATCAAGTTGAAAGAGTATCTTGACCTCAAGCATGGAGGAGCCGACATAAAAAATGCTCAAACCCTAGTTCCCCATGGCGTCTGAATGCAAAGGTAATTTCCTCCAAAATTGGCCGATTAAAATGATGCGAAGAACTAGGGATCAAAGTCAGTTTTGATGTTAGGGTTTTCCAAAGTACCCTAATTCGAATGTGATTTTATCACATTTAAAAAATAAAATAAAATTCTTTATTAATGCCTTGTCTCCAATGTTACCTAGGTCAAGCCATGCCTTAGGCAAATTTTCATGGTTTTTAAAGAAAACCAAACAAACCCATACTTTGGTTTATGATTTTATCTAAATCACATGCATTTCAGCCCTTTCTCACTAGGTTGAGATATTCACATGCCTTTGTTTTTTTATGGTTTATAGCCCATGATTATATTTTATGATTTTTTTATAGAAAAATAAAATGTATAGGAGCCTTTACACATTATTTTAATTTTTACAAAAATCAAATTTCACAACTGCAAAAGTCAAAATATTTGGAGTCAAGTTGCAAAAGTTAGATGTAATAGGGAGGTTTCCATTTTGTTTTTCGAAACTACACATGATGTAAAACATCATTAAGGTAATGTTTCTATAAATTGCCTTAATTTTTTTGTGTTTTTTAAAATGTAGCTTGAGTGTTTGAGTCTTCATTGAACCTTCTATTTTGAGTTGAATTCACTTGGGCGAATTTAGAAAAAAGGAGGCAAACTGAGCTTTCCAATTTCAGTTCTGAGCTTTTTGGACCTGGTTTTGTGGTTTTTCTTGGATCAACATCTTGGAGACAAAAAGTTGCTACTTTTCTCATGCAGTTTGCAGTAGTTGGAAGCACTATTTTTTAGGCCTTTTTGGGGGACTCAAAAAATGAATGAGAGTTTCCATTTTGAAGATGCAGTGGAGCTGAAATTTTCTATTTTTTCACTACTGTGGTAACTTGAAAACTATAAGTTGGAGAAATTTTAATTTATCATGGTTCAAAATTATGTTTCTAGCTCTCATTCTCATTGCAGAGAGTCTTGTAAACTTCTCTATTGAATCAATATTTTGAACTTTTACTCCTTCACTTTCAATAAAGTAGCAAAGTTTCCTTATCTTTCTTGTTTCAAATTTACAATCACAATTTGATGTAAACTATGATTCCAATGTTGAATCCTCTTCATGTATTTTCATGGTAAGTTTGTCTGCAAGGGTTTCATGTAGTTCAAGTTGCATTTTGTGTTCTGTTTGATGAACCTTTATGCAAATCACTTTTGAATTATATGTTTCTAGGGTGGGATTGTGAAAATCAATGTTTTAAGAGAGACTATTGTGAGTAGAAAGTTGTAAGAAATCTTGAATTTTCTGATGAATCATCTTAGGTTTTAAGATCTCTATTTCAGTTTTTCCTTTCAACATTTTCCTCTGAAGGTCTATTAGATTAGGTGGTTTACTAGAAGGAATGATCCCACTCTAGAGATTCACTCTCACCATAGATTATTCGCAATCTAAGATTGATTCCATGTTATAATAGGATAGGAAAGTTTAACTTGGTTGTGGGTACAATCTTGGTTGTGAACAATCCCAACCAAAGTACTTAATTGAAAAAGGTATGGAAAACCTGGTTTGTAAATTAGGGAAATCTCTATATGGTTTGAAGTAGTCACCTATAATGTGCTACCATAATTTTGATACCTATGTGTTGTCTTTGGGGTTTATGAAATCAAATTCTGATCATTGTGTTTACTTTAAATCTGAAAATGGTTATCTTCTTAGTATTTCCTTGTATGTGGATTACATGTTATTCATTGGGAATAGTAAGGGTATGATTTTTGAATTGAAGTACCATTTTTTAGCATAGTTTGAAATGAAGGATCTAGGTTTAGCTAGGTATATTATGGGGATGGAAATTAGAAGGGATAGGGTAAATATAAAAATTTGGCTCAGCCAGAGCAAGTATATAAATTATGTCTTAGAGAGGTTTAATATGAAAGATTGCAAGCAGTTAGTTGTTCTAGTGCTGCAAGGAATGAAAATTTATGTTGAAGATTATCCAAAATCTCCTACTGAGATGGAGGACATGACCAGGGTGCCTTATGCAAGTGCAGTTGGTAGTTTTATGTATGTAATGGTTTGTACTAGACCAGACATTGCCCAAGTAGTGGGAATGCTTAGTCCGTTTATGGCTAATCCAAGAAGGCCTCATTGGGATGTTGTGAAGAGAGTTTTCTAGTATTTGAAGGTTACTTTTGAGTACACCTTATGTTATCATGGTTTAACTATTGAATCCCAGAGTTCAGTTAGCATTCATGGATATGTGGATTATGATTGGGTAGGGGACATTGACAATAGGAGATCCACCAGTGGATATGTATTCACATTTTTTTTGGTGCAATTAGTTGGATGAGCAAGCAACAATTTTTAGTCACTTTATCCACTATTGAGGATTAGTAAATGGTAGATACTCACACTTGCAAGGAAGTTATTTGGCTTTGAAGATTATGTTCTGATGTTGGTTTTGATTTAGGGAAGATTGTTATTTGCTATGATAGTTAGAGTGCCATTTTTTGGTGAAAAATCGAACCTTCCATGCCAAAATGAAACATATTGTCATGCAATACCACTTTGTTCATGACATGGTGGAGGACATAAAGGTTAGTCTAGAAAAAATTGATACTCTAGGAAATATTTTTGATGTATTGAAGAATCCTTTGAGCATGAATAAGTTTAAATGGTGCTCCATTTTGATGGGCCTTGGGCCTAGAATATTCAATGACTTCAAGCATTGGAAGGGGTTTAGTGAGCTCTTCATCAAGGAGGAGAATGTTGAGAATGTGCATCTCAAAATCACTATTGAAACCCTAGCTCAATTACTAGGCTTCCCAAAGTTTTACATTCAACCTTCACTATAGCACTACAAGGTGCAACTAAGAGGGGTGTGGACTAGCAATGTTACCCATCATACTATAGGGGTCTTCATTAGTCTATGCAAGTGTGTGGGGCCATACTACTAGCCCGCGATGGTGGTTGGAGAGGGTGGTGGGTTTGCAGGCCATCTCACCACCTTGTGATGGTTCAATTGGTGACTTGTGGTTGTGTAGGCCATACCACCACCCCACAATAGCCTGTGACATGGCTTGTGGTGGTGCGGTATAGATATTTTTGTCCTATGATGGTCAGGTGAGATGAATGATAGGTTGGTGGTAAAGCCTTAGTGGTGAGACCTCCTTATATTAATGGGAGGTGTTACATGTTTCCCTTAACATCCGGATATGGTGGAGAGATAATCATGTCGGGGTAACAAATGGAATTCAAATAGACAAGGTTTTATGTCTTTGACATTCCAATATGACTGAGATAGTTAGTGACCCTTTATCTGGTGTAGGAGTTGGAATGCCAATCTTCCTGAGATATTTGTAAGGTTTCTATTGAGTTCCATAACATTGGTGTTGTGCGAAGATGATCATGTGATGATCAAATGATTTATTAGAGTGAATGCAATTCTATTGAATTGATTATGTGAAAAGTACCTAAAAGAGAATAGCTATGCACTTGTATGTAATTTTCATTTTATTGTAATACAAGAGATCTCTTCTTTGGTATGTTTATTTTTCTTGAGAGGTTTTTCCCACGTAAAATCTGGTATTCTTTCTTGATTTTCCATTCTTTTATTCATGTATGTGCATCTTAAATGAACTCTAATTGTAAGTTTTGAAATTTTTTCTATACCTCTCTTGAATATTGGTATTAGGAAGGGATTTTCCAAACTCTAGTTTCCTTTCTCTCTCTACCTACCTCTCCCTCCATTACTCCCTACTCTCTCCACTCTATCTCACTATTATCTATGTCACACATACCTCTATCTCCCTCCATACCCTTCCTTCCCCCCTATTTCTCTCTCATCCTCTCCTCTCTATCTAACCATTATCTCTCTCTACATATCTTTATCTCACCTATACCTCTTTACCTCTCCCTCACTCCCCTCCCTCTCCCACCTTACCTCTTCCCCTCTCTCTCTACCTCTCTTTATCTCACCTATCCCTCTCTACATCTTCCTTCCTGTCACCTCTCTCTCTGTTTCTCTCTCTCTCTCTCTTCCCCCTCTTTCTCTCTTACTCTCTCCTCTCTATCTTACCTCTTTCTCTCTCTCACACACACACTCACCTCTATCTCCTCCCTACCTCTCCCTCCTTCCCTTCCCTCTCTACTTCTCTCTATCTCTCCTCTCTCTACCTCTCCTTTCCTCTCCACTTATCTTTATCTTCCCTCTCCTTATCTCTCCCTACATATCCCTCCATCACTCTCTCTATCTCACCTATGTTTCCCTCCCTACCTATTTCCCTCTCTACTCTCTATCTCTCATCTATCTCCCTCTACCTACCTCTCTCTCTCACTCTCTCTACCTCTCTCCCTCTCTCCCCACCTCTTTCTCTCTCACTCACTCCTCTCTATCTCATGTCCTTATATCTCTACATCTCCTTCCCTCTCTAATTATCTTTATATATACTTTCCCTCTTTCTACATACCTCTCCCTTCATCACTCTCTCTTTTTGTGTCTCTATTTCTATCTATCTCACCTATGTATCCCTCTCTAACTCTTTCCCTATCTCTCACTCTCTATATCCCTCTCTCCCCCTCTTTCCCTCTTACTCTCTCCTCTCTATCTCACCATTCTCTCCCTCCCTGCCTATCACTATCTCCTCTCTATCTCATCATTCTCTCTCTCCCTCCCACCTCTCTCTCTCTCTCTTTCTCCCACATTTCCCCTATTGTTTAGGGTTGATGGTATAGGGATAAGTGTATAAGGTATATATATTACATTTAGGATATTGGATATAGGGTTGATGGTATTGGGTTGAGGGTTTAGGGTTTAGGGTTTAGGGTTTAAGTATATGTTTGAGGGCTAGGGTTTGAGGATTGAGAGTATAAATTTAATTTTATAGGGTATAGGGATTATGATTTAAGACATTTGGTATAGGGTTTAGGTTATGAAAATAAGGAAAAAAGGTTGACCAAAATGAAACAAAATGATGAACCAATTCTCCTAATTTCATTCAATATGTGTGTTATATTGTGTAAATGAGTAACATAAATTAAAAATAACTGATATAATAGTTAAAAGGAATGTTTTATGAGGGTTAAATATTATGTACCTATTTAAAAAAAATCTTTTTCAAACCTCACTAAGGACTCATTCACCCTATGGCGAATGGGTCCTAGCTAGGGCTCTGCAAAATTAGTTTTTGGGTTTTGTTTCTCTTAGTCTGCACTCCTAGATTCTAGTTAGCCATTGGAAAAAAATTAGAAATAAATCATGTAGCTCAATTTCCATGATTTGAAAAAATTTCATGCAACTTTGAAAACTTTGACAAATTTGGCAATTTTTCTTTTCAATTGATCTTCAACCTAAACCTGCAATAACACATCAAAGAGGAGAAAAATGTTGTTTGTTACAAAATAGGGGTTTTCCTTGGTCAAACCCCATTTTGGTAATTAAATTGTATGATGAAACAATGAAACATGAAACATGAAACAATGATACCTTGTATGAAACTTTGGAGAAAAAATCTATAATCTTTCATGAAGTGGCTTCAATGAATGTAGATCTTGATGTGAAATAATGCCTTGAATATTCTTGATTAGATCTTGAATGCTACATCAAAAAATTAACTCAAAAACATGCATGATGCAATCCATCTTTGACATGACAATAGGAATCTTGATTTCTTTATAATATTCAATAAATCTTCCATTGAATGCCTTATGAATTCTCTTGAATGCTCTTAAGATAACTTGAATTTTCTAGGTGAAACTAAGTGAAATAGATTTGTATTTATACATAACTTAAAATTATTTCCCAAAATTCAAATATCATGAGCTAACATCAAATCTTGGAATTGAAATCATTAAAAGACCGCCAAAAACATATTCCAAGGGGGCATCCTAGGTCTAAGTGAGGACCCATTCACCATGTGGAGAAGGGGTCCTTGGTCACTCACCTAGGACACAATTTGGACAATGTGAAATGTCATGTGAAAATAAGGTCCTAGGACCTAGTCAGGACCCATTCACCCTATGGTGAATGGGTCCTAGGTCACTTACCTAGGAGACACACCTTCTAAAATTAAGTATAGTGTAATGGAATTTATGAATGTTAGGTTATATCCCTCAGAAATTGTAATTACTTAGGCTTGGATTCGAATTAAAGGGGAGAACTAAGTGAAATTAACCTCAATTAATTAATAAATACTTAGATTAGTTTGAAAGTGTAAAGGTACACTTTACCACACCCTAAATAAGGAACAATTAAGTCCATTTAATTAAAAATGGCCCTAAACATAAGGTGAATATATAAAACACATTATAACACTAAATCAAGGAAACATTAATATCATTTTAATATTAATTATTCCAAAATTAAGGAAAAAGGGATACTTTTTTTGTTACTACATTTTTCCCCCACTTTAGTGAGAGTATTACCCCATCTCAAACTCACACTAAAGTATACATTAAAGACACTTATGTATGAAACAATGACAAAGATACACAATAATACAACATCAAAGACCAAGAAGAGATCAATCCTCGATTGTCCAATGCGATGTGGAACACATCTAGACTATGTATTTTACACTGAATCCAAGGTAGAAGAAATCTAGGTTGTCCACTAGGCGAATCTTCAAATAAAGTGGATTAGTGAGATAGTCATGCCTGTTGGCATATTGTTGTCATTGATTTCAAAAGGGGATGTCTATGTGATATCCTACTTGGGGGATTTGTGATGTATGGATGATGAGGTGAATTCAAAAGTATTTATTCATGGCATAGATACAAAAATTTATATTCCAACAATGATTTTCTATCAACGGTTGTAGTTTACTCAAGTAACAACTTAATCCCTTGATCTCATTGGGGCAACCGACCCTCTTTTCTTGCACCTACCAGCTGAAAAAATATTTGACAATAATAATACTTCCCTAGTCACGAAGTAAATATTTTTCCTTAGTATGATCTATGATAGTGATTAAGGATTGAAGATCTAAAAGTATTTTCCAAGAGCTCAGTGTGAATATTGTAGATTCTCATCTATATTTCTTAGAATAGCACAACATTGCACATTGTGGGACCGGATTGACATATAGGTGTCAAAGGTGATTAGTGACATGAAAGAAAATGGTATTATTTGATTAATCAATATAGAAATTCACATCTCCATTGTGAATTGCATAATTTTTTCAAGGTGATAGATGGTGATAATCCGCTAGTTCACCAAAGATTTTGGTGGGTTTGTGACTAACTCTACAAAACTATGGATAGGTAATGCATGTCTTTAGGGACCCACATGTGGCAAGCTACATATGGTATAGATTGATGAATCTCTTCAAATAAAATAAATATTCAATGGTCATGTTTTGAAAGGCTAAATGGTGAAAGTTGATTGATGGATCATGGCACAAAAAACACTGATCAATGACTCAGGTTTAAACTAAGAATCCTTAATGGCTATGGTATTATAAACTAGGGTTTCGAATACAAACTGAATCAGTGAAGGAATTCGATTGGATCAACCACTCCATCTACCAGTAGTAATGATGATTAGATGATTAAATTTGTGACACAAACATATAGGAAACAAAAAATAAGATTGAGATTCATTACAAAGAATATGAAATAAATGCTACTAAAAATCTTAGTTGTTTAGTGTGACAAATATAGAAAAATATCTGATTTTTGATAATTGGATGTGTCACTCAATATTTTGATAGCTTGCAAAAGAAGATAAATATTGAACCTTTGTAGAGAAAATATATGGTGTGAAAATCTTGAGGATGATGTTGAAAGCAAGTGATTTTTGAAAGGAGAAAAAAGAAGAAAACAAGAGTGAGAAAATATAATGCTACAAGAAGAAGTAGTGAAGGTCTGTTGCATTTGAGTGATAATTGTCTTTTGAGATGGATAGAGAAATTTCTAGTGAAAAGAAGCATGAAGGACAACAATATTCTTACTTAGCCCCTAAAGGCGGATAGAGAATGTACTCCTAGAGAAAGTGAAAAAAGACTATGCAATGTATCTGTAAGTCTTTTGAGATGGAAAAAGAATGCACTAAAATAATAAGAGGAGAGTGTAGGATTAGTGTGGAAGAGATGAACCCAAAAAAAAATAGTAAATCTTAATTCAAGTTCACCCACAAGAGCAGAAAAAAAGAGGTACAAAGCATAACTAAAGGTACAAAAGTCAAAATAAAGTTTTGAGTAGTTGCAAACTAAGTTACAATAGTGAATTATGTTCTATCAAATAATCTGTAACTATCATTGTTGTAAATTTGATTGGTGGGTGTGATCATATGTTTGGGTAGGTACTCAAAGTAGGGAGTTGGTTCTTCCTTGGAGCAAGTGCTCCTAAAATAGGGGATTGTAATATCCTTAGGGTTGGTTCCCTTAAATATTGTAATATAGCTTTTGATTATGAGGTTGAATTAGGACAATAGCTCCTAGCAAAACTTCTCACCATGGTTTTTTCCATCCTGGGTTTTCCACATATATCTTGTGTTATGTAATGCTTGTGTGTATGCATATTCATGTATTTGGATGTTAAGTCTTAACGACCACAAAAAATTTTTAAGGGTTAAAATTTTAATTCATCTATTGATTCACCCCCCTCTCAATAGATCATTATGTTCCAACAATTGGTATTAGAGCCCTAGGTTCCCTAGGTGAAGCTTAATTAGCTCGAGTAGATTCTAGTAGTGTGAAAACCATGGATCATTAGGAAGGTCCATTTACAAACAAAGTACCTATATTCAATGGAACAAATTATTCTTTTTGGTTCCATGAAATGGAGGCATATTTAGGATCTCTAGGATTTGGTTTTTGTATTTCTATGAAGATAAACTATGTTCCTCCTCCTATTCCTCCCACTGATTCTCCTAGGAAGGAATATGATAACAATGAAAGAGAAATGCATGCCATTATCCTCAACTTGTCCAGATCTGTGTGTGGCAAGATTATGCATTGCAAGACTGCACATGATATCTGGGATACATTGAAAAAAATCTATGAAGGAGATGACAAAGTAAAACTAGCATAGGTTCAAGTGTTGAGAGCTAGATTTGAAGCCATAAAGATGACTGGAGAGGATAATATTGAGGATTGTCTTCTAAGAGTTGAAGATATAGTAAATTCTATTAGAGGGTATGGAGAAGAAGTGAAAGACAATGTTTTTGTATAGAAATTATTAAGGTCAATGACAAACAAATATGATCCCAAGATCTCTACAATTGAAGAAGGAAGAGAAATAGCTAAACTCACTCTCGATGAGCTACATCGGATTTTCATTTTATATGAGATGAGAATGAGGGATGGAGAAACATCCAAGAAATAAGTTGCATTCAAAGCTATCAATAAGGTGAACGATGAATCACCAAAGAAAGATAGTTGAAACAACCACATCTGGACATGATGAGACTAATGAAGAAGAGGTGAACTTCATTAGGAGACTTAGAAGAGGATATATCAAGTACACAGGTAAGTTTCCCTTTAAATTATTTGAATGTAGAAAGGTAGGTCATTTGGATACTAAATTTCCATACAACTAGAGAGGTAACTTTGAGAAAGATGGGGATACAAGATGAAGAAACCATATTATCCTAAGAGAAGGAATTTTTAGAATAAAATTAAAAGTCTATACATCTAAGAAGACAGTGATGTTTCAAATGATTATATTAGCTCAGATAATGAGCAAGATTGTGCCTTTATTTTAAAAGAAAATGAATTTCATTTTATGGAAATAGAGTCTAAGGAATAGAAGGATGAAAAGGTTGAAAATACTAGAGAACTAACTGAAGAAGAAGGAGAGGTTAATCTATAAGGGGAACTTATCTATGCTCTAGGTGAGATAGAAGATCTCAGAGATGAAATTCAGAATTTGAAGAGAATATAAACACCAAAAAAGCTTGCACAAAAAGAGTCAGACAATATAATCAAAGATCTTGATGAATCCAATTAGATGATAGTAAGTCTGAAAATTCAAATAGAGGAAGCCAAAATAATGGAAGAAATGATGAAATCCAAATCAAAATCTAAAATGGACAAATGCATGAAGCTTGAGGTAGAATTAGCTTCCTTGAGAAAGGATTTGGAGAAAGCCAAGGAGCATGTTTAAAAAGGACTAAAGCTAAAAGATGTCTCAAAATGTTTGGATAAGCTATTAAGCACACAAAATCCCTATAACAAATAAAAATCTGGTTTAGGGCTTGAAAAAGGTAAGAAAAAATTCATAGACACCTAAGAAAAATTATATGAAAGATTTAGGGTAGAAGAAAAGTCCAAATCTATCAATGAAAGTGGTTAAAAAGGGAGAGAAATCAGAGAGAAGCCTACAAAAGTTGTGAAAACTAAGGAAGAAAAGAGGCCTATTTCTGAAAAAAGGATTACCTGTCAGTCTCTAACCAACAAAAGAAGAAGATGAACATAACAAGAATGGATGTTGATGGATTTACAAGACTGCATGATCCTAGGAGGAAAAGACAAAGAATACCACATCATCCAACTCAAAAAGTTATGATGACATGGTATTCATCATACTTCTATGGTTATTGTTGTAGTTAGGGTAAAAATTTAGGGAAAATGCATAAACAAATTATAATGATACCCTAGCAATTCATAATGAAGGACAACATAACATGAAAATAAAAATAATAAATAAAAATGCAAGCTGATCTCCATGCTAAACTTGATTGATCTCAATTTCTCTTCTCAACCTCGCATGAGAATGTAAGATTTCAAAGGATTATTGATGGAGGAATGTTGGTTGCTTAGTGTTGCAGAAACATAAAATTAAGATGAAAATGATAGATGGAAGATGATGGATTAAATATTGTAGAGATAATTTGATAGAGTAAGGGTACTTGAAAGCTCATCCATGCAAATGGCTTGGTTGTGGGTTAATTTATAGGTGAATATGAGAGGATGAAGGGGTAAAACCTTCCTTTTTGTGAGTGGTAGTGGAATTAGAAAGTTGATCATGAAACTTGGGAGAAGAAATGGAGGGTGGATTAGGTTAACTAAAGAGGAGAATAGAAAGGGGATTAAGTTAACTTAAGAGATGATTTGGAAAGTGATGAATTCATCTCGAGAGATGATTTAGAAAGTGAATCGAGTCATTTAGGGAAATAATTTAAATCATTTAGAATTATTTAAATTATAAGAGATGTGAGAGGATAAGGATTAACTTAAATAAATATTTAATTTATTTAAATTATTTGGGGAATGTGGAATAATTAAATAAATAAATTTATTTAATTAATTGGTTAAAGGATAAATGGATTAATTAAATTAATTAAATTTATTTAATTAATTGGCTAGAGATTAAATAATAGGGATGGTGAAAGTGGTTTTGTGAGGTTTAGAATAAAATGTGTTGTAAGATGTCAAAATGATGTCAAAAGTGAATGTCACAAGATTTGGTCAATTTTAGGTGACTACATTTTTCCCCTCTTTGAGATGATGTTCAAGATGATAATATTTTTATTGAGTAACATCATTTCAAAGAAGCTAATGTACGCGTAAAAGAAAATGGATGATGAAGGAAAGATAGGATAATGATGATGTAGAGATATAATGATGGTATGATGATGTAAGGATATGATGATGATGAGATGAGGATTCCCCCTTGAAAGGATAGGCGGGTTGAACAAACAAGGGTATTCTCTCGAAATGAAATGAAATGATAAGGAGGGATAAGCTGAATGATACAAGATAAGAAGTAGATGAAAAAAAAAGAATGACACGTTATGCTATAATAAAATGAGCAATCATATGTTTGATGTAGCACTAGACGTTATGCACCAAGGTATAAAGACCAAGGTGATGATGTCACTCATGAACCAATGTAATACAATCCTGTCTAAATGTATGAGGAAGTAAACTTAGAGCATTAAATTCATAATGCACAAAAGGTATGATGCGACCTTAGATACAAAGGATAGTGCAAAAATCTATTCCAACATACACAAGATATGAATATTATTTGGAATGATACATATTTGATAAAAATTCAAGAGAAAATGATAACACCCACAAGCAAGCAAGCATGCATGCTCAAATGACTGAAAAAAAAATAAGGTATTGCACCTATCAAGCTATAAACCAATGATTAATTGATTGTTTGATGATGATGATGATAGTGTTGTCATTCTGGGGAATGATATATCCTAGATCAACACAAGGATTATTGATTGATTATAATGATAGTTTTTTCATTGCGGGGAACAATATATCCCTATATCAACACAAGGATGATTGATTAATTGATTGGGTTTACAACAAGATTAGGATCAAGACCAAAGGATGTGATTAGATAATTTGGCAAGATTGATTAGCTTGGTTGGTATGGTTTTAAGGATTAATATACATTTAGATTTATTTCTTGGAATGATTGAAGATGATTGATTTGAAGATTTGGACAATGATTAATGAATTGAATTGAGGAATTGATTTGCTTGGAATGATTTAAGTTGAAGCGGTTTGATTAAAGGATTGATTTGATTGAAGAATGAAATTGGTTGATGATTGGATGATGAGGAAATTATTTGACTTTATTGTTTAGGATTTTGATAGATATTTGATTTTTTTTGGATTTTTTCATGATATTTTTTCAATTTTTTTTTTTTGCATTTTTGGGGATATTTAATTTTTTTTCGGATTTTTCAAATGTTTTGTTTTTTTGGATTTTTTCAGGACCTTTTTTCAATTTGTTTGTAATTTTTTAGGATTTTTTTGAAATGTATTGAGATTTAAATTGATGAAAATTCAGGTAGGCTTTGTGTAAGATACCAATGACAAGGGAAAACCAAGTCTAGGTGCAAGGAGATAGATGGGATCAATGGATGAAAGGGTTGGTGATAGGATAAGGGGTAGAGGTCTCATGATATATGGATTGATAAAAATGATAGGTCATAGTGAATGGAATAGATGTATGCATCATAGGAGAGAAAGGATGTGATCTCCAAAGACTATGTCGCATAGGAACAATATGCCCCATTCTAGGTACAATACTTAATATTTTTCATGACAAAGCTTATGAAAATAGGATAATGATAGGATTGTTTGGAAGGATGAGGTATATCAAAAGATATCCAAAGCATGTTTAAAAATTTCCCACCCTACTTTTATCAAGATCAAAAGGAGGAAGAGAGGATAAATGGACTCAATATGATAAGTATATGGGTATGATGGCCAAGGATGATAAGGTAGGAGATAGTAAGATATGATATGATAGGATAAAAGTGATATGATATGATGAGACAAAGTGCCCCCAAGTGTAAGTGACATAGAAGATCAACCTACACATGATCCATTTTTCCAGGTTTTCATCATGGTACTTATCCAGGGTGCCTCTTTACTAGGTTTTCACCGTTGGATGGAGGAATTTCTCTTTACTTTTTATTTTTATTTTTATTTTTTTATTTTTTTATTTTATTTTGATTTATTTTTGGATATGATAAATATAGGAGGTACTCAAGTATCTAGTTCCATGAAATGTGATTGTCTCACTAGATGGATGTCATCAAATGGACCATGTCAAGTGTGCTCATAGATTTTGGTAAGGAATTGCATGAGTGTGAGATAGATTAGGTAGATAGCGGATTATGAAAGGCTTATGCAATGATGGATGGGGGATAGTAGATTATGATGTGGTTTGTATAGGACTTATGAAAAAGGATGGATGAAAGGTTTATAAAAAATAATGGACCATAGGAAGGTGATTGGTAAGATATGTAGGATAGTAGTTGAAGGATGGGGAGATGAAGGTATGTGGGAATGGAATCATGACAAATAGTTGCACACACCATGTTAAAAATTGAATTTTTTGATGGAAAGTTTGTGTAAGAATCAATGGAAATATTTTCTTAGGAGATGGTTTATTCAATGATTTAGGTACCCACATAGACTTAGTATTTTTATGAGTTTTATTTTTCTTGTGTGATTTAGGAATTTGAGACTTTTTAATGGAATTAGAATATTGGGTGGAAGTGGATGGTTGGGATTTTTGTGATGTAGATGCCTCATTTGACTTTATTTCCTTTTTCTTAGGGACCCAAACCATTTTAGTTTTGGCCTTTTCTTTTGGATGTATGGGATTATATATACTTTTAGATGTACTTGTCTTTGAATTTTTGTAATTGTATCTTAAGGCATTAGGAACTTTAGGATTTTTAGATTTATCTGTAGAGGCATCCAAATTTTTATTTTTGAATCCCTTGGGTTTGGTGAAATGAATGGAAGATTTATGTTTAGACAATGTGTGAATTTGTTGGTCATGATTAGGATTTTTAGAATATTTATGGATAGATGGATAATGGAATTGGAGGATAGGGATATTAGGTGTTTGGATTAGTGGAGGTATATTAGATGGAGGCATATTATGAGTTGGAAGAGATGGTGGTAGAGTAGATGGTGGAAGGTGTATGATCACATGATTTTGTGATTTGTAGGATGATGGACGTGGAATGGAAAAATTTGTTTTGGGTGTATGATATGGCTTATGATGGAAGGAGGTGGACTTAGGATGCATGGAGGAAGTACCAAAATATTGAGATTGGTGTTCTTGGGGTGTATATCCAAGGCCATAAGAGTGTGGATGAACCTTGACATGGATTGGCTCCCAAATACCTTGTTCATAAAGGCCTAAGACTTTACCTTGATAGTTCATATTCTAAAGCATGTGATAGGTGTGTTTTGGACAATAGACTTGAGTTAATTATTATATGAAGAAGATGAAGTGGATAAAGGTTATTTCTTTCCTAAGGAGGAAAATTTATGAATAAAGGTCAATAGACCAATAGGACATGTTGGTAAATTTGAAATGGGGTTGATAGTGGATGTTGAAGGATCATTAGGACCTTGATTATTCTCATTTAGATCCACACTATTGGTTTGATCTTCTAAATTTTCTTGGGAGGCATGTGTCTCAGCATGACAAGTGGATAATGTGGGATCATGGATAGGACTAGGTAGGGGGTGTATAGGAGAAATTAAGGTTTCTTTCTCATGGATAGGTGGAGTTATAGGCTCTTGATCATGGAATGCATAGATTTGGCTAAGAGGATCATCATGGCCTTCTTGATCATAGGTAGGATCTAGATCATAGAGGGAAGCTTCATCAGGAATAGGACCAAGTATGTTATGAGTGGGATCACTAGAAGGGCCTAGATCTTGATTAAAATGAGATTTTAATTTCTCCTAATAGTTAGGATAATTCTCTTGACATAGATCTTGGATTTCAATGGAAATGGAAGTGGAAGGCTTTAGAAGAGGCTTGGTATGATCTTTATGATCAACAACATGAGGGCATGATGAACTTTGACTTAGACATATAAGATCAATAGGCTGTGGACCACATTATTGAGTTGGAAGAATAGCCATCATCTTCAAATTTTCTTTGGTAAGCTCATTAATGGGTGCTTGACATGGGTATGGTCTATTCCATGCTAGTATTCTCTGGAGAAAATCATCAAAGGATTCTTTGGCTAATGGATTAGAGCTTATGAAGTTGGATGGTGATGTTGGTGTAGGACTAGTATGATTTGAGATAGGAATTTTATTATATGGTGATGGAGGACTAGTAAATGGAGTGGTGTATGATTCCAAACTTAAGGTGGTATTTCTCTTGTCAATAGTATCATTAAGATGACCTAAGATCTCTAAAAAGTTCTCATCATCACTAGGAGAAAATTTTGACCCACCTTAGAGGATATATGATTTTGGATTATCTTCATGATTAGGTGAAGGGGCTCCTCAAAGTATGACCTTGGGCTTGTGACTAGGATTGTTAAGGCTTAGGACCATTTTATAAATTTCTTGACTAGGATTAGGGTGATGATGATGATGTGGAATGATTAGATTGGATGAATTGGATTGATTAGGATCAAATTAATAGGATTGTAATTAAAAAAGGATAATTAGGATGATTAGAATGATATGTTTATGTGTTGGTGTTTATAGCTTGATATGAAAATTTGAAAAAAAATGATTACACATGTACACACATGAATCACACATGCAAGACACATAAGAAAGTTTGAATTTGAAATTATGAATGTGATGATAAAGCACACACTTGAAGAGGACACATCAAGAAGTCCTAGAACTAGTCAAGTGGGTATGGCCAATTAGGTCTTAAGCTAGGATGCATGAGGTTGAAAAGGGATGATTTGAAAGAAAAATCCTACCACACAGTCGAGAGAAATTGGTAACCCACCCTTCACCTTCACTTCCCAAAGGTATAAATTTCTTTGGGGCTTAGCCAGGAGTGACAATATTTTAACTCCCAAAGAAGCATGTTTTTCTATTCACACCTCAATTGAGGTCATCCCTTGGAGTGGTGTGTCTCCAAGAAGGCCTCCTAAGAAGGGTATGAAAAAATTGAACCAAGTGAGGTGTTTTTCATCACACACACTCTTGATTCACACTCGCAGTTGGTAATTTCCTTTTACAAAACTGAAATGTGTGTAAGACCGTTCAAGCACTTGTTCTTTTTAGATCCCAAAGCCAAATGTGTAGGAATAATTTTTTTAATATTAACCCATTTCAATGATGTGACAAAAAACATGATGTTCTTTTTAATCCCAAAATCCAAGTGTGTGATCAAACAAGTTGTTCATTTTAAGCCCCAAATTGAAGTGTGTTGACAAGAAATGATTAGAGATGAAAGATGGAATGTGTGCACCTAATTATCTTTGTCCTTAATTATGTTGTAGATGCTGGTGCCAATTCTGTTCTAGCTCCTTAGACTCACCTACAAAATCAGAAAATGATATTATAATGCAGCCATAAAAAAAAAGTTCATCAGACAAGGAAAATTGTAATTTTAGATACATATTTTTAACAGAGCCAAATAAGATTCAATTATTTGAAGAAATTATTGATCTGAAAAATAAAAAATCAAAGAAAATACCCTTGCTAATTTCTTAAAATATTTCCAAAAATGTAAAGAAGTCAGAAAAATTCCCTACTTTACACCCAAAAATACGGATTTATGAAAAATTTATAGAAAACAAAGATCAGATTTTTGGGAACTGTATTTTAACTTTAAATTAAATCTATAAAACATAGACCCATATTAAAATTTTAAGATATTTCTAGAATTGTAATTTTTTTAGGAAAATTCGCTAATTTGTATCCAAAAAGTCAATTTTATGAAAATAAAATAAAATCATGATAAATCCTACAAAAATGTTGATAAAACTACAATATTTTTACTATAGCCTTCTAAGATGATGCAAAATCTTTTGTGAAAATATTGTAGAAAAATTCAAATTTATTTGGAAGATATGAATAAATTTGTAAAACTTGGGGTTTTGTCCAAAAATGACATATACCTACAAAAAAAGTTAATGAAATCTACAAAAAGAAATCTAGATCATTGGGTTCACCAATGTAGTTAGGGTGAAAATTTAGGGAAAATTCATGAAAAAATTATAATCAAACCCTAAAAATACACAATGAAGGACAAGATAATATGAAAATCAAAATAATAAATTCAAATGCAAACCAATCTCCATGCTAAACTTGATTGATCTCCATTTCTCTTCTCAACCTTGCATGAGAATGCAAGATTTCGAAGGATTTTTCATGGAGGAATGTTGGTTGCTCATTCTTGCAGAAACATAACATTAAGATGAAAATGATAGATGAAAATAGATAGATGAAAGATGATGGATGGAATACTGTAGAGACAATTCGATAGAGTAAGGGTACTTGAAAGCTCATCCATGCAAATGGCTTGGTTGTGGGTTAATTTATAGGTGAATATGGGAGGATGAAGGGATAAAAAATTCCTTTTTGTGAGTGGTAGTGAAATTAGAAAGTTGATCGTGCAACTTGAGAGAAGAAATGAAAGGTGGACCAAATTAACTAAAGAGGATAATGGAAAGGGGGTTGAGTTAACTTATGAGATGATTTGGAAAGCAATGAAGTCATCTTGAGAGATGATTTAGAAAGTGAATCAAGTCATTTAGGGAAATAATTTAAATAGTTTAGAATTATTTAAATTATAAGAGATGTGAGAGGATAAGGATTAATTTAAATAAATATTTAATTTATTTAAATTATTTGGGGAATTTGGATTAATTAAATAAATAAAATTTAATTAATTAATTGGTTAAAGGATAAATGGATTAATTAAAAAAAATTAATTAATTTAATTAATTGGCTAGAGATTAAGTAATAGGCATGATGAAAGGGTTTATGTGAGGTTTAGAATAAAATATTTTGTAAGATGTCAAAAGTGAATGTACACACTTTGTAAGGAAAAATACTTTTTCTCCTTTGATGGATATGAATGTAATCTATTACAGTTGCAACCATTTTGGTCATATGGTTAGAAACTATAGAAAAAATATTATAAGACCAAATGTTCAGTCTAGAAAGAACAAATTCATACCTCACAATATGAAAAAGGAAATTAAAATTATTGAGAAAGATGAGGAGAAGGTTGAGAAGAAATATAATAAGGAGTGGAAGGAGAAAGAGTAGAGTTCTACTCAATCTATGATTTCCAAAACAACACTACATACTAAGAAGAAAATTCTATGGGTGATAGATATTGATTGCTCCAAAGATATTAATGGAGATAATAACAAGTTCATCAAACTCAAGAAATGTAATGGAGGATCAATGATTTTGGGTGACAATACAACAATCAAGATATGTGGGAAAGGCATACTCAGCTTAGATGGTAAAAATCCCACTAAATATGTCTTATATGTGGAAGGATTAAAGTACAACCTACTGAGTGTAAGTCAGATATGTGATAATGGGTATAGGTCAAATTTTATTTAGAAGGATGCATGATAAGAAAGAATGGAAAGACATTTGAAAAAGTATTGAGAAATGACAAAAATATTTATAACCTTTGTGAGGTAAAAGGTAAGAGTTGTTGGATAGGACAAGTTGATGAAAGCTGGTTGTGGTATAGAAGATTGGGGCATGCAAATTTTGACAATCTGGTAAAGGTAATTACAAAAGTTCTGATAATAAATATTCATAAAATAACCAAGCTTGGAAATATCATATGTAAGGAGTGTCAACAAGGAAAACAAACCAAGGCTAGTTTTCTAACTAAATAATATTTGACTACTAAGACTTTGCAATTGGTTCATACTAATTTATGTGGACCTACAAGGACAAGAGGACTAAAAGGAGAAAGATACTTCATGTTACTAATTGATGAATATACTAGGATGCCATAAGTAACCTTTCTAAAATAAAAGAACCAAGCAATTTAAAGATTTAGAATATTTAGGAAAATTGTGGAGAAGGAGACAAGAAGAAGGATCAAATGCTTGAGGTCAAATAGATGAGGAGAACTCAATTCAAATGATTTTGTTGAATATTGTGAGGAACATGGAATAAAAAAAAATTACTCTACACCAATAATTCCATAGTAGAATGGAATTATAGAAAGAAATAACATAATAAGGAAGGACATGCCCAAAACAATGTTAAATGAGGCCAAGTTAGTAGATATGTTTTGGAGGGAGGCAATTCATATTTTAGTTTATATTTTGAACATAGTTCAAATAAGAGATCATAGTAAAAACAGACCCTATGAAATATGGTATAGTAGACCTTCCTCTGTTAAGTATTTTAAAGTATATGGCAGCAAGTGGTATATCAAAGAGAAGATGAAAACATGGTAATTTTTGAGTCAATAAGTGATGAAGGAAGATTTCTAGGATATTCCACTCAAAGAAAAGCCTACAAATGCTATAAAAAAATACTAAACAAGATGGTAGAAAGGATAAATGTCAAGATTGATGAGAGCATAAAGCATATCAAATCAGATAGATAAGAAATTGAAGATGATTCAGATCTTGAAGACAATGCTACAAATGGTGAAGAAGAATCTGAAGAAGTTGAGAAGGCACTTGTAAAGTGTGTGCAGAAGGATCACCCAATAGATCGGATAACTAGAGACAAAAATGAAGGAGTTCAAACTAGGAGAAGACTTGCAAAGAATAAGGAACAAGTAAACTTTTCTCTCCTATCCTAGATTGAGCCAAATATTTTTGTTGAAGCCTACAAGGATGAGAGTTGGATGAAGGAAATGGATGAAGAGCTAAATCAGATTGAGAAGAACAAGGTATGGGAATTAGTTCCTAGACTCCCAAATAAGAATTCAATTGACACAAAATGGGTATTTAGAAATAAGCTCAATGAAGATGGAGCAGTTGTAAGGAATAAAGAAAGGTTGGTGTGAAAGGGGTATGCACAAGTTGAAGGTATTGATTTTGAAGAAACATTTTCCCCAGTGGCAAGATTATAAGAAATTAGAAGGTTTCTTGCATTCTCAGTATACCAAAGATTTAAATTATATTAGATGGATGTTAAATCTACCTTTTTGAATGGATACCTAGAAGAGGAAGTATACATAGAATAACCGGATGATTTTTAGCTATTAGAGGATGAGGAATATGTCTATAGATTAAGACAGGCATTGTATGGGCTAAAACAAGCACCAAGAGATTGGTATTCAAGATTAGACTAGTACCTACAACAACAAGGTTTTAGGAAAGGATGTGCCAATAGAAATTTTTATTTCAAATCTGAAGGTGTGCACTTGATTTTTGTTGTTTTATATGTAGATGACATCATACTTGGTGGTAGCAATGATAGAATGTGTACAAAATTTTCTATAAATATGCAAGATGAGGTAGAGATGCCACTATTGGGATAATTGTCATTTTTCATTGGCTTACAAATAATGCAAACTAAAAACTTTGGATATTTATATCTCAAACTAACTATGCTAAGGAAATTCTTAATAAATTTTGCATGGAGGATAGTAGACTAGTCAGTACTCCCATGATAACTAGTTGTAAGTTGATAAAAATAGATGAGTCACTAGATGCAAATTAGACTATATACAATTCAATGATTGGAAGTTTACTATACTTAACAACATCAAGACTAGACATTATGCAAGCAGTATGTATGGTAGAAATATTTTAGGCTGCACCAAAAGAGTATCATGTCAATGAAGTGAAAAGAATATTCAGATACATCAAAATTGTCATTGACTATGGGCTATGGTACCTAAAGAGAAATGATTTTTCCTTGAAAACATATACAAATGAAGATTGGTTTGGTTGTGTAGATTATATAAAAAGAATAAGTGGAGTAACATTCTTCTTGGGAAACAAGCTAGTTTCTTGGATGAGAAAGAAGAAAGATTCAGTCACTCTTCCACAACAAAAGAAAAGTATGTAGCAGTAGCAGCATGTTGTAGTCAAGTCCGATAGATGAAGTAAACACTTAAGGACATTAAGGTAGAGTACATTGAACCTATCTCTACTCTTTTTGATAACTCAAATGCAATAAACATCTCAAAGTATCTAGTGATGCACTCTAGAACAAAGAACATATCCATATAGTATCACTTCATTAGAGAGAAGGTGATATACAAAGAGGTCAGTATGGAATACGTTCCCACCAAAGAAAAAATATTTGACATCTTCCCCAAGCCTCTTCCAAAGGATGCATTTGAATATTTAAGGTGAAAATAAGGATTAATGTCTCCCACATCATATCACTAAATATTAGTGATAGAGTATGATTCCAAGAGGAGCTTCATTTGTTCTTCATTATTCCTTGGAAAAGAAAAGGAAACTCAAGTTAGATAAAAATTGTTTTACAAATTTATAATGTTGATGGTTTATCATTCAAGGATTCCCACTTTCTCTTTGGATTGGTTGTCAAAGGGGGAGTATGCCATTTTCCATTGATGTCAAAGGGGGAGAATGAAATCAAATGTAAGCAACTGATGCTTAGGAAATTGAGCAAGGGAGAGAATGCATAGACAATAATGGTATAGAGCATGGATTTCAATATATTTAATTGGTACATAGCTTCTCACTAACTATTATAGAGCATGCGTTGAATTTAAATAATATAGGCTATGCGAGCATTCAATTTTTCCCTCAATGATAAAGGCGGAGATTGTTAGCATATCATTTTCATTGATGAAAAAATGGGATGTTTGTGTGATATCCTACTTGGGGGATTTGTGATATTTGGATGATGAGGTGAATTCAAAAGTATTCAGTCATGGTGTAGAAACAAAAATTTGTATTCCAATAGTGACTATTTATTGGCGGTTGCAAGTTGCTTAAGTAACAACTTAAGCCCTTGAGCTTGTTGGGGCAATTGACCCTCTTTTCTTGTGCCTACGAGCTTGAAAAATATTTGATGACCATAATAATTCCATAGTCACAAAGTAAATATTTTTCCTTGGCATGATCTACGATGATGATTAAGGATTGAAGATCTAAAGGTCTTTTTTGGGAGCTTAGTGCAAATATTGTAGATTCTCATCTAGATTCCTTGGAATAGCACATCAATGCATATTATGGGACTAGATTGAATGATAGGTGTCAAAGGTGATTGGTAACATGAAATTATGTGGTAGTACTTGATTAATTGATAGAGTAATTCACATCTATGTTGTGAATTGTGCAGGTTTGCAAGGCGGCATATGGTGATAATCTACTAATATGCCAAACATTATGGTGGGTCTATGACTAACTCTACGAAACTATGGATAGGTAAGGCATGTCTTTAGGGACCCACATGTGGCAAGCTACAAATGGTATAGATCAAAAAAATTCTTCAAATAAAATCAATATCCATCAGTTATTCTTTGAAAAGTTGAATGGTGAAAGTTGATCAATGGATCTTGGCATGAAAAGAACTAATCAACTACTCAAGTTTAAACTAAGAATCCTTAATGGCTATGGTAGTATAAACTAGGGTTTCGACTAAAAATAAATCAAGGAGTGAATTATTGGTTCAATTGCTCCATCTCCAAGTAATATTAATGATTAGATGATCAGATTTCTTACACAAAAATATATGCAACAAAAAAGCATATTGAGATTCATTATAGAGAATATAAATTAAATGCTACTAAAAATCCTAGCTATTAAGTGTGCTAGATATAGAAAAATCTTTGATTTTTGATAAGTGGATGTGTGGATCGATGTTATGATAGCTTGCAAAAGAAGATAAATATTGAACTCTCACAGAGAAAAGGTATGGTGTGCAAATATTGAGGACGATGTTGAAAGTTGGTGATGGTTAAAAGGGGAAAGAAGAAGAGATCAAGAGAGAAAAAAAATGTTGAAAGAAGAAGCAATCAAGGTGTGTTGCATATGAGTGAAAATTTCCTTTTGAGATGGATAGAGAAATTTCTAGTGAAAAGAAGCATGAAGGACAACAATGTTCTTACTTATCCCCTGAAGGCAAACAAAGAATGAACTCCTAGAGAAAGTGCAACAAGACTGTGCAGTGTATTTGGAATTATTTTGAGATGAATAGAGAATGTACTAAAATAACAAGAGGAGAGTGCAACAATAATGTGGAACAGCTGAACCTAGAAAAATAATAGTAAATCTTAATTTAGGTTCACCCACAACAGCAAAACATAAGAGGTATGAAGCATAAATAAAGGTACATAAGTTAAAATCAAGTGTTCAGAAGTTGCAAACTAAGTTGCAATAGTGAATTATATTCTATCAAATAATCTATAACTATCATTGTTGTAAATTTGATTGGTGGGTTCCATTTGATATTTGGGTAGGTACTTAGAGTATGGATTTGGTGCTTCCTTGGAGAAAGTTCTCTTAAAATAGGGGATTGTAATCTCCTTAGGGTTGGTGCCCTTAAATTTTTTAACGAAGCTTTTGATTTTGAGGCTCAATTAGGACAATAACTCCTAGTAGCACTTCTCATTGTGGTTTTCCCCATCTTGGGTTTTCCACATATATCTTGTGTTATGTGATGCTTGTGTGTATTCATATTCATGTATTTGGATACTAAGCCTTAATCGTCACACAAAGTTTTTAAGGGTTAAAATATTAAGGCATCCACTGATTCACACCCTCTCAATAGATCATTGTGTTCTAACAATTCCTATGTTTTGGCTCTCACCATTCAATGATAAATTCATTCCTATGTGTCAAATCTCATTATACTAACCATACCAAATCTATCGCTCTGATAACTTCAATAAGGCACCATAAAATGAAACAAAACTAAGGGGGTGGAAAATGGGAGAATCATATTAGGCTCCCATACCATATCAAATCTATCCTCCTAAGAACTTCAATAAGGAACCATTTTGAAAGGTAAGGCTCCATAGGAAAGCAAGGTGTGTTATGCTAGGTGGCCTTGAATTAGGGTTTCGAGCTTCACAAGGTCAACAAGCTATATTATTTTGAACAATTATGAACATTATGTATACATTTTTTTTCAAGGGGATATTTCTTCATTCTTGTAAGGTCTTATTCTTATGGATCATCATGCCTAATATCTCTAAGAGAGGACTGATAAAGCCCCTAAAATTCTTTGTGTTTCATCTCAAAATCTAAAAAAATTGCCTATTTTCATGTCTTGGGACTTAAGGTCTTGTGCATCATCATGCCTTAGGGTTTTTATTGCTAAAACCATTCCTAAAAACCCTTAAGTCTGATGTCCTTTGCAAACATTGTAATTTGTTATTAACCTACTATGCTCCATTCTCGGTCATGATAAAACAAACCAAGTCATTGAAGTCCATGAGGTTACATGTTCCTTGTGGTTAGGATCTCCCACTCCCCATTGCTAAATATTTTCACGTGTCGAGTTCTTTGAAAATATTTATTTCATCAGGTTGATATCATCCTTCATTGGCTTTTACATCCTTTGAATTTTTTTTTATTAATCTATGGAGACCTTATCATGCATTGTCCTAGGTAGTCCCCTCTCTTAAAACAACTTGGTGCATGTGCCTTTTCCCATCATTTATTTCTTTGCTCATCGTTGAAGTCATTTTTATCACCAACTTCATTACTACAATGGTTGATGGGCTCTTGGTTCATTTCCATGTCACTTTTCACTGAAGTTCTTTACCGTCTTGGTTACACTTTAGCGATGTGTGATGAATGTAGTCTTTTCCTTGTATTGTGTCATTACAAAAGTTTCATGGAATTTTTTAGTTTCTGTGATGAGTAGTGAGAAGGTTTTGGGTAGATTTCTATGATTTTTCCACTTTTCTTCACCTGATGTCATCACTAGGTTGGCCCATCTCTGAAAGAACTCTCAACTCCAAGTTAGTTATGGTGATATGTGATTGCTCGTGGTTATGTTGTGACATTACTAGAAATTTTTCTTGTCGAAACAAAAATTCAACCTTGTGGTATTTTTGTGACTAGAAATGAAGGACATGTTGAAAAATATTATTTCTAGTGGTGGTATTATCTCTCATCACCGAAGTTGGGACATAATTTCAGGGAATTACTACAATGAGTGATGGGGCTTAGAAGATATGGTGAATATCTAGGTGACTACATGGAAACCATCTAAGATGCCATTTCTATTTCTAAGTATGGTTATAAAAGCAACTGGTGATGATTCATGATCAAAATTGATTGTGTTTTAAAATCAAAAGGATCAATGCTTAGGATTCAAATTCGGATGGCAGGTTGTTAGGTTTCTAGTGCAAGCCTTCTTTTAAACATTAATGGCGACAAGCTCTAGTATTTATACATAATGAGGATTGTTAGCTATTTTCTTTCAAAAAGTGCAACTGTTGAGAGTTGAGGAATTTATTTAGAGCTAGTGAAGAAGGTGTTAAGAGTACAAGCAAACAATTTTAGAGATGTTGAAGATAAACTTTCCTAGGTAATCTAGTGTTTATACCTTCTTTATTTAAACTGTATATACTTGGCTAGTTTTGGAAATTCATGAAAGCTATGTATGCTTTGAGAACCTTTAGTCTGTAAAGTTTGGTTGTGTGCATTTTCCTTTTGAATTGGTGGGGATTGTGCATTTTCTAGGTGGTTCTATGTGCTGCGAGTTTTATTTCTTAGAGCATAGGCCTATGGAGCTTTCTTGAAACTTGAAAGTCTGTAAACTCTAGTCCTATTATTCGGTAAGAATGAGTAAGTTAGGTGAGTCAAGAATTAGGAAAGAGAGGAAACCTAAAAAAATGGTGTTAAGATACCTAATCTCCAAGATGAAACACCCATAATTAAGTCAGACATGTCTAAGAAGTTTGCGAAGCTAGAAATAGTTAAGAAGGATTTTTCCATATTTATGGGGGTGAGGTTAAGAACACTTACAACTCGAGGAGTAGAGTTGTTGTTTGTGACCATGGTGAGCCTAGTGGTGTGTTTATGAAAGAATAGAGTGTAAAGAAAAAAGAAACTAAGTTAGGGGAATTGACTAGGTCTCAGTAGAGGAAGAAGAAGGATAAGGACCACAAGGCTTATGATTCTTATATGGAGGAACCTGATATTGCCATAGAAGATGGGGCAGAAGAGGATACATAATATGCCCAATATCTCCTCACACTTGCAAGTCTAGAAGACTCTGATGATGGCGAGAAAATTTCTCGAGTTTCAACAAAGGCACTAGGGGGACATATATACTCTGATTTTGAAGATGATGAACCTTTGTAGAGGTAGTGTGCTGGTTTGGTGTTTCTTTTTATGACCGGCATAAAGAAGAGGTGTTGTTCACTACTACCGTGACAATGGGTATGCCTTCTTTAGTGAACGTATGTGTTTTTGTCTTATGCATTGATAGGGATATTTTCTTTGGCTAGCATGCACAAGAGGTTTTGGTATTTCTACAATGATGAATGATTCCTTTTGGAAGGAGGGTGAATCTTTAGCAATGGAAAGAATTTGTGTCTTTTACCTTCCCCCCATTTTGCAAGGTGCAAATATAACTATCTGGGGATCTTTGAAATTGAAATGAAATTTAATGTCAAGTGTAAATGTGAATGAAATTGTAATTTAGCCCAAATCTTGTTACTCCCATATTTCTATAAATAGGAATTCAAGGCCAGTTACCAAGGGAACGGTTTGGTGTGGTCCAATTTAGTTCAGTTTGTAGTTTTGAGACTGATCAGAAGTAGAATTGTAAAGAATATACTAAGAATTTTGGAGTTAAGTATTAGGTTCAAGTCTACTAATTCATATGTAATTTTGATAGCTATACTGGAAATATAGTACAAAATGGTATAGATTTAAAGCCATTTTCTCTCTTATGTACTCATTTCATGAATTATGAATAATATAATTAAGGATTGTCTTATTTGTTTCCATTGATATCTAGTGGATGTGTAGTTTTGTTCTTTCTTTTTGATTCAAATAATTAATGTAAATTCTTGAGTGAAACTATTGGTTTATGTCAAGTTGAGTGCTAGGATATTGATGAGAAGTGGTGGTTGAGAATATAATGTTGAAATGCTATATGAAGTATCTTCAAACCTTAATTGATTTCATGTATGAAATTGATATCAAGTTGTGTAGTATTGGAATTGAATTCATACCAAGGATGAGGCAGTGATCTAAGTGAATTTTTCATGTTGCATTTAGTTGGTCAATTCAACAACAAATCACTTATTAAATTAGGTTATTTAAAATGTGCTACAATTGGGTTGAGTTTCACCATTCTCATGCTCTGAATGTAGAGTGTTGTTAAGAAGCAACCAAATTCTTTGATACATTCCATTTTTTGAACCATTATGTGAGAATTATCTTTTTATTTCAATTTTTATGATAAAATGGCACAAGAGTAACATCTTAACATTGTTAGGATCACTCTCCTTGGTTTCATAGAGCTCGAACTATAAAGTAAAGGCCAATAAATCATGTACTTGTTCATTGGCCAATCCTCACCATTATTACTACTGAATTTTGGAAGATTCATAGATAGTGGTTGAGATCAAGTTTGGTTATCAAAAAATAACCAATAGATTGGTGACTCTGCTGGGGAACAAACCATACAAAGTCTCTAGTTCTAGGTTATAAGCTTGAAAATACAAGTTTATCTTTCAATCTAGCTTTGGTGTTAGTGGGTTAATTCTCAAAAATTTCGTTTAGGGTTCATTGTGTTTCCTTTGAACTTGAAAATTCTATCAAGATTTGTTCAATTCCATAAATATTTTCATAACTCCCACTAAGTGTGGGTGGCGACTCTGAGGTTCCAGTACTAGTGTATTATTTTTAGAATTTTCTGAGAAAAGATGAAGTGAGTCTGAGCCCATATCAAGAAGCACCCTGATGAGAAGCTAGGATGAGAATTTCTTAAGGCTCCTTTACTATTTGGAAAGAGTCAAGGAATTGGGTGAATCTGAATGATTGGTTTAGATATTAAATTTTTTAAACCTGGGAAGGGTTGGATTGTAGAAAGTATAAATAGATTTATAAGTGAACTTTGCTACTAGAGAAAACCCAAATGAAATTAATTTTTGAAAGAACTTCATATTGTTGAAGATCAATTCCTCTATGAAGAGAGGTGGCGACTCTATGGAAATAACTTGATCAAATTTTTAGATCTATAAAGATTTTGAGTCTGAATGATGAAAGTTTACAGCAGTTGCAACATATCCAGGTATTCCCCTATTTTGGTTTTAAGAAGCATAGATTTGTCATGAAAATTCTATGTAAGAGTATAGAAGAACTTTTATTCCCTATTTAGTGAAACCAAGAACCAAGAAAGGGAATGGTAGTGTTAATTTTACATAATTCTAAGATATAATTTGAAGTCTCTGTATGGAGTTGATGAAGTGTGTTTATTCTTGCAAAATTACTATTAGAGAGATCCTAGGCAGGAATCTATTTGAGTTGTGCATTTTAAGGTCATGGAGAAACTAAGAGATATGGCAATGAGTGATCAAATATAGAGTTGATATTTGAATTTTGTAAACGGGTGTGATAAAATGTTGTATTCATTTGTATTTCCCTATGGGATGTTAAGAGAAAATAGGAAAAATGGGCAGCCCCTATCATGTTGTGAAGGTAAAGTTTCTATTGGAAGGTATAAACCATTAAATTTTAATAGTATTCAAGGTTTCCCAGACCCTGTTCCTAATAATACTAGGGAGAATTTTCCAAAATTCAAATGTCAAAGCTCAAAATTGACTTATAATCATCTACAATTGTTTTATGATTTGATGGGAGATTATGAGGTAAACCATGAAGATGTTTTCATGAAATTATTTGTTCAAACTCTGAAGGAGGATGCCAAAGATTGGTTTTCATATTTGCTGGTAAGTTTTATCTCTTCATGGAATGAATTTATGGTATCATTCATAAAAAATTTGGTGAGAGGATTGATCCATTCTGAGTAAGGCAAAAATTTGTGAACATTCAAAAATAAGAAGATGAGTTAGTCCCTAATTTTAATCTCATATTTTCAAAGGCGGTAAGGGATATTCCCGATAACATAAGACCAAAATATGCAGAATGTCTAGTTATATACTTAGGTGCATTTGATGAAGAAATGAGTTATTTTTTGAGAGATAAAGAGCCTACAACATTAGATCAAGCATATCAAATTTTCATGGATATTGAAAACAATTTGAAATATTCAATGATGAAGGGTTATAGAGCTATGTGTGTTGATTATTCTAGCTCATCCCATGCAAATTGAGTTCATGACAATAGAAATTATTATCAAAATGATCATTCTTAATTTTTTCAAATTCATTCATTATCACAACCAACAAGTCATAATGAGATCCAAATGGAACATCAAGAAATTTTGAGAAATGATGATCAAGTGCCTTTCATTCAAGGATTCCTTGATATAAAGAGGCAGAAGGGAGAATCACCATATGAATTGTTTGCAAGGTTTTTGGATGCCTTGTTGGAAGTCTCTAAGAATTTCAGAACTGAGGATTTAGTATGCATTGACTTGTTTTGTGAATTTTTTGAACTAGGGCTGATTAACTTGCCAAAGGAGTTGAAGCCTCAATGTTTTGATCAAATTCTTGATTAGATAAGAATTGTTGAGGAAGCCAAGTGTTATTATACAAAAATTATGATGTCTCAAAGTGTTAGTAGTGATCATCGTATTGAGAAAATTTAGAAAGAAATCCTAGTGAGTGAAAAGGGTGTTTTGAGAAAGGGAAAGTCCATATAGTAGTGTGGATGAGGGTGTTGATACACTTGCAAGTGTTGTTGATGTCTCATTAAAAATTGGTAATCAAGATATTGGAGATGAAATTTTAGACTTTCATTTTGAACATTCTAAGCATGATGTATGTGACGATGAATCTCCTTGTTATGAGAATCATAAGGAGAGTGGGATTTTTGATTTTTTTTTGAGGATTATAAATCTTCTTATGAGGATGATCTTGAGGGATTTTCTTCACATGAGGGATGTAGTAATATTAATTCTTATGGGATATTTTTCTTGAAAATAAATGAAAAAATCCCATTTGAGGAATAACTAGAATGTGATTTGGTTATATCAGCAACATAGTAGGCTAGCTTTGTGAATGATGATGAGTTTGAAGATAAGAATGTATGTGTTCAATATCTTGATCTAAAGAACAATGCTGGAAATGATAAAGATGATGATGATGTTGACCATGAAACTAATGAGCAAGATCATGTCCTTGCTACTCCTGAATGTTTATCTAGAGTAGAGATGGAGTATGCTTGTTTTTTGAACAAATGAACATTGATTGTTTTCAACAAGGAATGTATTGATGAGGAAAATAATGATAAGGCTTGTTCTATTGCTAACAAATAGCATTCAAATTACAATTAATATTTCACATTTGGGTTTGTACACCTATCAACTGATGATGCACATGAGTGCTTTGATGTCGACTATATTAATTATGAATTATTCAAACCTTCTTTTGAAGCATTTTGCATTAAGCTAAATGATGAGTTGAAAGATCAATGAAAATATATTACTGAATTTGAAATGAAGATGTTTCTTTATGCTTATAATGTTGTTAGTAATGATATATGTTATGATAATCTAGGTATTGACAAGAGAAAATATATGATGGCTTCTAATAGGCTACATTTACAAAGTGGTGGAGCTTGTGATAGTGTAAAGGGTTTGAAATGCTCAGGAGAATGTGAGCATCAGTTTGAAAATATGTCGACGTTTGAAAATTTCTTGTTCATCACACAAGGTGAATGCTTTTTTGGCATGGGACTAAAATCAAGAGAAGTATCGTAGGATTTATATGAATTTTCTATTTATTTTGATCTCTTAGATTTGAAGGTACAATCTGACTTCAAAGGGTCGGGATCTATGCCTTTGGATGGGATTATTGAATAATGTGCCTATGAAAGCTTCATGTTTGATGTAGAAAACTAAATTTTATGTCATCTCTTATGATGTCAATGGTCAAATGGACTATGAGTGTTTTCAATTATGAATTCAGTTGGATGAATATTTAATGGAATATGAGTATGAGTTGGACAAGCTAACATGTATCATTAACTATGGGTTTCAGTTGGTTCTTGAATGCCAATGATAAATTGATAGAATTAATAGTGGCCTTGGAAAATATAGTGTTGTGTTTAGATGTGCTAGTGATAATATTGTTTTTCAGGTTTACAATGCCAATGTTTTTAGAATTGGCCTAGTGCAAACAACATAAATTGAAGTGTTTAACAAAGGTAGATACTTGTATTTATTTTAGGGGGCCTGGGGCCACCAAGAAAATTTGAAACTTATTAAATTGTAGATGCAAGCTAAAGGGCCTATACATCCAAAAAGGTTTCTAAGAAAATTTGAAGTGGGGAGAACATTGTATAGTCTTATAAATTTTGTATATTTTTTGGTTTTCTTTAGTCCGGTTTTCTTGCCTTGTCCGGGAAAGGCCTATTTTTGGTTCTCTATGATTGGTATGCTTTGGCTTGAGATTCTAGGATCTCAATATATTTTAGTGTCCCCAATAGGAGCCACTGATGAAACCTCTAAATTGCTTTGTGTTTCATCTCAAAATCTAAAAAAGAAATCAGCTATTTTCATGTCCTAGGACTTAGGGTCTTATCCATCATCATGCCTTATGGTTTGTATTGCTAAAATCCTTCCTAAAACCCCTTAAGTCTAATGTCCTTTACAAATATTGCAATTCATCATTAACCTACTATGCTTCATTCCTAGTCATGATAAAAAAACCCGATTCATTGAAGTCCATGAGGTGACTAGTCCCTTGTAGTTAGGATCTCCTACTCCCCGTCGCTAAATATTTTCACGTGCTCGGGTCTTTAAAACTCTTTATTTCATAAGATTTATTAATCAGCCTTGTTTAACCTTTATATCCTTTAAAAAAAATTAACTCTATTGAGACCTTATCACGAGTTGTTCTAGGTAGTCCCTCTCTCAAAACAACTTTGTGCACATGCATTTCCCCATCATTTATGTCATTGCTCATCACTGAAGTCATTTTTATCACTGGGTTCATTATTGCGATGAGTGATGGGCTATTGGTTCCTTTCCATGTCACTTTTTGTTGAAGTTCTTTGGCTCCTCAGTATCCACTTTAGCAATTTGTGATAAATGTAGTCTTTTCCTTGTATCGTGTCATCAAAGAAGTATTTCATGGCCTTTTTTTTAGTTTTTGTGATGCGTGGTGAGAAGGTTTTCGGTGGAGTGCTATGATTCTACTACTTTTCTGTACCTAATGTCATCACTAGTTGGACCATCACCGAAAGCACTCTCAACTCCAAGTCAGTTACAATGACATGTGATGGATTATGGCTACATTGTGACATCACTAGAAATTTTTCTTTTTGAAACATAAATTCAACCATGTGGTATTTTTGTGACAATCGATGAAGGATATATTGAAGAATATTCTTTCTAGTAATGGTATTATTTCTCATCACTGAAGTTGGGACACAAATTCAAGGCATTAGTGTGATGAGTGATGGGGTTTAGAAGATATGGTGAAAATGTAGGTGACTACATGTCAACTGTATGAGATGTCATCATTGTTTCCAAGTACGGTCATCAAAGCAAGTGGTGATGCTTGAGGATCATCATTGATTGTGTTTTAAAATTAAAAGGATCAACGGTAATGATTCAAAATTGGATGGAAGATTTTTAACTCGCTCACATGATCCTTCTATTGAACATTAATGTCAACACAATCTAATATTTATACATAATGAGGATTGTTAGCTATTTTCTTTCAAAATTTGCAACCATCGAGAGATGATGAATTTGAACGTATGTTTTTTTTTTTTAAGCGCTAACTGAGATATTTTTTTTGGCTAATGCGAACAAGAATTTTTTGTGTTGCTACAATGATGAATGATGCCTTTTGGAAGGCAGGTGAATCTTCAATGATGGAAAGAATTTTTGTCTTTTTCCTTCTCCCATTTTGCAAGGTGCAAATATAATTGTTTGGGGATCTTTGAAATTGAATTGAATTTGAATGGTGTAAGACCCCTCCTTTTTTCTCTTTTGATGTATTTTGATGTGGTGGTATTTTATTCAGATGTTATTATTGTGGCATACTTTAGATTAGCATTGTGAACATTTGAATTAATGATGTTTTATGTTTTGATTATATTATTGATGTAAGATTCGTCAGTTGGTAATACTGTATTGGTGAAGGGGACGGGATTGCATCACTCTCTTGTGAGAACCCTATGATTCCGTGATTTCCTCTTCATGGTGTGTTTTATATGATGCAAATATACATGTGCGACATACTTTTGTTTGCAGGTTAACAAGTACAGGACA
>CM021109.1:561863170-562178582 GCA_007115665.2 Sequoiadendron giganteum | reverse complement strand
GATTTTTGGATAATTTTGAGGGAATGAAGAGATGATTTTTGGTCTTGTTGATTGGCTTGGGAAAAAAAAAAAAAAAATGGAATCTGAAGAAGAATGACTGCACCCTTTTGGATCTTCTCAAACTTATGGAAAACAGGTTTTCCTCTTTATTCAATTAAATTCATTTTGAAAAGAGTCACAAATTTTATTTGTTATTGAGAAATATATAAACTTTGTTGGATTTGCATGAAAAACCCATATTCAATCTGGTTTCGGAACTTCAAAATCTCTGATAGCATCAATGTTCTTCAAAAAAAAATTGTAATATAATTGTATTTGATCATCTTGTTATTGTTTGTTCAAAATTTAATCGATGTGTATATGTATATATAGTTAAACATATATATATATATATATATACTCATTTAAATATCCTTTATTTTTTGGGTTTTATTGTGAGATGTATAATTTAAAACAAAAAGAAAACCCTCTTTTTGAGTTCAGATTTTTGAAATCCGTAGTAGGGTTTTTTTTTTTTTTAATTTAAAAAACTGAGAGTTTGTGGGGGGCTAGGGGCTCAACCCACAACTTCCCCCATGGGAGGCTTTATGGGAAACCACACCCAATGCACCCCACGTGACTCCCTTACCACCACCACCGTAGCCTCCTCCCTCCTCCTTCGCACCGGTCGCGCCTTACCTAAAGGTCCGGCTGTGTAACACAGTCAACGCCCTTTAGGGGGAGCCGACTGTGTTACCCACAGTCGACCTACGGTAGGGTCGGTAGTATGTCTACCGCCCTATGAAACAAAAATGGTCACCGCCCTACATAAAGTGCATTCGCCGCCTCCCCTCTCAAAAACCTACACACGAATCTCAAGGAAAACCCTGCCCTAAATTTCATTTGGGTATTTTTTTAAAAATAAATAAAACATATAATATTTGTAATATTATATTTTATAATATTAAATATTGTTAAAATATTAATATATTTTGTTAATAAGTAGGTATATAATATTTTAAATATTATATTTTATATTACATTTTATAATAATAAAATATTATTATATATTATAAAGTGATTTAATTAGTGGCTTGTGTAAATATAATCGAATAAATTTTAAATCTAAATGCAATAGTCCAATTATTGATTTTATTTTAAAATAATAATTTGGAAAGGGAAAATATTGGATTTAAGAGTAATATATTTTTATATCGAGATTAAATGTTTTTTTTAAATGATTTATTTCACAAAGGAGTTGTAGATACTTTAAAATGATATATTTTATAGCGAAGGGGTAAAATTTTATGTTATTATGATTTGCAAACAATTAAGGATTAAATATTTGATTCTAAAATAATAGATGAATTAATGGATTTTAAAGTAATATATATATTTTGGAAAAGAGGGAACAGTTATTCATTTTGAAACGACATTTTCTGAAGGATTGAAATAAATGCCTATTTTATATTAAATTAGAAGCAATTAGAGAATGAAATATTTGGTGTATGTTTCATCTTTTGTCTGATAGAGACGTTGTTCAACTCCGTTTTATTAAATGCAATAAGGTATCGAAGGTTGACTAAGAAGTGGATTCAGGAAATCCGAAGTAGATTTAACTCTGATTAAATTGTTTGTTTAAATGTAATTCCTTCTGTCATCGCTTGGGGGAAATTAATTAGAAGGGTGTTAAACCTTTTAGATAGGGTTTTAAAGATTTGGGTTGTCGTATCATGTTTTCAATCTATTTGGAATCGATGAAGTAAATTTTTAATTCATTATTATTGAAAAAGCAATTGGGGAATTAAATAATTGGGTTAAATTTCTTCCTTTGTGTGAAAGAGGCATTATTAATTAGTTTCATTGTGACAATAAACTACTGAGTTACATCAAGGAAGTGGATTTAAGGTATCCAAAAATTAGTTTATTCCTCACAAATGCTTGTGTGATTTATTCCTTCATATTCTTGCTTGGGGAAGTGGGTTAAGTGTCGTTAATTGTAAGTCTTCCAGTGAACCATAGAGGTTGGGGGTTGTCGCCTTGTGAGGTCAACTGTTTGATAATTCCCTTGGTTAGTGCTTGGGTTATGGAAATGTTCTTACCCGGTTTCCACGAATGGGGATGTCCAGTACCTCTTGTGGAAGGAGTAGATTATGTGATTTGTAGGTCCTTGTAGGGAGTGGCATTGATATCATTGTTCCCTCCAAAGTTGGAGTGAGTTCTTTTTTATGTTTCCTCCTAGAGATGGAGTGGTCATGATGTCTTGTTGTTCACAATTGGGTTTCCATTGTGGTCAGTTATGTCTGGTATGTTTTCAAGTAGAAGAATGACTTCCGTTAGGGGCCAAATCCATGAGAGGTAAACTGGGTAACCTTTGGAGGTAGTTTATTCAAGTGATAACTACAAAATTGCAATCTATGTCAATAATGTATTGGTTTACTTGTAGTTGGTACTTGATTGTTATGTGTATGGTTTTCTTAACATACCTGATCTACTATTTCTGAAAGCAATGTAACTGTATTTGAGTTGTACATACATTATACTTGAGTTGTACTTGTGTGGTTCATGTGATTGGTTGTGTCAATTTGGTTCAGTTATGATTCAACCTATGTCTAGAGGTAGTTTTTCTTGTCTAGGAATCCGTGTTACTATCTCCTAGCATGGGGGGTGGGCCTTTGGGTTCCACTTGGTTGGATGGCATGCACCTTACTCCATTGGGCTTTCTCCTTGTTTGTGTTGTTGAGGTTTCTAGTTGGATTCTCGTGGGATCCAATTCTCTTTATGCTTTATTCATTTCAATTAATCTTGTACTTTATTACCCCTCTTGTAATCGAGGTGGAAGGTTGTAATATGTAATCATTCTTTTAGATTTACCTCATTTGGGGAATGAGAGTTGTAACCTTATTGTTAAAGAGATTTGGTGGTATCTTTATTTTCTTTGATGAATTTATCTTGTATGGAATGTATGTGTTCTCAATTTCTTAAGTAATTAAATGTTATTGTTTCAATTATTTAATGTTGTTCATGGGTTTTAGGTAATATCAGTCTTGTAACCTTAGAGGTTGTTGCAATAGTTAGTGATCTTGTATATTAATTGTAATTAAACAAAAAAAAAATTAGTTCATTTGTGTAGTTAATTTCAACTTCCTCTAGGGTTACGTGGCAGGGCATTACACATGGTATCAGAGCCTCAGGTTCATACAATGGGTTCTCTAGGAACACTTTTGCCCACTAGGTTGTCCCTGTGAATCTGTTAGTGGAATTGTTAAGTGATCATGTGTTCATGGCTTTTACTTTAGCATGATGTACTTTGTGGAAAAGAGAAGCGTGAAAGTAACCTGATAAAAGGTTATGGTTGGAAAGTTTTGTTACGTATCCCATGGGATATGAAATTGGATATCCCTATGGGATTTTGTGTATGTAGTTGTACCCCTGTAAATGTAAGAAACTAGTAATTGTATCTTGTTTGAGAGTTGTGAATACCCTGTACTTGCTTTGTGTATCCATGCGATGGTGATACTTGGTACCCATCCTTGAGGAAAAGTTATGCCTAGGTGTGGGATTTACCATACTATTAGGTGTGTGTGCATGTTTGTTACCTAATTGAGGGCCAACCCATGTGTGGTTGAAACTTATATAAAAGAGTAGCCAAAAGTAGTTCTTTTTCTTTTGGTTCTCTAGATCCTCAATCCATAAAGGGATAGTAGCCACCATAAGTTCCTTGGGTGGAGTGTGTAACGTACGCATATCACAATGTAGAGTGTCTTAGATCAACCAATCCTATGGAAACATAGCCACTACTTTCCCTTATAATGGATTAGGATACTTGATCCATAAGTGTTAACCTAATCCCCACTGATTTGAGTACAGCAACAAGGTATGTTAGCTATGCCTGGACATCCATGGAGGTGTTGATCTAGCATAGCGAGTAAACCTTGTCTGTATGAGAGGTGAGACTCAGAGCCCCATAGTGATGTTATCATATTGCATCATGTATATATACCATATCTTACTTGTGTTCCGACATGATGTACTGGATATGATTCCAGACTCGACTGGTGTTGATGTTGTGTGATGACACGATTGCCACGTGTGTAGACATGTGAACGCGCATTATGAGATTTTCTTTGTTAGCCTACTTGTGTGATGAGCGTTATGGGGCCTCAACACTTGTAGAGGGATACTCATGGTTTCCTTAACCATGTTGGTCGAGTAGCATATGGGTAGATCCTAGCCATGTATACCTCTGGCTTCAACAAGTACCTGCGTCTACCTTCTCCATGAGGTATCACTATGCGGGGAGTATTCTACATGTGCCTACTTCCACAGAGCCACAGAAAATCTGCCATGCGACAAATGACTAGTATGTGCCTTGTTCCGATTGGCGTATGTCCATGTTCTGTGTTGACACAATGCAAGGTGTAGCCGATGATAGCTGATGAGTACACCCTATGCCATGTGGTTGGCATTTTCACTCCACACCACATGAGGGACTATCGTGATAGTTAGATGTTGTTTCCTCCTTCCTCATTTGGTGGCTAGTATCTAGTCACATAGTGTTGTACATTGCAATTTTAAATTTTGTGAACTTTATTTTGGTTATTGATGATTTTTTAGCTGATTGTGAGGGCTGACACTTTGTTATATTTGATTGTGAAGGTTTAGCCACAACTTGTGATCTTATTTTCTTATGACCCTAGTGGTTATATATTTGATTCAGTGTTAAAATTGTGCACATTTATTGCCTTATTGTTGAAATTGAACTTTAATTTTCTCTTCTTTATGAACTTGGTGGCTAAGCTAGTTATCTTGTTGTTTTCAATGTCAGCTATATGTTATATTGTGAATTCATCTCCAAGGATGTATGAGATGAACTTGGTGAGTGTGTACGAGGAAGTAGACATAGGAAACTTAGAGGATGGGGCTATGGGAGGCTGTTATGCAGCTAGGACCCACTACTCACCTATGTGTGATGACTATCTCTTGGAGGCTAATCACCTTACACAACAAGAGACAGATCATGGTGGTCTTGTTTGGATGGTTTCACTTAATGTATGACCTAACACCATCAAGCCACTAATGGAGAGATATTGTATGTGAGATGGATATTGGCTCTCAGCTTATGGTTTTTGTGATTTGGATATTGGTTCTTGGTTCATGGATTCTTCTATCATGGATTGTTATGCTACTTACCGGTGTCCAGATGGACCCTTGTGTAACCTTTATGATAATTCCCAGTGATGTGTATTGGTAAATGTGTGTATTGTGTGTGTTAATCCATGTTGTGTTTTTGGAGACTTGGTTGGTGGTTGCTTCACCATGTTGGTCTGTATGGATTGATAATGTACTTGGTTGAGTTGTTTTTGGCTCGGATTGATGTTCTTTTTATGTTGAGGTTTGGAGTGGTTCAGTTTGGAACCCTTGGCTTTATGTGATTGTATGGAGTTTCCACTAGGGGTTTTGTAGGCTTCCAAGAGTAAGCCTTACCCTAGGGGGGGAGGATGTAAGACCCCTCCGTTTTTCTCTTTTGATGTATTTTGATGTGGTGGTATTTTATTCAGATGTTATTATTGTGGCATGCTTTAGATTAGCATTGTGAACATGTGAATTAATGATGTTTTATGTTTTGATTATATTATTGATGTAAGATTCGTCAGTTGGTAATACTGTATTGGTGAAGGGGACAAGATTGCATCACTCACTTGTGAGTGCCCTGTGATTTCGTGATTTCCTCTTCACGGTGTGTTTTATATGATGTAAATATACATGTGCAATATACTTTTGTTCACAGGTTAATAGGTACAAAACATCAACTCCACCTGATTTCACAGGGTTGAGTGTGTCCATTGCCCAACGACATTTGATTGGGAGATAGTAGCTAGATTTCTCGTTTCAAGCCATCACCCTAGTCTTGAGTGTGTCATCGGTTTTAGTTTGGTTCAGTTGTTTTAATATTGTCTTAATTGCCTTGATCTTATTATTTTGAAGTTAGAATGGTGAGTAAATAGCTTAAGTAGTTAAGTTGTTGATTAAATTAATTTGGTTATATTGTGAAAAATGTTATTTTATTTATTGATTAATTTAATTTATAAAATAATTAAATCTTGGATTAGATATATTTTATTAATAAATAAACTTAATTATGTTGAAATGAAGTTAGTTATGCATTTTGGAAATTAATAGATATTTTGAATTTAAATTAAGATTGAAAATTAAAGAAAATGATTTAAATTTCTTTTTTAGAAAATTTTAAATGCAAAAATTGAAAAATAGAGATATTTTGAGATATTTTCAAAAAATTGACTTTGGGGGTTGAATAGATATTTTTTCATTTTTTTTGTATATTATTGGGATTTTTGGATAATTTTGGGTGTGGAATGAAGAAGATGATTTTGGTCTTGTTGATTGGCTTGGAAAAAAAAACTGAAATATGAAGAAGAAGGACTGCACCCTTTTGGATCTTCTCAAACTTATGGAAAACTGGTTTTCCTTTTTATTCAATTAAATTCATTTTGAAAAGAGTCACAAATTTTATTTGTTATTGAGAAATATATAAACTTTGTTGGATTTGCATGAAAAAACCATATTGAATCTGGTTTTGGAACTTCAAAATCTCTCGTAGCATCAATGTTCTTCAAAAAAAATTGTAGTATAACTGTATTTGATCATCTTGTTATTGTTTGTTCAATTTAACTGATGTGTATATATATATATATATATATAGTTAAACATATATATATATATATACCTACTTATTTAAATATCCTTTTGCTCTTGGGTTTTATTGTTAGATGTATAATTTAAAATAAAAAGAAAACCCTCTGTTTGAGTTCGGATTTTCAAAATCTGTAGTAGGGTTTTTAAAAATAAAATAAAATAATGAGAGTTTGTGGGGGCTCAGGGCTCGACCCATAGCCGCCCCAATGGGAGGCATTGTGGGGAGCTACGCCCAACACACCCCACATGACCCCCTTACCACCGCCATAGTAGCCCCCTCCCTCCTCGTTCACACTGACCGTGCCTTACCTAAAGGTTCGGCTGTGTGTAACATAGTCATCGCCCTTTAGGGGGAGTCGACTGTGTTACCCATAGTCGGCCCAAGGTAGGGTTGGTAGTATGTCTTCCGCCCTGTGAAACAAAAATGGCCATTGCCCTACATAAATTGCATCTGTCGCCTCCCCTCTCAAAAACACACATGCGGATCCCGAGGAAAACCCTGCCCTAAATTTCATTTGGGTATTTTTTTAAAAATAAATCAGACATATAATATTTTTAATATTATATTTTATAATATTAAATATTTTTGAATAATATGGATATTATATTGTATAATGTTAAAATATTAATATATGTTGTTAATAAGCAGGTATATAATATTTTAAATATTATATTTTATAATATGAAAATATTGTTAAGTAATATTTAATATTATATTTTATAATAATAAAATATTATTACATATTATAAAGTGATTTAATTAGTGGCTTGTGTAAATAAAATCGAGGAAATTTTGAATCTAAATGCAATAGTCCAATTATTGATTTTATTTTAAAATAATAATTTTGAAAGGGCAAATATTGGATTTAAGAGTAATATATTTTTATATCGAGATTAAATGTTTTTTTTAAATGGTTTATTTCACAAAGGAGTTGTAGATACTTTAAAATGATATATTTTATAGCGAAGGGGTAAAATTTTATGTTATTATGATTTTCAAACAATTAAAGATTAAATATTTGATTCTAAAATAATAGATGAATTAATGGATTTTAAAGTAATATATATATTTTGGAAAAGAGGGAACAGTTATTCATTTTGAAACAATATTTTCTGAAGGGTTGAAATAAATGTCTATTTTATATTAAATTAGAAGCAATTAGAGAATGAAATATTTGGTGTATGTTTCATCTTTTGTCTGATAGATACGTTGTTCAACTCCGTTTTATTAAATGCAATAAGGTATCGAAGGTTGACTAAGAAGTGGATTCAAGAAATCCGAAGTAGATGTAACTCTGATTAAATTGTTTGTTTAAATGTAATTCCTTATTTCATCACTTGGGGGAAATTAATTAGAAGGGTGTTAAATCTTTTAGATAGGGTTTTAAATATGTGGGTTGTCGTATCATATTGTCAATTTGTTTGGAATGGATGAAGTAAATGTTTAATTCATTATTATTTAAAAAGCAATTGAGGAATTAAATAATTGGGTTAAATGTCTTCCTTTGTTTGAAAGAGCATTATTAATTAGTTTCGTTGCAACAATAAACTACTGAGTTATATCAAGGAAGTGGATTTAAGGTATCCAAAAATTAGTTTATTCCTTGCAAATGCTTGTGTGATTTATTCCTTCGTATTCTTTCTTGGGGAATTGGGTTAAGTGTTGTTAATTTTAAGTCTTCTAGTGAACCCTAGAGGTTGGGGGTTATCGCCTTGTGAGGTCAACCATTTGATAATTCCCTTGGTTAGTGTCTGGGTTATGGCAATGTTCTTACTCGATTTCAACGAACAGGGATGTTTGGTACCTCCTATGGAAGGAGTAGATTATGTGATTTGTGGCTCCTTGTAAGGAGTGGCGTTGATATCGTTGTTCTCTCCAAAGTTGGAGTGAGTTATTTTTTACATTTCCTACTAGAGATGGAGTGGTCGTGATGTCTTGTTGTTCATAATTGGGTTTATGTTATGGTCGGTTATGTCTGGTATGTTGTCAAGTAGAAGAATGACTTCTGTGAGAGGTAAACTGGGTAACCTTTGGAGGTAGTTTATTCAAGTGATAACTACAACATTGCAATCTATGTCAGTAATGTATTGGTGTACTTGTAGTTGGTACTTGATTGTTATGTGTATGGTTTTCTTAACATACCTGATCTGTTATTTCTGGAAGCAATGTAACTGTATTTGAGTTGTACATACATTGTACTTGAGTTGTACTTGTGTGGTTCATGTGATTGGTTGTGTGAGTTTGGTTTAGTTATGATTCAACCTGTGTCTAGAGGTAGTTGTTCTTGTCTAGGAATCTGTGTTACTATCTCCTAGCATGAGGGGTGGGCCTTTGGGTTCCACTTGGTTGGATGGCGTGCACCTTACTCCATTGGGCTTTCTCCTTGTTTTTTTTGTCGAGGTTTCTAGTTGGAGATCTCATGGGATCCAGTTCTCTTTATGCTTTATTCATTTCAGTTAATCTTGTATTTTATTACCCCTCTTCTAATCGAGGTGGAAATTTGTAATATGTAATCATGCTTTTAGATTTACCTCATTCGGGGAATGAGATTTGTAACCTTATTGTTAAAGATATTTGATGGTATCTTTATTTTCTTTGATGAATTTATCTTGTATGGAATGTATGTGTTCTTAATTTCTTAAGTAATTAAATGTTGTGGTTTCAATTATTTAATGTTGTTCATGGGTTTTAGGTAATCTTAGTCTCATAACCTTAGAGGTTGTTGCAATAGTTATTCATCTTGCATATTAATTGTACTTAAACAAAAAAATAAAATTAGTTCATTTGTGTAGTTAATTGCAACTTCCTCTAGGGTTGCGTGGTGGGGCATTACAAATGGCAAACATAAGTGTGACTAAAATTGTAATTTTTCTTGTAGCTTTTTGCTCCCATGTTTCTATAAATAGGAATTCAAGCTTATTTACAAAGGGATCGGTTTGGTGTGGGCCAGCTCAATTTGGTTCAGAGTAGATTGATCACAGGGAGAGTTGTAAAGAATATGCTAATATTTTTGGAGTTAATTCTTAGGTTTGAGTCTGCTAATGCATATGTAATTTTGATAACAATACTGGAAATATAGTACAAAATGGTGTAAATTCAAAGCCATTTTCTCTCCTATGTACTCATTTCGTGAATTATGAATGTAGACACTGAAAATAATCCTAAGCTTTCTAACACCATTTTTCCAATATCTAGAGTCATACTTCTCCTATTAATTAAATAATCCTTAATTATTTAATTATTTCATTTAATTCATTTCTCCATTAATCTTGATTAATTAAATAAATTATTTATTCAATTACATCACTAATTTCTTTCCTCTATAATTAAATAAACTTTATTTATTTAATTATTTCAACTTTCCACTATAATTAAATAATTATATTAATTATTTAATTATTCACTATTAGTTTTTCTGTCAAAAATTAATTAATTTTATTTAATTAAATGAATTATCTCCTTTCTCAAATTTTGAGTTATATTTTTATTTAATAAAAAAAGGAAACTCACCTTTTTCTCTTCTAATTAAATAATATTTCTTTCTTTCCCTCATCAAACTACTAGATTTTGTCAAAAAAATATTTTGTTTCCTCTTTCTCCTCCACTTCCAATCTGACCCTGTCATGTCTCAATTAATTGCAGCCATTGATCAAAATAAAAATCTTCTAATCTCGACAATCCATTTTCCATTCATCTCTCTATAAATAACATCGTCATTTATCATTTTGATCATCTAGAATTTGCATAAGGTCGTGTTAGTCAAATTGAAACTTTGATATTTTGTTGTCTTTTTCATAGGCTAGTTAAATGCATAAAGAATTATAATTTTGAGGGCATTAATTATTTAGTAGAAAAATGAAGTGAAATGAAGATGAATCATTGGTAGTGTGAAGATGTTTGGTAATATTGTTCCATGCTTTTATGTCTTGACTCTTATTTGTACTTCATTTCTTATTGGGGTTTTGATTTATATGCTTTATTGCTTAACCTTGGTATTTTTTTCCCTAATACATATGGTGAACCCAATGTGAAGATGGTTAAAAGACAAGTTTTTACAATAACATTGACATGAATGGATTTTATTTTGTAGTGTTTTGGATGATATATGAATTTGAAGATAATATTTTCCATGCATTGTATTTTCTCATAATATCTTCTATGCTGGTATAGACATTTTGATACAAATCTCACACTGATAATATTGCTAAAGTTTCACCATTAGAAAGGCTTAGTTGATTCTCCTATGACCACCATAGTCTTTATTTTCTATTGCAAACCTGCCACTACAATCTTTTCAGTGATCATTTATGTTTTGTTTTCATAACTTCATTGGTCATTTTAGATTCATGGTGTTTGGTTTTGGTTTTCATTAATAAAACAAAAACTGATATCCTTGTTTTCAATTTATATTCATGTTATTTTCATTAACCATTCATGTAGATATATTTTACATTGAATTCTACACAACTCAATTGTCTTTATAAGACAGTTTGATGTATTATTTCTATAGTTGAATAACACAATCAATCATTTACTTTCAACTTCTCCAACTTTATTGTTTTCTTTGTTTATGAGATGTGAATGTATGTCTTAGACCTGTTCAAACATCATTAAAATACACAAGGTTAGCCAATAAACAAATATAAAACACACAATCCCCATGCAATTCATTAAAATGTCAGGAATAAGAAATCAAGTGAAATAATTAAATGAAGCTATTAAATCCTATTAAAAAACACTCAAACTAGCATCCCATGGGAGAATTGGTGCTTCTTTGATGTGGAAAGAAGCATTTTCCCGATTCCTTGCAAAGCCTTGATGAAGATTGTGGATGATTGTGTGATCCTTGGTGAAATTTGACCATAACCTAGCTAAGATGGATGCAAGATATAAAACTTGGATGAAAATGGTGGATGATCTTGCTCAAATCTATGTATAATAATCTTGCATCAAATTGTGGATCCAAAATCAATAGAAGAGCTCTTCATTGATAGGAGAGAAGGAAAGAGGAATTACCAAATGGGATGAATATTGGACTAAACATGAGCCAATGGAAATTTTCCACTTGTAAAAATATTAGTAGAGGAATGAGCACATTTTGGTGAATGTGCAAATAAATGCAATTAGGTGGAAATTTGAAATTTGAAAGTTTTCTTGTGGAGGAAGATGTGGAAGAGTTAATACTGTGTTGTTAGAATATGTGGATTAACTAGTAAAGTTAACTAACACACCAATGAAACATTAGATTAAAGTAAACTAATTTATAAAAGACAAAGAAAACTCTAAATAATAGCAGCTCCTTCAAATGTGTTCCATTGTCCTCTATCTCGAAGGATTCAATGCAAGTCACTGGCTCTCAGTTGGTGTAAACAACAAATTGTTGAAATGAAAACTTAGGAGAACGAGATTTTATACAACATGCATGTCTATTGATATATGATTTAAGATATGAAGTTGATGAACTAAAATTCTATGAAACTATAATGATTATTCTAAATTCACAAAATCTAGGATTCAAGGGTCCTTTTCAACTCACAAGAGGGTTGTATTTGTAGATTTTTGAAGGAAAGAATCTAGTTGGAAAAGATCAATGGTTGAGTTTCAAACCTGTCAAGATGAATGGTGAGAGATTGAGAAGTTGATAAAAATATGGAAGGTTGAGAGAAATATGGGAGATGTTTCCTCAAACACAACCCTTTCAATTCAAAAATGAAGGAAAGTTGTCATTTGTGCACTTCATTTATGAAGAGTTAGTTGATAGTTGAGGAAAAAACCATAATTAAATAAAAACAATTATTTAATTACATGTGACAAAGAATTAGAAGCTTCCATAATTTAAATAGATAATATTTAATTATGTGTGAGAGATGATAAAAGCGCTTTAATTAAATATGAAAAGAAGAAAGTTTCCAATTAAATATTTTAGAATATTTAATTATGGAGGAAAGAAAGCTTCTAATTAAATATTTTAGAATATTTTATTGTGTGAAGAGAATAAAGCTTCTAATTAAATATTTAAGAATATTTAATTATGTGGAGAAAAGAAAGCTTCTAATTAAATATTTTAGAATATTTAATTAAGTGGAAAAAAAGTTTTTAATTAAATATTTGGAATATTTAATTAAATGTAGAAAATGAATTTAGAAGAATATTTCATTATTTGAAAATTCAAACTTAGAATAGTATGATAATTAATATAAATAAATTATGGAATTTATTTAAGTTAATTAAGAAGAAGATGATGATAATTAAATAAACTTATTTATTTAATTAAGCTAGAAGAATTACAAAGGTGAATGATATAAATAAATAATTGAATTTATTTATATGTAGATGACTTTAAAATATTAATTAAATAATTCATATCTAATTAATTAACAGGCTTGATTTAATGTGACCATTTTTAGATGTGTACATTTTTCCCCTATTTGAAGTGATGTATTTTACGCATTGCTTCAAAGAATTAAAAAGTTTTCCCTTGAATTTGAAAAGTTGATTGATGATGTTATATGCCCCCCTCGGGTGATGAATCAGATAAAGATGATAATGATGATTTGAAAGAATTTAGGTGATTTTTGGAGCGAAATTGGTGATTTAGCTCTCGAAACAACACTTCGCACAGTAAAAATGAAAATAACCCCTCTTTTTAACCCCCTTAAAAGGTGGGAAAGGTGAAAAGTCATTGTCATTTGAATAGTAGCCATTTGCAATTTTCAAAGCTTTGAAAAGAATTTTTGAGATGCTGATCCATTACAAGCGCCACCAATTCGAGTGAGCCCATCATCATTAGAGACCAATTGCGTATGGACCTCCAGTAAGTTGATATGATCCTCTTTCATGAATTTGAAATCATATTTTTAAATATTTTTTTAAGTTATTGGATTTTTAAGATTTTGGAAGTTCTGCTTTAGCGTATAGGATTTTACTTTAGTGCATGTGAGCCTTGGTTTAGCACATAGATTAGGTAGTTTAACACATTCATGCCTGCATAAAGAATTTTTGATTTAGTGCATAGGTTTCTAAATTAGCGCATCAATGGATAGATTAGCGCGTTTATGAGTAGATTAGCGCAACGACCAAAATGGCACACTGAACCTGATAGAATAGTGCATTCATTGTTCAAATAGCACATAGGCTAGATTAGTGTATAGGTTCAGGGATAAATTTAAGAACCCCCCCCCCCTCGACGTAGGTGTAAAATCCTCGTGAATCCTGTATACTTCTCGATGAAAAATATTAATTTTTTTGGAGAATTTTTTTATTTTTTGAGAAAAAAAAATAATCCCCATTGGCGAATCTTTTATAATCCCTAGAAGTCTATGGAAAATCATGGCGAATTGCAATTTTTTAAAATTGAATAAAATATTTTTCATTGGTGAATAAAACTATTTTTCAAACTAGAATTTTCTTTCCATTAGTGATTAAAACCTTTTTCCAAAGAAAAAAATATATTTTCATTGGCAAATTAAAATGAATCTCAAAATAATAAAAAAAGCCAATGGTGAAATAAAAATCATATGGGCCATTCGATGGACAACTATGTTTGCATTCTGGAAGTAAATCTCTAAAGCACTAGACTTGCGATTTGAAACCTCCGGAATATCACTAGAACCGTTAGATTTCTAGAAATCAATGGTTGATATTTTATTACTGTACAAATGGTTATAAAGTTTTGTTTCTCACCAATTGGGTGACCTCGACGGGATGCACAAATTTTGAAGTGACAACTCATTTAATGAATTGTACGATGCCATTAAGGGATGTCTTCTCAAACACCAACTGGATAGATTTAACATAATCTTTTAAATCCTCCAAAAGGATAGATCTTAAATAAGGTATTAAGGAGTTTGGAGAAATGGATTTAGTAGCAGATTGTCACTTCCTATTGGTAAAGTTAAGTGAGCCTGCATACGAGGAAAGGTGGTAGAATTTTGAACTCCATACTCAGAGTTTCCTCAAAATGGTACTTCCAGCCGATATTAGGGTATGGGAAGATGAAATTGTGGCTTTCATGCAACCAAATTTGAATTGGCCTGAAGAAGAGAAAATTGACATCATTTCCCAGCTACGTTTAGTGGCGTGGAAAGAGAAAACCAGCTATGCCAAGTACAACAAGGTAATTTTTGTTTTAGAAGAAGAAGAAGAACACGTTGAATTTCAAAATTTTGTTATGGAAATGCAGTTGGAACCGTATAGAGTCTCGACACCTCCAGCAATTTAACTACATGAATCATTTAGTGTATTGTGAATTTGTGACACATAATGATAAGGGGGCGTAGTTTCAGCTTTTGAGCACTTTTTGAATTTTGATTGTATAGGGTGTGGGGTGACAAGTTTGTGAAACCACATTTTTGGCATTAGAGAGATAAAATAATATATTTCTAAATCTATGTATTTATCAATGCTTCCTTTTAATTATGAATGAATTGTGTTTCTTCATGATAATTGTTCAATGTTTATCTATTAGTGTTAGGTCAAATTCAGAATGCTTATTTTTTCATCTCTAAGACTTTGTGTTCAGATTAATTCATCGCCCATTCACTCTTTTCAATGCCTCGAATCTTGATGTTGTACATTTCATTTCATTGAAATTCTCAATATTTTTGAAGAAAGTGTGGTTGGTAGTGGCAGTGGCGGCGATTAATGCCATATGTGATATGAACATCTGAAGCAATTTCTTAGACAACTCATAGCTTTAATGAAACAAGATTTGTAATGATTTCATATCTTTTGAATGAGTGATTTTGACAGCTTTTCAGCTTGAGGTAGAGTTCAATTTGGCACATAGAAAAACATCAATCAAATTAGAAATTTTAATTATATAGGCTGGGAGTGGCACTGGTGGCCCATAAATAGGGATAGTGATTCAGTGATTAGTAGATAGTGCCATAAGGGTTTTTATTTTCTAGGGTTAATAAGGATTCACGAAGAAGATGATGCAGTATTGGGGATACTATAAATTCTCCTACCTACAATTATGTAGTTATAGAGTAATCAATAAAAGAAAAATTTCCTTCAAGTTTAGAAAAGGTGGAATTGGAAAGAAGTTGATTTGGTTAACCTGAATTTTCAGATGGGTTTTGAACCAAGATGAGAAGCTCTGATGGAGATAAGTGCTATCTGAATGCATAGAGGCTGTAGGTAAAAGTTGGGAGTAGATTTTTTTCTCCTTATGTATTCTAATAGCTCCCATTTCCCCAACATGGTTGGCTAGGCAAGCCCCATGCATTTATTTTCAAAGAGACATTTGTTTTTGATCTTCTGTATGACTCTGGTTCTCAAAGTGGATAAGTAAATTTTGTATCTTCACGGCTCCTATTTCCCCAAGAGTGATTGGAACCCCCTTTGCCCAGCATGGTTGGAAAATCCACCAACAGAAGCTTGGAATCATGAATTTATTTTCAGAGCCACATTTACTTTTAGAGATAGACGTGTATTAGGTTTTCAGCAACAAAGCTTGGAAATTGGAATCAATTTGTAATCCATTGTAATGAGCAACAACTTGGAATAAATTATTAAATTTTGTCTATGTAAAGTACTAAAGTGACACACTAGCATAGCTTATTTATACAAAACATGAGCTACAGTGCTACTCATCTATAAAAAGATATGTAATAATGTGACATTGAAATTTAGTTGTAATAAAATAAATGGTTGTGTTGTGATATTCTTGAATCTTGATTCCTTGAATCGTCATTATTCATTTATGTTTAAGAGTAAATATTTGTTTTATGAGTTCAGAACTTCAGTGTCACTATCTATTAATAATTTAATATATTCAAATCAGTTTTTTTTCTTTTGAGAAATTAAGTAATATACTCTATGCAATATGCACTTGAAAATTCATGGTTATATTGGGCCATCGGGGGAATGCAATCATTCGTTCCACCGATGTTTATGTGTTACAACGATGAGCTTACTTTTGTTGATTCTATCAGTATATCAGGGACTGGGAGCGCACCTTATGAGCTATGAGTCTTTGCCTTCAGGCCATCAGCGAGTTGTGATGGGGGTTCCACCGATAAAGCATTGTTAGGTCGATGCCTATGGTATTGACTTTAAAACACATTTGTCATGTTAATTTTTTTAAGTTGATATCATAAATTAGTAAATTACTCAAGTTTCAAGTTCAACCGTTGGATGAACATTTGATGTATGGTTGTAGTTACATTCCGTAATGAAATGAACAGAGTGATGGGATTCCCAACTTAAACCTCCAGAATCACCCTATAACCGTTAGATTTAGAAGGATCAATGGTTAAGATTAAGAATTTCCAACTTGTAGAGTCTAGACCTAAGACGTGTCATTCACTTTAATGTTCCAATTTCGAGAAACAAAGCATTCAAAGCACTTTGTAGTTTGTACTGCTAAGTGTCAATTGTCAAGTGATTAGTGTTTATTTTTAAACTTTAAAGTTAATATTGTGAGTTATGAGTCTTCGCCTTCGGGCCATTGACGGGGTTGTGATGGGGGTTCCACCGATAAAGCATTGTTAGGCCGATGCCTATGGTATTGACTTTAAAACATGTGTCATGTTAATTTTTTAAGTTAATATCATAAATTAGTAAATTACTCAAGTTTCAAGTTCAACCGTTGGATGAACATTTGATGTATGGTTGTAGTTACATTCCATAATGAAATGAACAGAGCGATGAGCTTCCCAACTTAAACCTCTGGAATTACCCTATATCCGTTAGATTTAGAAAGATCAACAGTTAAGATTATGAAAATAGAAAACAATCAATAAATGGATTATCTTGAAAAATTAGAAAACAATGATAATTATTAGTGATAAATAACAAAATATATTGTTATAATTAACAATTAACAAAAGTTTCTAAAATCGTATTAAAAATAAATCTTGTTAAATATATTCTAAAAATTAAAAATAATTATGTTTTATTTTGAAAAGATTCTAAATTAATATATATTTTTATAATAATATTATAAATCATATATATTAATATAAAAAATGATAGCTATTATAAAAAAGTCAAAAGTTTCTAAATTAATATTAAAAATATTCAAAAAATTTATATTCTATTTTCTTTTTATAATAAAAATTATAAAATGATATATATTATAAATTAAAATACTATATAATAATTTTTTACGGTTTAATAAAAATATAGCAAGTCAAACTATACGGTCTAATAAATTTTATAGCTATAATATATGGTCTAAAAATGAAAAAATGATCAAATATTTAATAGACCATCAAATTTCGTAATGACATGCACATAGCTATGGGCTTCCCAACTTAAACCTCCAGAATCACCCTATAACCGTTAGATTTTAAAAGATCAACGGTGAAGAATTTACAACTTGTAGACCTAGGACGTGTCATTCACTTTAATGTTCCAATTTTGAGTAACAAAGCATTTAAAGCACTTTGTACTGCTAAGTGTCAACTGCCAAGTGATTAATGTTTATTTTTAAAGTTAATATCATTAACTACTCAAGTTTCAACCATTGGATGAACATTTGATGTATGGTTGTAGTTGCATTCCGTAATGACATGCACAGAGCGATGAGCTTCCCAACTTAAACCTCCAGAATCATCCTATAACCATTAGATTTAAAAAGATCAACGGTGAAGAATTTTCAACTTGTAGTCTTGTAGACCTAACTCCTAAGACGTTCAATTCACTTTTATGTTCCAATTACGAGAAAAAAAACATTTAAAACACTTTGCACTTTGAAATTGTATAGTGATTTTTAAAGTCTTCAATCTTCAGATTGCTCATTGCAGTGCACCACCCTATTTTGGATTCGATAGTTCCACTTCCAACAATGCCATTCTAGTTTTCAAGTGTTGGGACTCAGAATCTGGGTAAGTGAAAGAATTCCTACAGCTACGTTTCATCATTTGACATTTCTTAAAATCTTATTTTGTCAAAGTTTGAAGTTTGGTTTTAGACTTTAGAGACTCAAGAATTCATTAAAATTAAGGAGGACTAATAGGTATTACTTATTAGGGATTTCAAATTTCACAACTTCACTTTTGTACAAGCATGTCTACCACTAGTACCACTAGAGCAATGTCCGATAAAAAAATACATTATGCAGAATTGCTTAAAACCCCAGGTTTCACTGATGGGTACCATGATATTTATGATCCTGAAATCTATGGTAGGCGTACCTCAGAACTTCGATTTTCATCTCAGAATAAGGTTGCAAAGAAAAAAAAATTTAATAGTGTTAGTGCACTGTGGGTAACTAGATTAGGGCGCATGATGTTACATGAATTTTTCCCTTGCCTAGAATTTATCATGGTCTGTGCCAAAAATTATGATTATAAGAAAAGAGAAATTGTTAATAAAGATAACCAAGAAGAATTATTATGCATTAATGCAGAAGAACTTGGAAAAGTGTTGGGGTTTACAATCGAAGAATTTGGAAACCACCACATTGACCTAGAAAAGATTGCTAGTGATTATGAAGCAGTGGAAGAAAGGCTAAAAAATGATTTCTTAAATAATATAGTTAAGGATAGAAACAAATTGAAAGGTGATTAGAAGCCTCCTTATAGTTTGGATTTTTTTAAACCATGGGTTCAAGATACTATTTCCATGCTAGCATTTTTCCTCGGTCTGGATAGCAATTTGGAAGTGGGTGCAAGCCTCCTTGAAATGGTATATAATATCCATTATGCTGATGAACATGTCAAATATAATTATACTCAACACATTGTAAAATCCATGCATAAACAATTTTTAATGATTAAAGCAGGTTCCACGAAGGCATTTAGGTTCACAACCTACTTGTGCTATCTTTTTCTATTCAAATTTAGAGGAATGTTTCAAACCAACAAGCTTCAGATTCAGCCCTACAGTAATGCAGAGGAAAATAGAATGGCTCTAGTATGTGAATGGACCACTGAGATAAGGATGCATGATTCTCGAAGGAACTATAGTCATTTTGTAGACTACTTTCTAGCTCCATTGCATCAAGTAATTACAAATAATCCAATGCCTAGATTGCCTATGTCATGTAGAAACTGCATGCAACTAGGAAAAGAAATACAACTGGTTGATTGGTACTTAATGGAAGAATATACTGTGCTAAGATTGTATGGATCGAGAGTACAACCATACAAACTTCCAATACATGTGACATAAAGGATTTTTTCATTGGAATATGTAAGGTAGGTGTAGAGTGCTGATGAACTACACTTTCTCAGTCAGCAAAAGAAGACCTTATTTCCTTCTTTACCTTTTTCATGTGGAGGGTTCACATTCAAGAGAAAAGCATTTAGTGTGGCACATAATCTTTTGAATTTTTTTTGCATTTGATGCTATCTGTCACTGGCAGTATGATCCATGTGACATCATTAAATCAATGATTGTGGCCAATAGGAATGCTGCAAATAGAATTCAACATCAAAGTAAACCCTTGCTTGAAAACTTGAGAAACAAGGATTCTTGGGAAGAGGTCAAAATAGCAATGGAGAAAAGTGCTGTTGAGAATGGTATTTCTTTTGAACAATTTTCAGGTGAAATTATGGCATTGCACCAAAAGACAATCAAGACATACAAAAAAATTTATGAAAAAAGTGATAAACCATCTAGTAGAGTAAAAATTCCAAGTTCTATAGAGAAGGATGTTATAGATAAAAAATGGTCACGATAAAAAATTACTGCCTTTTGATCTATGAGGAAGGACCTAGGAGAAGAAATAGCTCTTGCAGAGTATGATGATAATGAAGAAGATGAAGAGTTTAGCAAATTGTGGAATATAGAGCATCCTGATGAATGTGAGGAATCTGATGATGATATTGATATGGAAGAAGAAGAACAAAGCCATGTCAATTACAAACCTATTTTAAGTGAGGCTACAAAATAAGAATATGCTTCAACATATACTACAGGAGCAGCCATAATTCAAAAAAATGGTTATGAAGGTGGTCCTTTGGGGTCCAAAGGACAAGGCCCTTCGACAATATAAAGTGTTGAGCATAGAAAACTAGTTGATAAATCTAGCCTTGGGTTTGGAGGTGAAAAGGTAGACCAAGGGGATACAAGACAAAATCAATTTGTTAGAGGTTCTAGTCCTCATCCTCATGGTCAGATACAATCACAACTAGGTCATGCCCTTGGTGGATAGCTTAGTGCAACTGGGAGTACCATTGGTGGCAATGGTATGGGCAGTAGTACTAGTAGTGGTCAACATGTGCTACAATGACAAATTACACACAATACTAAGAGGAAAACAAAAAAAGATACCACAGAAACACCTAGTGATCAAGGCAATCAAAAGAGGCAAAGGATTTTGACAGGTCCAGGTCACACTATTAGTGGATCCACCAGTACCACAAAGGATTTATTTCTAGGCACTCCCCCAATTCTAGTTAGTGTGGGTGTGACATCATTAGCAACTAAAAGTAATCCTATTCCTTCACCATTCAAGCATTCCATTGTTTCTGCCTTCCCAGGGTATGATTTCATTGAAAAGTTTAAAAAGAAATCAGAATTGAATTAAAAAAAAAAAGTAACTGATGGAGAGTGCATCTACTGTAACTTCAGAGACTGCAACAACCATGGTATTACCCACATTTGACACAAATAAATAAATCATGGAGTACATAATTGTTGTTCCCACAGTTCAAAACAAACCAACAAATCATATGGATCTATCTGAATACCAGGTAACCAATTTTCAATTGGACTTTTTTGGCCTGAAAAATACTAAAAAAATTAATGTATTAAAGAAGGACAATGAATTGGTGTACACATCATTGCTAAAGCAAGATAGAGAGAAGAAAAGGTTGTAGACCCAAATAGAAAAGTTACAGGCAGACCTAGCAAGTGAGAAAGAAAAGAGGAAAGCAGCAAATAACAAGAGCAATGAATTAGAAAAAAAATAATAAAATTTTCCTCTACATCAACAAGCAATGAGGATAAATCAAATGAGAGAGAAGTGAATGACCTAAAGTGAAGGCTAGATGAGAGCAACAAGAAATATGATGAGGAAAAATCCACTTTAGAAAAATTAAGATTAAGCATTACAAATGGAAATGAACAGTGGGAACAAAAATTGGAGAAACAGAGAAAAACAAATGAAAGATTGGAGATAGAGCTGATGGAAGCAAAAGAAGAAATTAAGTCTTCTCAAAATAAGTTATCTGCATTTTTTAGAGATACAGTGAGGCATATGAAACAAAAGATTTGGGATGAAATAATGCAAAGGTTTGATCATTTGTGTGACATGTTTCAATTGATTGATGCTACTAGAAAACATTATAAGAAGCTCAACAAATATTTAGTGGACAACAAAAAGGTATTGGAATTAGAGAAATCTGCAAATGACATTCTACAAATAGCCTACAAAGCCAGTGACAATGATCTAAAATCAAAAGGGATTACTAATCGGATTGAAACCTCAATGAAGTTGTCATCTATCATTGAAAAGTGTCCAAGAATGTCTGGAACAAAGGAATATTTGCATTTGGTTGCAGACAAGATGAAGGTGGTGGATGAAAAGGTAAGGAACTTCACAGAGCTTGGTTTTCAAGAGGCTTTTGACACAAATGAGCGATTCATTGGAAAGGATGATTTCAGAAAGAAGATGGAAGGTGCAAGGGAGATTGATTTGGACCAGTTTCCTCAAAACCAAGATGTAAACTATTTGGATTCCATCAGAACACTGATAACATTGAATACAAAACTGATCGAAGAATTCAAGACAGGTTCCATTTCCAATTACAACCAAGAAATGTTAACAAAACTTCAAGTCAAACAACATCAGTTAGAGAAAATGGCAATTCCACCACCTGAAGAGTGGAAGTTGCTAGAAAAGTTGATATAGTGACTTGATTTATTATTTTCAATCTTTGATAATATGAGTTTCAAAGTTCCAACTCAGCTCTATGCAAACTTGTCTTTGGGCATTGGCAATGCATAGACTTATCTTTGGGCATTGGCAAGATTTTGCATTGCCAATGCCAATATGTACTCCTTCATGTGAAATTCAATTAAAAAGCTCAAATTCAGACTTTAGTAATGTGATGATGTTCAATTATCTAGATATGTATTATTTATTTTATTAGTTGAACTAGTGATGAACTGTTAGCTCAATATATTTACTTCTTGGTAGAGCTTTCATTTCCAAGTTATGGATGCTGAACTATTAGCTTATGTTATGTTTTGACTAAAAATCTTGATCAGTATCCACCAACTTACACCTCACTCACATCCCACATACTGCAAAAATACACTACATTTGATTTTATGATTAGCACAAATTGCAGAAATTTGTGTGACAAGATCCATTTTATGGCCCACATTACTACTTCATCAATGATCATGTCCATAAATAAATCTAAAACCCCATGGTCATAACCCCTATTCCTGAAGAATTCAAATTCAATGTATTGACAAATTGAATAACATAAACAATTTGAATAACATAAACAACCACTTTGCAGACAATCAAATAAGTTAATAACTTATAAGCATATGAATCCACAACAGTTGAACACTCGTAAGAAAATTAGTAAATATGTGTAACCTTCTCCATTGTATTGATCTTCAAAGTTCAAATGATATGCATTATAAAAATAGTTTATGATATGAGATGGATGGGCGAATTGGTGCAATCTATTATCTATCTTCTTACTATTTTCTACTCTAAATTCTAATTAAAAATGATGTGATGATCCATTGATCTCTTATTGGGGTCTTGATCTCTCTTATATATGAGAGGCAACAAGCTACAAACCCCTTGCAAAAATTCATGATGTTTTGACAACTAAACATAACTCAAATTATAAATAAAACAATGTCCCAGGTGAATGCATTGATCCATTAATCTCCAAGCAGAAGCCTATGACCAATGATCACCTAAGATTTGTTCAAGGCTTCTACTCCATGATAGGTCACTCATCATGTTGTCGACTAGCGTTCTTCCTCTAAATCTGATGGTTGTCCTGTTGGATCTGATTCTGACAAATCTATAATATGGCTAATAAACATATTGACTGCAGAGAGGTGATGGATGTACTCTTGTTCAGTATAGGTGTCCACATTAGAGATTGCCACTTTCATATCATATTCCAGAGATATTATTTTTTCGAGTTTCTTATGACTGTTTTGTAAAATCATATCCTCGTCATTTATTTCTTGCAACGCAACGTCAAAATCCCATCAAGCTCTTCCTTCCAATCATCATATTCTCACGGATTTCTAATGCCAAAATGAAGTGTCAGGAGTGGGACTGAATCAAAGTAGTCAAAATCTTCCCTAAACCTATTATGATATCCATTATGTGATTCTACCAACTTGTTATATGTCAACAATATTTGTCTTTTCATGACATTCTTATCTAGGAGCTCCTTTTTTTTCTCCATCATTCTATGCTACAACTGTTCATTTTGCACCAATGCAATGCTTGTCTATTTGAATCTTTCCCAATATTTAATAGCACATTTCATCATTTTATTGAACCTTTATTTTATCATTTCAGATATAGTTTTATATTTGATGGTTTTCACTTCTTTCTCCAATTCTTTGCATTTCCCCTGGGATTTCAAATGGCAATTCTTCCAGTAGGCTACATCAGCCAATGCATCAAGCACTCTCTTATATTTTTCAATCCATGGGGAGTACAACTCTGATGTGGAGGAGGAAGATGATTTTTCTCTCTGATTTTCTAGCTCCTTCTTCAGTTTGTCATTTTCCTTAATCAGTTTATCGATCTATTCTTTGGTAAATTTTGCCACATTTATGTTCAATTCTGTTGTCTCCATAGGTTTGGTATCCACTACTTGTTTAACCAAGAGATGACCAAACACTTGGTTTGGATTACTAATTATAGCAGGTCTTTTATCATGGGGATACAATGACAAAATAAGCAAGGTGACTTCGTTTGGGTTGTACCCAGATCCTGAATACATTTTGTCACTTTCTTCTTCTGTTAAATTCATTGTCATATCCCCTCTTTTTTTGAAGCTATCAAATACAATTGAAGAGCTAATATCCCACCCTAGCAAGAGCAACACTCTAGCTTCTTGAAGAAATTCCCTACCTCTTTCAGGAGTTATGGACTCCATTTCCTTTTCTACCTCCCTTTTCAATTCCTCCAGAGTGGTTGCCTCATGTTCAGGAGTGATATCCTATATCTATTGTCTCATTTTTCTAACTTTATATTCATAAACAAATGATTTAAATTCAAAAGATTTAACAAAATCACAATCGGAAATAAACTGTTGTCCAACCATGACCCTCACATCATCAAATATTTCATTTGATGCCTCAAATCTTATAATATTCTGCTCTTGAGGGGGATCATAATGTGCAATCACAAGAGCACTGATTTTTTTGACTTGCTCACCCTCTTCATCACTCTTCTCTTCTTCACTTATATCAGTATCTACAAAAAAATATACCTCAGAAGTAGGTTGTGAAGGTATGTAATCCAAGGGCTCTATGTCTTTAGCTTGTACTCCTAAATAGGTTGCATGAGGTGCATCAAAAACAACTAGGGGAACATCCTTTACTAGTTCATTGACATGAGCGATGAGTTGCTCAATTCTTGTTAAAGGATCCTGTATCTCACCAAATGGCTTTGAATAAGATGGCACATTTTTCCTCTTCCATTCCTCTGCAAGCATAATCTCATTATAGGTGGCCATTCTTTCCTTGGTGGAAGCCTCATCATGGTTTCTTATGACATCTTCAATTGAGAACAAATGTTCATAACCTGATAGCCCCAATGATAATCTCACCTTGTCAATAAACCCTTCTGCATCAAATTGTTTCCTTACATCACCTAGAGGTAGGTTGTACTGTGCTAAATTACCATCAATTTCTCCATATCCTTCATTGGCAACCACTGTAAAGTCTCCAAAACATAAGGTGCTGGGAATAATTGATTGTTTGCTATGTCCTTTGAGGTGTTTGGAATCAAATTTTTCCAATTGCCTCACAATTTCTAAAAAAGCAATTTGGTCAGGAACTAATCATGGCATCAAGTGTGGAGCCCCTTCGAACCCATAAACCCTTATCACTGTATAATCAAGAAAAGCATACCAGTCTCCCTAGTTATGATTCACTTTATTTCTCCAGTCATTTTCCTTTAGTCTTAAGAATATTTGTACTTTTGGGGATAGGTTATAGTTACACGGATACCCCAACAACTTCATCAATGGTTTTACAAAAAAATATTCAAAATAAATGTAATGAGACCTACCAAATTGACTGTCCCACAATGAAGTCCACATTTGTACAGGTTTAAAATCTCTATTTTCATCTGTATCTTTTATCCTTAATTCTTCACTCCAGACCCCTCTAACTTGTCCCTCGTACAATAGCAAATGCATAAGCAAAGAATAGTGTTCAAAATTAATATTATCACTATTATTTTTAATCTTTTCAAGCCCTCAATGTAGGGTGTTGGCCAAGTAGCTAGCATAATCAAATGGCTTGCCATCCTTTCTCTGTATGTCTACAACTAAGACCATTGGGGAAATCGACATGAGAGGCAAAACCTCTACTCCCAAAACCTGACCAACTGAATAATAGGTGTATCAGAAATACTCTTCGAACAAATCTTCATGGAAAGGAGGGTTTTCACTACTAGAGAACCTCTTGAGTTGGCCTCCTTCATCCTTGGGCCTATGCAAAGGTAATATCCATCTCTTATAGCTAGTATCCATGTTGTGATACTTTGTCAAGAGATCGTTGAGCTTGAATGATAAATTCAGTGAACACTCTAACTGAAAGACATTAGAAATGAGATCCCTAGAAATAAAAAGCATGTCACCCTCGCCATGTGACTGAATAGTTATTTTCTTGGGGTCATATCTGATAGAAAGAGCTTTAATTAGCTCTACGTTCACAAACACATTGGGCACCACAAGTCTTCCCAGGTTCAACCTCCATGGATTGCAGACTGGTTGGAACCTAAATTGTTTTCTATAATGGTACATGAAGAGGTCGTACCCTCATTGTGGCATCCAAATATCCCCTAAGCCCTTATATTTATCCCATAATCGATCCATGGAAGGATTCATTTGAGTACTCCTCTTGGGTCTCGGCCCCGACCCAGGACATTGATCTATCAGGTCTTCATTTAGAAGTCTCTTAGGCTTTTTGGTTTTCTGTTTTTTAGCTTTAGGTTTGTCTGTACTCTTCCATTATTTAAATCTTAAGCTTTTATGTAAAATAGCTTCTCAGTTGGGTCTAAAATTGAAGTACTTATGTGAGTCTCATTGAATTTCCTCCATATTCCACCGATCTTTTCTACGTCAGAACTCCAAGTTTTTGCCTTTCTACTTCTACCCTAAGCGAAATCTTCCAGGATTTTTTAACAACTATGTGATCAAGTTGTGATATAATTCACTTCAATTTTGGTTCATAAATGCACTGTAGCACGATGCCATGGGATGTAACATATGTCTTTTACCGATAGACACCCTATCCACTGATGGACACCTATCCTTAATTCTATCAGTGGGACGCCAGATAATGTTTCCCCGATGCACCATAGTTCCCCCAATATACTTTATGCATTCGATATTTCATGCCCATGGCCATGGGCCATGGTTATAATTCATGGTTACTTTTGTTGACAACTTGACTCTATCGGTATATTAGGAGAGCACCTTAGGAGTCAACCCGATAGAGTATTGTTACACTGATACTAGGTTGTGAGCTATTTTTATTGGGCCATCGGCGGGATTGTGATGGGGTTCTGTAGATGAAGCATTGTTAGGCCAATGGTATTGAATTTTGTTAGGAATGGGGGAAGGACTACATCACTACAAAATTTCAAATTTTGTTTAATATTTATGGATGCAATGTGAATGTAGGCTATAATATGGTTCTTGTCACACAGATTTCTACAATTTGCATTGTTTATAAAATCAAAGTGTGGTATGTTTTTGTGATTATTGATAAAATAAGATAATTCATGCCCATGGTCATAAAGTATAATTCATGGCCATGGTCATAAATTATAATTCATGGTTACTTTTGTTGACAACTTGACTCTATCGATATATTGGGAGAGCACCTTAGGAGTCAGCCCGATAGAGTATTGTTACATCGATACTAGGTTGTGAGCTATTTTTATCAGGCCATCAGCGGGATTGTGATGGGCGTTCCACCGATGAAGCATTATTAGGCCGATGCCCGATGGTATTGAATCTTATATAATTTATTAAATATCATCAAATATGTTACTATAGTTTGACTTTGGCATATGTATTATGATTCATGAAGTGCAATATAATATAAAATATCATGGAGACTTGGACTGCAATATAAACTAAAATATTCTGAACTTGAAGTGCAATGATACACAATTTATTTGAATACAATATACAAAATCATCAACTATAGTTTGGAATATGATTCAAGCTGGCATGCAGTGCTTGAGTGCAATATAAAATAAGATATCATGAAGTGCAATGATTCACGATTTCAATGTTCATTGAATACAATATAAAATATCATCAGACATCAACTACAGTTTGGACTTTGGAACAATGGAAACTGATTCATGAAGTGCAGAAAAAATACCTAAAACTTGCTAATAATCTCCCATTTCCCAAACAAAGTCAAGGTCCTCAAACTAATCCTCATCTTTAGATAAAGTAAAAGAGTCATCTTAATTCTGAGACTGCTCTGTAGTTTCTTCGGCCTGTGTGTCAAATTCAACATTCATTGTTTGATTTGTGTCAATTTCAATATCATTGTCATCTGTCCTAGGCCCAATCCCACTGCCACTACCACCAGTACCAGTGGCTATTGGAATTGGAGAGCCTGTGTTGCACAACCTAGTCCCTCTTTTCACATGTGGACCTCCAGATTGTGAGTGCCCTTTCAAAAGGAAATTTTTTGACATTATACGTAGTTCCTTTCATCCTCAAGCAATTTTCCAAATTCTTGTCCAGTTTGTTTCTTAACTTTGATTTAAAAAACCCCAATGTACTAAAAACTCTCTCATCCTCCACTGGCACCAATATCATTGTTTGACATAAATCAGAAAGTTTGAAATATTTTGACATCAAACCACGCAATATTTCACTCTGACCTAAGCTTGTCCAAACCTTTTTTATTGATCCTGGTTCAAAGGCCTTCTCCTTGCCCATGGATTTATACTACTCCCTCATAGCTGTTGTAAAAATCTGACATTGTTTTCTAAGATTATTTTCATCTAAAATTCCTTCTATTATTTGTTCATTGTATGTTACCTTTCCTGAAAACTGTTCGATCAAGATTTTTACTTCATTGTGAAAATATTTTGGGTTATCTCAGTTTACCCAAAATTGAGGATACACAATACCCATGGCTTCAAGTATTTCATGTCAAGGGAATCTTTCACGAATCTCTGAGGAAAGAGATTTTGCAATTTCCTTCAAATTATCACTAATAGATTTAACAATGTCATTAAAATCTTCATCGTTAATAGGTACTTCTTTTGTAGAGCGCCTACTTGTCTTACAATGGTACATTAGTATCTCATATCCACGTACACAAATACATAAGTGCCCACTTGCATTAAACTGTAAATAATTATCAAGATTATTCAAATCAGTAATTTTCCACCACATCAAATAATTTGTTCCTTCTTGTGTTAGATCTAGATATAGATGATCGAGGGCCAAGCATGTAAGTTTACGTAGATTGGCATATTCATAAATATACGTAGTTGTGTCTTGGGATTTCTTCACAAGATTGTTCATCTCATCCAGCATGGGGAGAAGACTAGCTAAAGTCAAGAGTGTCTCTATATCGCTTAACCTATGTAAGAGGTCAGGAGCTTTGTCTACTATGCTGTGATGCTCATACATCACTCCAATCAAGGATTGATACTCTGAAAGAACTCATTGCAATGGTCCATGCAGGGAGATCCATCTGGTGTTGAAATACTTGAGAATCTTGTTTCTAGGTGTTATACCCTAAGAAAAATGTTGAAATTCAAGGAAATGTTTGGGACTTCGGCAGAAGTATGCGTAGATCTCACGAACTAGATTTTCAACTTTTGATACTGTAGGAAACTTGCTTACAATTTTGAATGCTAAATTCATTATGTGGGCCATGTAGTGAATGCCAAGCATGTATGGTGCACAAGTAGTTTGTAAATTTGTGCAAAGATCACTCCTTTGACCTTGCATCACTATAGCTCCATTAGCTCCTACACATACCAACTTTTTGGCAATTGTCAACTCATCCATACCTACAAATTCATTCAAATATTTCTTGACTAGTTCAAATAGATTTTGTGATGTTGAACTATCCTTCATTTTATGAACACAAAGAAGATGAGCTTGGTGAACATGTTTTTCTATAGTATACGAATGAATACAAACCTAAGAAGTATTGTTTACCGCAATAACTTCATCTAAAGATAATGCAATGAAATTTGACTCTTTTAATTTCTCCTTTAAATCTTGCTTTTCCATTGCAGCAAGATAGTTTGCCCATTCCCATCCAACCTTTACTGAACATTGTGAGAAGGGATAGTGGCGAACACTCAAATAAGATAATAAATCAAAATATTCTAGGTAGTCTATCATAGGACGCCCCTTGGACAAAATATGAAAAACAACACTCATTTGAATAGTTTTTGACAGATTTGTTGCTGCCATGGCTTTTCCAAAATGAGCCTCAAGTGTACCTTCACATTTTTTAGTCTTCGACATTCTATGGTTATGCTCTCCATAATTTGTGACATACTTAACATGAAGACATTCTTCCTTTAATTTCCATCATACGACTGATTGTTCCTTTCTGTCTATGATTTGTTTTTCGTAAACTTTGTCGATATGCTTTTCTATAGTGTCAAGCTTTAGCTGCATCGTCTTGTCTATTCCATATTTCCAACTAAAAATATTACATCTGACCTTTGTTTCCCTTTCAATATCATTTTAGTTTGATACCCCCACTGGTTCAAGGAATGGGTACTTCGACAACCAGCCAATTTGAAAATTCCTTGTCATTTCCCACTCACACCCCAATTTTGCTTTGCCTTTTCTTTTCTTGCTACCTACATCATCCTCATCCAAGTCGATTATCTCATTATGGCTATCCAGGGTATCCCTTGGAACATCTTCTGTGGTATTTACATCCTCGTTTGATACATTTTGATTTAACACAATGACAATCTCACCTTGACCTTCCTGTGGCAGAAGAGTTGATGATGTATCTCCATCTTCAATAATATTTGGTGGAAGAGTTGATGGTGTAGCTCCACCTTGATCTGATGGATTAGAAGCTTTTCCAATTCCAAAATAAGACTGTATGGTACCTCCCCATTTTGGGCATTTTGATGGCCTCCTAGTCTCTTCATTACCCACCTACTCAAGATTCTTACCCTTGCTGCTCAACATATTGATCTCACTTCAAATAAAAGCTAGAAAAAATGTCTTCTTGTTTAAGAAGGACAGACTGACAGAGAATATAGATCCCATTCCCTACTTAAAATTATGTTTAAGACTGAAGCAAGAATGGAAAATAGATAAAGAAATCTTATTATTATAACTAATAGTCTAATAACTAATAACAGTATGAAGAAATGATCACTCACCTTTGAGTCTACATTTTTAGGTTTCACTGACTTCTAAATTGAGAAGTAGAACCTCAGAACTGAATAAAATGTGTAAAATCGAACAAAATGTGTAAGAACAAATAATAGTTTCAATTGTATTTATATCAATCCATATTTGGTGAATTCCATGGGATTTTGAAATGGTATGTTAAAAATTTGGTGAATCTTGCGTGCTTATACAACGATACCTTGAAATTTTCAAGGCAAAATAGGTCCTCATAAGAAACTATTTATAAATTTTAATTTGCGAAATGGGTCTTCACAAGAAACTATTTGTAAATTTTTATTGGCAAAATGGGTCTTCATATAATGTTGTTTTAATATTATTGGTGAATATGTAGGTGACTCTAACATGCTCCCCGAGATTCCAAGAAAAAATATTGATCGGTGCATTGGAAAAACGTAGTCTGTTATGACGAATTTATTGCCTAAAAATGTCTCGTAAAAAAAATTGCTAGCGAATGGACATGCATTGGACCGATAGTCCATGAATTCCTGGTGATTTGAACACCTTGCAAATATGGTAGATTCACCAAATTTGAATTTCCAAATCCCTAGAATTCACCAATTGGTGAAGATTTGCCACTAAAGTTATCCTTGCATAGGTTAAACAGAGTAGTGCATAGACTTGATAGATTATCACTTTGATGAAATAGTGCATTTAACCTTTGTTTTAGCACATCCATGGATAAATTAGCTCATTGATGTTTTAGTGCATCCATGAAATTTTTCCGATTTTGAATGTTTGAAGTGAAATTAGTATGCGTTTGATGATTGTTGCTAGATTAGCCAATCGATTTTAAGCTTTTGAATAAAAACAAGAATAGATTAGCCTGATTTGATCAATTTTTCTTCGTGCTTGAAGAATGTTTCACAAAAAACCATTAGCCTTTGTGGTTTATTTTATTTTTAATCTTTGTAGCTATGCCTTATATTTAATCGCTCACAACCTTCGACGTGTGTCACGTGGCTTCCTCTTGAAGTTTTTTTCTTTTCCATATTGCTTCACTTTTTCTAGGCTCCTACTGCATGATGCATGGCTTTCTCTAGCCACTTTTCGAACTAGGCCCACCATGCAGTTTTGATCATTTGACGTCACCTACGTGGCTCCCTCTCATAGCATTTTGTTGGGAATCCCTTATTCTTTTTGCTAGGCCCCATTTGATCGACGTGTGACATTTTCTTGTGCTCGCTTACCTCTGCATTTTCTTCTTTGGTGCCACATGTTCATTTATGCTGCTGCATGGTTTTCTATTTCCTGCAACGACATTGTTGGCACACTGTTGGGTGATCATTGTTTTCAGTGGCGACTCGAGGTGATTTGGGGAATCAATGTTTGTTTGCAGTTTTATTTCTCTTTGGTTATTCAAGCGACTGACTTGCCTATATATGCAGCCCTTTTCTCTTTTATTAGGTTTTTGTTAAGTTGTTATAAGATCTCGAGCACTCAGAAAAGCCTCTGTAATATTTTTATTAAACTTGAAGATTGCAAAATATGCCAATCAATTCGACCTTTATGTTTTTCATGTATTTGATAAGACTGTTAGTCTATGTTGTTATTTTTCTATAATGTATGAATGCCTATTATTCAGCTTTTGTGATCTTTCATAGCTAAATAAATACAAATCATATTTTTTGACTCCTCTATGTTGGCTAAAGCTATTTCAGATTATGCTATGCGATTAGAGGGTGTTTGTTATGTTGAAAAGTGTTTTTGAGAAAAATTACTTAATAAACAACATTTGGTGGTTAGGGGCTTTCCATCCAACACTATGCTCTAGTAAATTCGTCTATGATTTTGGCACATCACCTGTAGTTTAAATTTCATGCTTTTTTGTATTTCTTGTTAGAAACCAAGATCAGACATGCAAACCAAAAGGCCTTCCATAGAAGAGAAAAACAATAAAAAATTAGAGCATTGCATGAAGATGTGAAAATTGATATATTCAGAATTAATATATTACAATGATATGATTTTCTTTATAAAGAAATGTATGCAACCCTAATGTTGACCTAAAAGGAAACCCTAGTGTGTATAGTTAATAATTAATCAATTATTAATGTGCCTAAGTTTAGCTTAAGTACCTAAAAGAATAAGTGACTTAATTAATTAACTAGTATGATATAATTAATTAAGTGTAATAACTTATTACTCTAACACCCACCCTTAAGATGAACTTAGGAAGTAGCTAAAACACTAGAAAAAAGATGCATGAAAGAAAATATGGGTCTCAACAACTAGCCATGATCAGGTACCCATTTACAAATGCAAGAGTGAGGTAGAGAAGGAAAACCCAGTGGGACAAAACCTCCCTATAATAAGATGACATGTTGCAAAGAAGCACTATAATAACACTATAGAGTAACACTGGAACCAAAATCTAGCAAGCAAGGAAATATACTTTTGTCTACTACTGAAACCAGATGAGAGTCACATATTGACTCAAGGAATCATGGAAAAATCAATAGCAGACCCGATGCCACAAAACACTCAAAAACTCCAAACGGGAACAACCTTGGAATCTATGAAGCAATAGTTAATTATTGAATGATGTGATACTGAAATGAAGTGCAAAGATGCAAGTTGTACTCTCCCAACTACCAAAACATCCAAGTAATATCCAAAACACCCATCCAGATAAATTTGGAATAACGATAAACCTAGGATAGAGATAGAAAGAAGTGCATGGACAACAATGCAGAGCTCCTCAATACCTTTCCAACACTGCAAAGATAGCAAAAATCAGAGATCGTGGAAAAATGTTATGAGCTCAAAAGCATAAAATAAACATCTGATTTCAAATAGAAATAAATGCAACTAAACAAAAAAATACTAAAAAATAAACTACACCACAAGAAATTTCTTGGAACCACCTTTCCGACAATATCTTGTTTGCCCAATTTTGATACTGTATGCCCAAGTTATGCCAAAAAGAGAAAAATTGCTCCTTTAGAGCAAACTGAGGTTAGAAGGGGGGAAAGGAGGGGTTGTATGAATGATGATGTCAACACTTCACTACAAAAAATTTGATGGCCATCTAGTCATCACCGCAAAACTTCGGTCTCCTGCAAAAAAAATCAGCAGAGTCCCTAGTCACCGATATGACCAGTGGCAGGGTGCTGGGACTGGCCGGGGGCCGGGCGCAGAGCTCCCGGTCCCCCATAGGACCAACATAATGTAGACAGTGCCCATGGGGGTTGAGCTCAATCCAAAGGGGGTTCAAGGGGGAGCCATCAGCAGTGGCCACTTGGTGGCAGAACCTTTTTAACTGCAAGTGCCATCGTGAATCCCCAAAATGCACTTTTTTTTTTTGCATTTTTTTCAAAAATCGTGTCTCAAAGTGCATGCTAGGGAGACCACAATTTTTTTTTCCCTTCCTAATCAAGTGCTCAGAAATCAACCAAATTATAGGCATCCTTAGGGTTTTTGGATGCTAAAAATGCAATGGTGACCTTTGTTCGTGCTCAAAATGCTTTGAAAACTCAGCTACCTCTGGAACTTGCAAAAAAGCACTGAACTTGAAACCCTCACAAATTTCTTCAACGATGACCAAAATAAGAAAAATAAAAGTCAATCCTAACTTTTTCTAGCACTCTGAATCCAATGGTGAAGCCAAAACTGATCCAAGATGTTGCATAAATGAAATCAAGGCATGATATCTGCAGGGAACCCCAAACAAACTCTGCAATGATTTTCTATAGAATTTGAGAAGGGGCTGCATGTCAAGGCTCTGATACCATGTTAGAAATGAAAATCAGACATGCAAACCAAAAGGATTTCCATAGAAGAGAAAAACAATAAAAAACAGAGCTTTGCATGAAGATGTGAAAATTGATATATTCAAAATTAAGATATTACAATGATATGATTTTATTTATAAAAGTAATGTATGCAACCCTAATGTTGACCTGAAAGTAAACCCTATTGTGCACAGTTAATAATTAATCAATTATTAATGTGCCTAAGTTTAGCTTAAGTACCTAAAGGAATAAGTGACTTAATTAATTGACTAGTATGATATAATTAATTAAGTGTAATAACTTATTACTCTAACATTTCTAACCCTTTACCTCCCCCACTAAATGAAGATTTGGCTTCGATAAAACCCTGAAGGTCACTTAGCTAGTGCATTATGTCCTCCAATAGCTAAGTTTTCCATGAGACTGCTACTACCTGCAAAATCTTGCATCAACAGTTCTTTTCATGGCACACCTTGTGGGACGTGAACTAGCACGTTTGCTTGATCTTATAAGTGTGTATGAGTCATCGGCCTGTAACTAGGTCGCATTATGTAAAATTCCTTGGCCAGCTCGTACCACCCTTAGTTTTTGTGCACTTGAGAGGTCGATGAGGTAGTCCTTCACCTCCTCTATCTCCTCCTTCTCCATAGTTGCCTACTTCTCCTACACCTATGGCCGCTAGAAATTATGTAGCTTGGGGTGCTAGTAGTCCTCTAGTAGCACCTGTGCCTCCTGCAGTATGGGCCTCGATCACTGCTTCTGCTCTAAAAGCTATCCCTAAGTATTCTAGTGATGATTCAAAGACATCGACGAAACACATGCAATATGTGGTAGACGTATGTTTGGTACATGGTGTGTCAAATGAAAAATGTAGCTCTCAAATTTCTTTATGTTGAACTGGTATAGGACTCTTGAGGCTAATACTATTGCTACTTGGGACTAGCTCAGGACCCCATTTTACGAGTGTTTTTCAAATGCTAACGATAATTCTTCATTGTATCATCAACTAGAAATCATAAAGCAAGCTCCTCATGAAGCTCTACTTGATTTCAATGCTTGGTTCCATTCGACCTAGCAGAGAGTGCCTATTGGTAGTCAGTCGCCCCCAGATTTGGCAGTCATGTTCTACTTAAAGTCCATCAATGCTGATATTTCCATGATGTTATAGGCTCTTAGCGGAGAGACTCTTCCTGATGCTTATGCCTTAGCTGTCACTGTGGAAAATAATGTGATTGTTGTTGGAAAGTTGGCATCAAGACCCATCATGCAATTGTTTGCCAAGTGCAACACCGTAGAAGCTGAAGTTCCCTCAACCAACATGCCTGCAACTCCTCCCCAATCTAAGTACATTTTTCCCAGAATAGCCTCGAGCACAACTCTGATCATGGCTCTATTGCCTAATCCCTTGGTTGTTGAGATCAATGATATGAGAGAAAAGATGTGGTCCATGACTAATGAATTTACTACCATGAAGCGGTAGCAATATAGCTACCAAAAGCTGACATACAAAAATTATCAAGGTGGAAAAACTCTGTACCAATCAAATAAGTGGCAAGATAGATCGTGCGGAAATACTCAGGCTTAGCTAAATAAGTAGGTTGTTCTAGTGACCCTCCCGATGCAGACCGTCCATCCTAGTTCAAATAAATAGCTAGTTGTTGGACAAAAAAACTTAGTCGAAGATGCCAATTCATGGTGTTTTCCTTGTAACAATTCTCACATGCTGAAAAATTATCGGTGGGGAAATTTGCAACAAAAGATGGTGGACCAAAGTAGCCAAGGCAGCACACCTGATCCCGATAACCAATCATACACCTCTCAGTAGATGGAAAATGCAGTCCTCACTGCTCAAATCGAAGGGATGTCCATTTAGCAGGAGTCGAACATAGTTCCAGACCAGGCACTCTTTTCATGGATGGAAGGAGAAGAGTCAACATTTTTGAATGAATTTCCTGTGACTCAAATTCCATGAGTGCAGTCTAATTACAATACATGTTCTAAGCAAAGACTCACCGGAGAATTCATATCTCCGCCAGCTAATGCTTCATCTAAGCCAATGCCTAGTTTGTCGGCAAGCCCATCATCAGTCCCACATCAAACTAACGTGGCTCTTCCTAGTTCTCTCAATCTACCTCCTCTGAAGGAAAAGGCTCCTATGACCATCCTAGCTATTACCAAACAACCAGAAGGACCAAATGCGAGGCCAACACCAATTACGAAAACTAAAGAGTAAGAAACTATGACTCATCAGTTGCGAGCGTAGTTCAATGTGGTGGAACAACTAAAGAAGTCCTCTACCAACGATTCTTTATGGGATGTCCTAGCTATTCCAAAGTAGAAAGTGTTATTACAAAATGCATTGTCAGGAGAGGAAGATGTGAAGGTGCCTAGTCAGTCCAATGAATAAAAGATATCCAAGTCGAACCTGCATAAAGTGCTAACAAATCAACCAGAGGAAAAGAATGAAGTCAGAAAAGAAAGTAATCCTAAACATAAGCCTTTCTTTCTAACACTTATCATTGGCGACAAGCTGTTACATAATTATATGATCAACTCTAGTGCTAGCACCACTGTCATACCTAAGCAAGTAGTTGATGCCTTGGGTTTAAAATATGAGCCTCTTAATAAGGGATTCATGTAGCTAGATGGAAATAAAGTTGATATGGTCGAGGTAATCAAGGGCTTGCCTATGACATTTTTTTCTTTCCCTAGTATCAATATTTGGATGGATATTGTACTCATTGATATTCCTCCTCTATTTGGGATTTTTTTTTCCCAAGAGTTCATAGCAAATTTCATAGGATATATAGCACTAGACTGGTCACACCTGATCTTGAGGACCAAACTTGGAGCCAAAATGAAACTACTGTCATAAACTTTGCATTCTGAGGATGTTGTTGATGAGACTTTTCTCAACTTTGAAGTGGCACATACTTTAATTACCCAGGAAGAGAGGTTCAATGTGGAATTTCTGGAAGAAGAAGAGGCAACTAGCTCCTAGACAGAGGATGAAGAAAATTTGTCGAATGAGTTTATTGATACAGACCTTTTTTGGAATTATCACGTAACTGAACTCATGACTTATTTCATATATGAGGAAGGGTAGTCTATGCCTAGAGTTACTAAGGATTCTAGAGGTGAAACACCCTTAGAGTTATGGAATTTGCACTTTGACGGAGTGAGATGCAGGGCCGAAGCTAGAGCAAGAATATGTTTGACATCTTCGTCTAAGGAAAAGACCTTAAGGTATTATTGCTTCTAGTTCGCATTCTCAAACAATGAAGCAGAGTATGAAGGTCTTGTCCATGGTTTCAGCCTTGCAGAAAAAATGGGTGCAAAGCAGATAAGTGTGTTCAGAGATTCGAAGTTGGTGGTCAACCAAATCTGAGGAATTTTTGCTGCAAAGAATATCCGTATGTGATCCTACCGACATAGATTCTGGGATCTTATTGACAACTTTGAGGCATTTAACATTTAGGCTATACAAAGAGAGAAGAAATCCGAAGCTAACTAGATGGTTACATCCGGAGCTCAGTTTGAGCTAGCCTCTGAGTTATTAAAAAATAAGCATGCGGTGAGAGTAATTATAAGACCCATTATTCCAAACAACAATCAAGATTGAAAATTTTTCAATAGCAATGCTCATATTGCATCATTTCTCTAGTCATCTATGGAATTTTCTGATCAACTACAACAAAATATCATCAAAGCATATGGGGATCAAGTTATCTAGCTGAAATCCAACAAGCTTTTGAGAGGCCTAGTCACTTTGGAGAGCCTATTTGATTTTGATGATGCAACAAGAGTCAAAAGGTGGCTTGTAGCTGACAAGGGTGACTACACCAATTTGTATATTAGAGAAGACATAAAGCTCAAGATCGGGAAGGAAGTATCTCAGAATAATAAAGACAAACTAAGGCACTTCTGTGAGGAATATACAAGTATCGTATCTTGGTCATATGATGATCTTAAGGGATACTATCCCAGGATTATTGAGCATACAATCAAGATTTCAGAAGGAGTGAAGACATTTCAACAAAGACAGAGGCTTGTGAACCCAAAGATAGAATCTCTTATGTCACAAGAATTGAATAAATTAATTGCATCTCGAATAGTGTTTCCAATCAAACACAACACTTGGGTGTCAGGCCTGGTTCCAATCTAGAAGAAGAATGGAGACATACAAATGTGTGTAGACTTCTGAGACTTGAATAGAGCATCCTTAAAGGATCATTACCCCTTGCCTTCAATGGAGTTAATTCTATAAACCATAAGTAGTTTTGAATTTTTTTCAATGTTGGATGGCTTTTCGGGCTACAATCAGATTCAGGTAAAAGAAGAAGAACAACACACAACAATGTTCACTAGAAAGTAGGTAACATATGCATATGCCAAGATTCCTTTTGGACTCTCGAATACTAGAGCCACGTTTCAAAGAGCCATGGATATTGCCTTTAAAGATTTAATCCATAAATATAAACTTATTTATTTGGATGATTTGATAGGATTTTCAAAATCTATCGATGATCACTTTGATCATTTAGAGCTTGTCTTGCAAAAGTGCCAAGAATTTGAGATTTCTATAAACCCAAAGAAATGTATGTTCGGAGTTCCCTAGGGGAAGCTATTGGTGTATGTTGTCTCAAAGGAGGGCATTGTCACTGATCTTGAAAGAGTTGATGCAATTCGGGAGCTTTCGTTACCCATAAACAAGAAGGGAGTGCAATCATTTGTAGGTAAGGTCAACTTCATTAGCCAATTCATTGTAGATTTTGCAGGGATTGTTCGACCGATTATCTTGATGCTTAAAAAAAACCAGACTTTCAAATGGACGGCGGAGGCCAGAAAATCTTTCGAGCTTATAAAAGAGGCTATTGATTCGGCTCCTATATTAGTCAACCAAGACCTGTCAAAATATTTTATCATGTATATTTTTTGTGGTGGAAACAATATTGCCACTATGCTTATGCAAAAGGATGATGAAGATAAAAGGGAGTCTCCTATTGCTTTCTACTCATGCTCTTTAAAAGAGTATGAGGTAAAGTAGAATTTTGTAGAAAAGAAAGCCTTGGCCATTGTGAAAGGGCTTAAGAAGTTATGACACCTGATATCATATAATAAGATGTTTTTTGTGTACTGCATGCTAGTGTGCGGGAGTCTATCATGGAAGGAGAAATCATAGAGAAAAGAGCTAATTAGATTACCAAGATCCTAGAGTATGATATTGAAGTCAAGCCTATCAAGATTGTCAAAGGAAAGAGACTGTGTGAGTACCTTGCTAAAAATAGTGAACCAGTGATAGAGTTTAAAGACTCATAACCTATGTTACTGAACGAAGAAATCTCTTAGGGTGACTGGCTAGAGGATAGAATGAACTTCATGTGAACAGGAAGGTATCTGATCAATCTCCCTTCTTTTAAGAGTCATTTCTATCTATTAAAAAATATAAATTATGTTCTCTTGGAGGGTGTCATGTTCAAAATAAATTTTAATGGTGTCTTAAGAAGGTGTGTAAATGAAGAACAAACCAAGAGAATATTCGATCAATACCACAATGGCCCAGCTGGAGGAGTTTTTTTTGCAAGGACTACAACAATTAAAATTATATGTGTTGGTTATTTTGGGCGAACACTTTTCAATGATGCATTTTCATTAATAAAGTCTTGTGATGAATGTCAGTTTTTAAAGGGAAAAACAAGCATGGATCTAGAGACCCAACAGTGTGGAATATATTCCCTTAACACTAATACAATAGAGGAGTAGAGCATAAACCAGTTTCAATATCTTCTAAAACTACTTGAGATGAATACATGCAAGTAAAATAAATAATACAAAGTTGAGCATTCACTGATTGACACAAGATATACATGGGAAAACCTTTTCAGGTAAAAAACCCACTACACAAAGTCAGACTAATTGTATTATAGTAACAAAATAGTTACATACAAAGATACAATCTTCTCTGATCATCTCACAGTAGCAATACTCCAATTCTCACTATTACAATGTTATCTCTCCCAACATATAGTTCAAAAAATTTATCTTGTGCAATCAAATACTCGACTTACATAAGTCATACATTGAAATCAATTATGTAAGACAACCATCGATCACAAAGTACAATCATCTCTGATCAAACCACACCAAAGATCTGCCCATGTCGACCTTCCTACATTGAGCCACCCAGGCCATAACTTCCTTCCCCCAAATTGGGTTTTGTTTCACCACCCTGAGTTGACCTGCACTTGCTGCAATTACTGCATTGGCCTCAAGCCAATAATTGAATGAAATTGAGCCACATGTCCACACCTTATTCATTGTCAGGTTCTGACATCGAGTCCAACTCAATCAAATCGGTTGCCAAGATTGACTGAGCTCCCCACAGACTTTACCACACTACCGAGGTCCACTCGAGCTCACCCTGAGGTATGGCGGTAAGCATACCGAGCTCGCCATGCATTTTACCGTGCTACCGTAGCCTACCCCAAGGCACACCGTGGTACCATGGTAACTAGCCAGGTAGACCATAGGTGGTCTTACCATTGCCACCGCAGTAACTGTCGGCCAGTTGTTGGCGGTCTTACTATGGCCACCACTAGGCCAGCCGTAGGTGGCTTTACCGTGGCCACTACGGTCAGCCCTTTGGCTGGCCGCAGTAACCATCAGACCCACACTGCTTGAGCCAGAACAAATGCAGAGTTAGAAATACCATAGCCACCATGGTGAGGAAAGAGACTGCACATGGTAAGGTGATAACCACTAGACCCTTCATCGCGGCACCGCCAGAACAGATAGTAGACTACCATGGTGTGGCGGTAAAAGGCAGAAGTGAACATTTTTTGCCAAGACCTTTATTTTAAATGGTTCAAGCTGGTAATTGAGGCATCGTTTCTCAACAATCTCCCATTTGACAAAGATTACCAACTTCCTCCATACCAAGAAAAATCATTGTTTGTCATGGGCCCCAAGGTCCATCGATTTTGTACACCATCTAAACTTATCTGCACTCACAGGCTTTGTCAAAGCGTTTGCAACATTCTTCAAGGTGTCCACCTTTTCCAAACTAACCCTGCCATCTTCAACCATGTCCCTTACGAAGTGATACTCCACATCAATGTGCTTGGTCCTGGCATAAAATGTCAGATTCTTTGCCAAACAAATGGCACTCTGACTGTCACAGCAGATTTGAATCTGCCCACCATCAAATCCAATGTCTAAACACAGATGCCTTAGCCAAATAACTTTCTTACAGGAATGAGTTGCAGCCATGTACTCTGCCTCTATTGTGGATAAAGCAACTACATCCTGTCGCTTGCTCATCCAACTGATAGCTCCACCATTAAACATGAAAGTGTAGCCACTGGTGAATCGTCTACTATCAATGTCCCCTACCCAATCTGAATCAACATAACCTTGGATATTAAGAGATTTATGTGATGCAACCATACTACCATGGTAACACAAAGCATAATATGAAGTCCCCTTCAAATACCTAAATACTCTCTTCACAGCATCCCAATGTGATCTTCCCAGATTTTCAATAAATCAGCTTAGAACTCCCACTGCTTGGGCAATGTCTGGTCTTGTGCAGACCATAGCATACATCAAAATGCCAATAGTACTTGCATAAGGCACACTAGTCATGTCCTTCATTTCTGTAGCAGACTTTGGACAATCTTCAATTGATAGCTTAGTCCCATGCATGATAGGAACAACAAGCTGCTTGAAGTCATCCATGCTAAACCTCTCTAGAACTGTCTTCACATACTTACTCTGATTTACCCAAAGCTTTTTGCTTGTTCTGTCCCTAGTAATCTCCATTCCAAGAATGTACCTAGCTGCACCAAGATCTTTCATCTTGAACTTTACAGACAACTAAGATTTAAGGTCAGAGATCATAGTCTTGCTATTTCCAATAAATAACATATCATCTACATATAGGGTGATAACAAGCACACGATCATTCTCAGATTTATAATACATGTAATGATCAGATTTTGATCTCACAAATCTGATTGAAAACATAAACGTGTCAATTTTTTGGTACCACATAATAGGAGATTGTTTTAAACCATAGAGAGATTTATTTAACTTGCAAACCAGATTTTGTTTACCTCTTTCAACAAAATGCTCAAGCTAGGACATGTAGATTTCCTCTTCTAGCTCACCATGGAGAAATGATGTGTTCACATCCATCTACTCAATTTCCAAATCATACACAGCTGCCAATGATAATAAAAATATGATGGATGTCAGCTTTGCTACAGAGGAAAAAATCTCTCCATAATCTATTCCCTCAATTTGAGAAAAACCTTTGGCAACTAGTTGTGCCTTATACTTCTCAACACTACCATCAAGAGCTATCTTCCTTTTGAATATCCACTTACAGCCAATAGGCTTTCGCCCTTTAGGTAGTGGTACCAAATTCCAGGTATCATTCTTTTTCAAGGAATCCATATCCTAATTAATGGCTTCCAGCCAAGATTTAGAATCAACCATGTTGATCGCTTCTTTAATAGTCTTAGGTTCATCAGTGCTGGTAATTAAGGCATAAGCACAATTTGAATCTAACAAAGAGAAACCATACCTATCAATTTTCCTTTTTTCTAGAGTATATCTTCTTACAAGTTGAGGTTGATATTCATCATCAGAACTTCTAGAGCTGCTTGAGCTCTCCTCAGTCTCAAGAACACCATGCAACTCTTCCCTTTCTGGAGTTTGGGGAATCTCAACTGCATCCTTTTTCTTGTCACTCTGATTTGTCCCAAGCTGTTGATCACTAATTGAAGGTGTTAGCTCATGAAATATCACGCTTCTGAAGTACAAAACCTTCTCAATAACATGGTTCCAAAGCTTGTATCCCTTCACACCAACTCCATAGCCGATGAGGATACACTTGACAACCTTGTTATCTAATTTAGATCTCTTTTCATTTGGCACATAAACATATGCCTCATAGCCAAACACACGGACATGCCTCAGAGAGGGCTTCTTACCAGACCATGCTTCCAAATGTGTCTTGTCAACAAGAGTTGAACAAGGATATCTATTTATCAAATAATATGATGTAGCCAAAGCCTCAGCCCAAAACTTTTGTTCTAGACCAACACCACTCAACATACTCCTTGCCTTTTCCTTCAAAGTCCTCTTTAACCTTTCAGCAACTCCATTTTGCTGTGGAGTGTAAAGTGTTGTCTTGTGCCTTTTAATACCATGATTAGTGCAATACCTTTCAAAATTCGCAGAACATAATTCACCTCCATTGTCTATCCTCAAGCACTTAATTTTCCTTCCAGTCTGATTTTCAACCAAATATTTAAATTATTTAAACTGACTGAACACTTCTGATTTACTTTTAATAATTTATACAAATGCCCTTTTCGAACAATCATCAATAAAAGAAACATAATATCTAGACTTCGATAATGAAGGAACATTTACTAGACCAAACACATTAGAATGAACATAATCTAGTATACCAAAAGATTTGTGAGGACTAGAATAAAAAGAAACACAGTGTTGTTTTCTATAGATACAATGTTCGTAGAAATTGAACTCAAGGTTACAATCATCAAGCCCTTCTACAAGGTTTTTAAATTTTTTTCACCAATGTGACCCAATCTATGATGCCATAGCATAGTCTTCTCAGTTGGGAGTTTTACCTCCATAGCATTTGCAACTAGAGAAGAGTATTCATCTTTCTCTATAGGTGCAACATTACATGACTTTACAGAGGCACTGTTACAAAGAATAGGACGTGCATCCAGCTTGTACAAAGTGCCAATACGAAAACCCTTAGCTAGCACCATTGCACCTCTAGCCATTTTACACCCCTTACTAGAAAAAGAAACTTCTACACCAACATCATTTAATTTATTAACAGAAAGAAGATTTTGAGCCAAACTTAGTATGTGAAGTACGCCACCAATACCTTTGACTCTCCCGTCAGGAAACTGAATTCTAACTCTTCCTCTACCAACTATCTCCAACGTTGAATCACTTGCCAAGTACACCTTTCCACCATCATACTTCTCGTATTTAGAGAACCATTCTCTATTGGATGTCATGTGAAAAGAAGCACCTGAGTCAACCAGCCAGACATCATCTGATGCCTGAGTTGTCAGGGCTGCTGCTGTGTGGTTAGAAAATACATAGATTAAATAAACTATAAACTAGCACACTGAGGAGACATTAGATTGAAGGAAAACTAATTTAAAAAGCATAAATGCAAATTCTCATGGCAGCAGCTTCTTCAAATTCATCCCATCGTCCTCTATCTCTAAGGATTTGATAAAAGATGTTGGCTCTCAGTTGTATAAGTAGCAGCTTGTTGAAATGACAACTTAGGAGAACGAGATTGATTAAAAATGCATATTTATGACTATATGATTTAAGCTATAGAATTAAAATGCTATGATGCTAAAATGTTTGACAAAACTGAAATGTGACTATAATAACTACATATGAAAATCTAGAATTTGAGGTCCTTTTCAACTCACACGAGAGTTGTATTTATAGATTTTCGAAGGTAAAAATCCATTTGACCAAGATCAATGGTTGAGTTCAAACCTGTTAAAATGAATGGTGAGAGATCAAGAATTTGAAAAGAAGATGGAATTTTAAGAGATAGATGGAAGATTAAGAGACAAATGGAAGATGTGTCCATAATTAAAATAGATAATATTTAATTATGTGTGAGAGAAATATGAAAAGCCCTTTTTAATTAAATATTAAAATATTTAATTATGTGAGAGAAATAAAAAGATTTTTAATTAAATATTAAAATATTTAATTATTTGAGAAGAGTGAAGAATTTAGAAAGTGTTTTAATTAAATATTGAAAATATTTAATTAAATGTGAAATGAAGAATATTATTTAAATTTAGAATTTAAACTTGTGATAATTAATATAAATAAATTGTGAAATCTATTTATTTAATTAAGAGGAAGATAGAATTTATTAAATAAACTTATTTAATTAATTAAACTAGAAGAATTGGTAAAATGAACAATATAAATAAATAATTAAATTTATTTTAAGAATATTAATTAAATAATTCATATTTAATTATTTAACAGGTTTGGTTAATCGTGACCATTTTTATATGTGTACATTTTGCCCCTCTTTGAAGTGATGTGTTTTACGCATTACTTCAAAGAATTTTGCCCTAGATTTTTAGAAATTACTGATGCTATATGTCCCCTCGAGAGATAAATCGCATAATAAAAGAACCATCATGATTTTTGGAGGAGAATTTGTGATTTAGCTCTAAAAATAGTGCTTTACCTTAGCAAAAATTTGAATATTTTCACACTTTTACCCCCCTTAAAAGGTGAAAAAGGTGAAAATTCATTGTCATTTGAACAGTAACCTTTGGTGAATTTCAGAGCTCTGAGAGAGATATTCGTGATGTCGATCCATTATGAGCACCACAGATTCGAGCGAGCCCACCAGTATCAGAGACCAACTGCATATGGACCTCCGGTAAGTTGACCTGATCCTCTTCGTAACTTTTTTTTGATGATTTTATGCCATTTTTGTAATTTTTAAATTTTTAGCATCCCGGTTTCGCACATACGAGTCATAGTTTAGTGCATAGGTAGATAAAATCACGCATCCAAGGAAACACAGATGTGAAATAGTCACGCATAGAGTAGAATGATGCATATGGTATTTGTAATAGCACATATAGAAATATTTCCCGCGTAGGATGCTAGATCGGCGCACAAGGTAAAATGGTGCATAGGATGACTGTTATAGCACCTTTGAGGGATAAAATAGTGCACAGATGAAATAGCGCATAGAAGGCCTATTTTGGCACATACAGTAGATAGAGTCGGGCAGTGATAAAGTTGCACATGGAAGCTCTATTTTAGCACATCCATGGTTTAGAATTATGCATACAGGGTTTAGCATATTGATGACCTATTTTGGCGCATCCAGGGATTTTTCCCGAATTTGAAATTTTGAAGAATTTTTGATAAAATGCTTGATGAGTGTTGCTAGATTAGACAACTGATTTTATTCCTTTGAATAAAATCAAGAATAGAGTAGCTTGATTTGATAAATTTGTCTTTGTGCTTGAAGAACAAATAGGTTTGATAAATTTGCTTCCATGCGATATGAAAACAAATAGTTAAAAAGATAGATTTGCTTTCTTGATTGAAAGTCAAATAGATAGATATTGAGTCATGTTGACTGTTAAATTTGTTTCCATGCAATATGAAAAACAAAAAGTAAAATTGATTAATGAATTTGCTTCCATGCGATATGTAAAGCAAATTTGTGTTGATTTGATTTGATATGAACTTTCTTGATGATGTACTCATTGATTGATATATCCCTTGCTGATTGATTTGCATGATTGTTTGATGATGTTGTAAATGAGGAATTTAACCTTCTTCAGATTAGAGAGAAATTTCCTCAGGCATGGGAGATGATTCCTCAACTGTCCCATGAGGATTTAGGAGCTATAGACCAATGTGGTTTGAGAGCTTTGTTGAGTATCCCACAGTATCGGGTCAACAGAACACTACTGACTGCTTTGGCCGAGAGGTGGCACAGTGAGCATAAAACCTTCTATTTATCGATAGGAGAAATCACAGTGATGCCAGATGATGTGTACAGGATTTTGGGTATTCCTATTGTTGGAGAGCTTGTGATCTATGATTACAAGGAGATTGGAGGGACCGATGCTTTGAGACAAGTCTTCCAGGATCCTCATGTCTCTAGATATGAGATTCCCTAGAAGGAGATGGTGGAGAGATATACCCCACTGCCATCAGTCTTAGTAGGTATGATTGGAGGTTTCCTTTGTCCTGATCATAGGGCAAAGGAACTATTAGTTGGTTGGGGAAAGATTCTGGAGGATATGCTTCTCTATGGGACCAGATATGCATGGGGCTCATGTATGCTTGCCCATCTGTACCACAATCTTCATCAAGTCATGTACGCATATGGGAAGAGTCTCTCTTGCAGAGTTACTCTTCTACAAATATTCATATGGGAACATTTTTCCATCATGTGCCCCATTGTTCAGAGGGATCGTCCTCTTGGGTTCCCATATGTCTATGCATACATAGGGCTGCTTGTCCATCCAAGGCTGGGCAAGTTGGAGTATTCATGGCGCATGTTGGATGATTTGGATATAGTCATCTAGAGACCATATGTAGATTGTGATCCATGGGAGATAGATGATATAGAGTTGTCATATGTTACTAGATCCAAATACCTGATTGGGTGGAATCCTTATATTATTCAGCGATTTCTGGTGATGAGAGTCTTGAGACAACTTGGGCTAGTTGAGATGATGCCACAGGGTGTGGCACATTATGCTAAACACCAAGAGGATGTACCAGAGTGGTGTCTTGTTATTACCATTGAGGTAGCCTAAGCAGAGTACTTTGAGTTATAGCCAGCTCAGTGGGCTATGCATCCAGAGGTTATCGATGCAAGGATGACTGATGATCATGTCACCTTCTTTTACACACATTCCTTTCTGAGGTTTACCAGTCCTCAGGAGCCTGCCCCATTATTGGGAGGACTCATCATAGAGTGAGGATGAGAGCAGGTAGCCATAGGGAAAGCACATGCATAGGCATAGGATGCTGTGACCATGGATATTGATGAGGGAGGAGATGAGGGGGATGACTTTGGTAGCCAGGATGATAGCACTGATGACAGTGGGGAAGATGGAGGTGGTGGGGGTGGAGGATAGAGATATTTCTTTGATGTTCCCTTTAGGATGAGGCCATGGAACTCAAGAGTAGTGGACCAGCTAAGTACTTTAGCTCCACGGATCGTTATTAGGGCTCATTCATAGGGACAGATACATGCTTTGCAGGCAGAGGTTCAGAATTGGTAGAGTCAGTTGGCACAGGCTAAGGGGACGATTAGTTAGTTGCAGGCATAGGTTATACAGCCACCACCTCCTGATCCACAGGTAGCCCAACTTACTGCCGAGAGAGACTACTTTCAAGAGAGATGCATACAGGCTGAGTGGTTAGTCGAGAGAATTCTTAGATTAGTTGAGAGCACCTCTATTGGAAAGATTGTTGTAGAGGGACTAGAGACTGCTCAGGAGGCCGAGTATTACAGGATGAGATACTTCAAGGCAATACCACCTGAGAGGAGGATTGCCTTTACATAGTTAGGTACTCGGTCTCGGACCCATTCATGCAGTCACTCTAAGAGTGCTACCAGGAGTGTGGGTCAGCCAGTTAGATGAGAGATCAGAGCTTCTGGGAGCAGAGATCCATCGAGACCTACTACCTCAGGAGGTAGTAGTAACCATGTGCCCTGGCCAGATGCCCCTTAGTGATGGACATGTTGTACACGTTTATGCCATTGTATTTGATATATCTTTTTGAAACATTTGATATTCTTGTATTTTTGGACATTTATTTTGATGAGATTTATGAGATGTGGTGGTGATTAGATTATGTATGTGTTATGGATGATTTATGCTCATGTCATGGATGCATGCTTTATTTTTATATGCTATGTCATGTATGATTTTTGTGATGTATGTTGATGCAAATGATGATGTAATTGATTTTCTTTCATTTTATGTATGATAATGCAAGATGAAATAATTCTAATATGATGATGTATGATACAATTTTGATAAATGATTTTCCTTCATAATGAATGGAAGATGTAAGATGCAATGAAATGATTTTAATGATGTAAAAATGATATGACGTAATGATTTAAAATGGAAATGGATAAATGATATGATTTTTTAATGCATGATGTAATGGAAATGAACATGATATCTTAAATGATGAATGTAAAATAAATGGAATGGGTGCAACCTTACTATGAATGTTTATGTATGTGACATGATGTGTATGCAAGTGGGAATGTCAATGTGATGAAGTAATAATATGAGATAAATTATGAAATGAATGAATTATGCACTTAATATGAATATGATGAATTGATAATAAAATGATGATGTAAAATGTGAATGCACGAATAATGATAATGAATGATGGTGAAATGATGTGAATGATAATGAAAATGAGATGTAACAAATGTCTAGTCGTACTCAAATTTTGTTTTTAAAACATATATGAGAATTTTACCAATTCTTCAAAAATCTATTGAAACAGCCCCCAAAATGCAAATCTAGATGAATTATGTAGTCCTAGAATGCAGTAATGAACTATTCTCCTTGTCATTTCATGTTGTGCTTGGTAATAGCCAAATAAGATCACAAACAATGCCTGTTTGCCACGTTTTCACTATTTGTTTTTATTGCACTTTTTCCTAATTTTATGATTTTTTTGCTATTACCAAGATGCTTGTTTGCCAGGTTTTCATCAAGGCAACATTTTTTTCTTTATTTTGTATTTTTACTTTTTTGTATTTTAACTCTCTTTTTTTTTTTTTTAGGCGTAGAACTTCTTCAGATGAATGTTGTTGGTTGGATCTTCAAATAGGTTCCCTTTTGTAGTTGACAAATGATATTCCCCCAATCCATATGCAGCAATGATAACGAATGGGCCCAACCAATTAGGTTCGAACTTGCCTTTCTTCTCCCGGTCTTGCTAATTATGAGGGTTTTCTTTGAGAACCAAGTCACCCACTTGAAAAGTTTGTGGTTTGATTATGTGATTGTAGCTATAGGCCATAACTTGTTGATATCCCTTCAAATGATTAACTATAGTTTGACGTCATTCATCAAGCAGTTCTAGTTCTTGCAATCTTGATACTCGATAATCTTCATCATTGATTAACCCTTTGAGTGATACTCAAAGTGAAGGAATCTCAACTTCTATTGGTAGAATAGGTTATGCTCCATAGACCAAAGCATAAGGATTAGCTCCTGTCGGTGTGTGAATACTTGTTCTGTATGCCCATAATGTTGGATTTAATTGGATATGCCAATCTCGATCGGCTTCATTCACCGTTTTCTTTAAAATCTCGAGAATTTTTTTATTTGAAGCTTCAACTTGACCATTCCCTTATGGATAGTAAGGTTTAGAGAATCTGTGTTGGATACAAAATCTTTCACATAGTTCATCTACATCCTAATTTTTAAAGGGTCTTCCATTGTTTGTGATAATGAAGCTGGGAATACCATATCGGCAGATGATATAGTTCAAAATGAATGAAGAAATTTGTTTGCTAGTAACAGTTTTCAGGGGAACAACTTCAATCCACTTAGTGAAATACTTAGTGGCTGTAATGATAAATTTATATCCATTTGAAGATGATGGGTGTATTTTGCCAACCAAGTCCAATCCCCACTGAGCGAAAGGCCATGTTGTGGTGAAGGGTTGTAATTCTTGAGCAGGAGCGTGAATGAGATTCCCATGAATTTGACATTTTGCACATTTTTTCACAAAAATGAATGATTGCTTCTCCATGGTTGGCCAGTAATAACCCAATTGAATAAGTTTCTTTGCTAAGGTTAGTCCACTTGATTGTGTCCCACAAATTCCACCATGTACTTCTTGTAAGGCCTTCTCAGACTCATCGTGTTTGAGACATCTAAGGAGGGTACCATCCAGACCATTCCGATATAAGACATCATCAATTAAGGTGTAACGAGATGATTGACAAATGAAATTTCTTTTCTGATTCCTAGACAAGTTTAAGGGTAAAATAGTATCCTTTAGGTAAGTGTAAATTTGGCTATATAAGGAAGAATCAGAACTAGTTAAGTGGAAAATGACTCAAGTTTCAGGATTGTCATGGGTAGGAGAAAACAATTGTTCCACCAAGAAATTGTATCGTGTTTGATTTTCTGTCAACCGGAGTAGAGAGGCGATTGTAACCATAGCATCTGTTTCTTTATTATCAATACATGGAATCTGTATAAACTTTATATTAACAAAGTATTTCTTTAAGTCATCCACCATTCTTTAATAAGGTATCAAACTGTCATCTTTAGTGTGATATTCATCATTGATTTGATTTATAACAAGTTGTGAATCACCAAAAACCTGAAGTTCGGTGATTTTCTAGTCTACTGCAATCTTCATGCCAATTACTAATGCCTCATATTCAGCTATGTTGTTGGTGCATGGAAACACTAGCTGATAATATTTTGGAATTGTATGTCCTTGAGTTGTAATAAAAAGAATCCATGCTCCTGAACCAGGTTGAGTGTAAGAACCATCAAAGTAGAGCGCCCATGACTGCTGGATAACTACTGTGAATACATAGGCATTAGGAAAATCAATGTGTATTGGGTGTTCTTCCGGTATTGGTGCTTCTGCTAATTGATCCACAATTGTCTGTCCCTTTATAGTTTTGAGATCCACATAATGAATGTCAAGTTCACTCAGGATCATGACCCATTTAGCCAACCTACCAGTTAAGGTTGCTTTATGTAGAAGATATTTTAGTGGGTCAATCTTAGCCACTAGCTTTATTGTATGTGCTAACATGTAGTGTTGTAAATTTTGAGAAGTGAGTACTACTGCTAAGAAATATTTTTCAATGAAGGTATAATTCAACTCATGACTTGTCAATGTTTGATTGATGTAGTAAATTGCTCACTCTTTTCCTGAGTTGAATTCCTGTGCCAATAATGATCCTAAAGATACTTTCATGGTAGCAATATATAATATGAGAGGTGCTCCTTGTACTGGTGGAATCAATACTGGTGGATTCATGAGATACTACTTTATCTAATCAAATGCTACTTCACATTTGTCCTCCCATTTAAATGGAATGTTCTTATGTAACAGATGTGTAAATGGTAAACTTTTATCCATCAGTTGAGTAATGAATCTTCGAATGGATTGTAGCCATCCCTGTAAAGAGCGTAGTTGACTAATGTTCCTTGGTGGTGGCATATCAAGAATTTCTTGTACCTTAGCTAGATCCACTTTAATTCTCTTTTCTGATACAATGTAACCTAATAGCTTTCCAGATTTTACTCCAAAAATACATTTCTTAGGGTTAAGTCTCACTTTGAATTTTTCCATTCTTTTGAAGATTTTTGATAAGATATCTATGTGTCCTTCTTTGGTGTTAGATTTGGTGAGGAGGTCATCAACATAATATTCCATGAATGTATGCATCATATCATGAAAAATTGTTGTCATTGAACATTGGTATGTAGCTCCTGCATTTTTCAGCCCAAAAGGCATTATGTTCTAGCAATAGGTACCCCAAGGACATGTGAATGTTGTTTTATCTTGATCTTCTGGTGCAATATTTATCTGGTTGTATCCTAAAAATCCATCCATTAATGAGTACATCGCATGTCCAGCAGTTAAATCAACAATCATATCTATGTTTGGTAAGGGAAAGTCATCTTTAGGACATGCTTTATTCAAATCCCTAAAATCTGTACAAATTCTAATCCTTCCATCTAGATTTGAAATAGGCATGATATTGAGATCCATTCCGCATAGTCCATGGACCAGATGAATCCAACATCTAAAAGCTTTTTTCATTCCTCTTTAACCAATAATGCAACATGTGGATGCATTTTTTTGAGTTTCTATTTTATAGGCTTTGCCCTTGGTGTAATAGATAGATGATGCATGATGAGATATGGATCCAATCTAGGCATATCTGCATAGGACCATGGAAAACATATTTGATTATCTTTGAGAAATTCTATGAATCTAGGTACTTCTTCATCTGTTAGAGATGCGGCCAATTGCAAAACTTTTGGGTTTTTCTGTAGTACCTATATTGAGTGCCTCTATTGGTTTGATTAGAATGGAAGACCTTTCTTGATAATGCTCTAGAAGAGTGTCAAGTTTCCCATCCTCTGGCTCCTTTGAAAGGTTTTCACCATTGGATACGCTTTTTATTTTTCTCTTTTCTTGATCTAAGACTACCTTTGTTAGGTTTTCACCATTAGACCTTTCTTTTATTTTTCTTTTTTCTTGATCTAATACTGCCTTTGTTAGGTTTTCACCATTAGATCTTTCTTTTATATTATTTATTTCATAGCTGAGAAACTTGGCACTTTCCTATTGAAAACTTTGATCTTGTGATTTCTTGGTGGAACTTGTTTCGGGATGGGATGAACAAAGAAATTTTATTATGGTTTCATCATTTGGAAAAGTTGGAACATCAATGGGTATGACTTGTTCCCAATCAATGAGTTCGAGATGTACCAAATAAAATGGATCATTAGGATGAGTAAGGTCACTGGCCATAAGGGTCAAGATGTGATCGTTAAAATCATTATACGGGAGATCTAAGAAGGTATCCTCTAGTGGATAATATGTTTCGCTTTGAATCAAATCGGTCTCACTTGAGTCATGATCGCTTTGTAGAATGTAATCGAGTAGAGGCCTTGAGCTTTCCCCTTGTAATAATGTGGGTGAGAATTTGTGTATGACATCCACCCTTTTCTCTAAGATGAATGTATTGTTAGAGAAGTCATCCCATTCATATTCATTGGAGTCAGTGTTAGAATTGTTTGCTTTAATTCTTAGAATTGTTTAAGCTAACTCCTCATTTGATGTCCTTTGTGCTACTTCTTCCTTAGTATCTTCACCATATCCTAACCCAGTCTTATCTTTTGGGTGCATTATTTTTAATTGGACAGGTTCAACAATACCTTCTTTCCTTTTACCTATAGGGCCATTTCCTTCATAACCCATTTGTTGCATGATAGCATAACCTTTTCTATACTATTATGTGGGTAACTTGACATGTAGTACTGAATCTTCTTCATCTTTATAGAGCCAATCAAGGATAGCTCTATCTTCCATTTCATTTTCTTTGATAAATGTCCCATTAAACTTGGTGATGGGAGTTGAAGTTGAGGCTAAAGTTGTTGTTACCTGTTGTATGGATGTCGAGGGTTGACCATGGGATCTTGGAGATATGGGTAAATTAGAGAGAGATGAAGAATATTCTCCCACTCCATTATCTTTCAATTTTAGATTGGTGCCAAAATTACTTATCATTTCACTTGCTTGTTCATGGTACTTGGAGGTAGAGATGGCCAAAGCCTCTCTATTATGTGGGATGAGCATGTCCTGAGTTGCTCTAAGGTTAGAGAAAGTATGATTGCTAATGTGATCAACAGGTATTGTTACTTCATGTCCATCATATGGAAACTTTAAGCATTGATGATAAGTAGATGGAACAACTTTCATGTTGTGGATCCATGGATGACCCAAGAGTATGTTATAGGTTAGATCCTTATCTAAAACCTAACAAAAGGTATTATTCACAATAGGTCCCACTCTGATTGGTAGCATGATGAGGCCTTTGGAAGTCCTTTCTTCATCATCATATGACTTGATTGTAATATTTCTTTGCGAATCTGTGGATTCTTCAGAATATCCCAAAGCGAGGACCAATTCTAAAGTACAAATGTTTAATCTGGCTCCCCCATCTATTAATACATGTCTAATGTAGGCTTTGTGAACCATGACCTCTAAGTAGAGTGATGAATTATTTGGATGAGTTAAGGATGAATCATCTTTTTCAGAAAAAGATAAACATGTGTAAGAGTACAAGTGTCCCACCATGGCTTGAAATTTATTGATATCCAAATTAGGGGATACAGTTGTATCAACAAGTTCTTTTTCCAGAATTTCCTTATGGGCAGGTTGTTGATGGTGTTTTCATGCACTTCTCAACATAGGTAATGCATAGGTGCATCACCTCTCTTGAAAGACAATCTTCCACAATCAAATTGTAGAACACTATCCCAAGGTCTCTTGGATGTCAGGTCTTGACAATGCTTGGAATATTTCAGTTGTTTATGTGATTTGCTGGAATCACAAGGCGGCCTTACGTGGTTGAAGCTATAGGGGAATTGAGTCAATAAATGGAGTTCTAGAGGTCTAGAATTGATATTCTTTGCTACAGGTTGAAACAACAGTCTTAGACTCCATTATTTCATTGGATTTGGCTTTATAATGTGCAACGAACCTTGGCACAAGTTGATTCTAAAAAAAAGGAAAAAATAAAGGGCAAGGAAGAAAGATGTTTCTCAAACTTGCAACTACCAATGAACAGTGACCATGGAGGTTCCTGCTGTGGACAGTTTCCTTAAATGGGATTTCACTTAACTAGAATTCTCACAATATCATGAAATCAGTGTTATCTTCTAGGGACTGTAGATGTTCATCATTTACTCATTATGGAAACATGAACAAAGATAAAGTTTAATGAGCAGCAATGGAATCAAATTCCAGACTAACTTTGCATAGTCACCTACCTTCAGCAAATGACCAAAAATATGGACAAGGAAAGCATACACACAACAACTATCTCTAAAACTAGAGAAAACATACTAAATCTACCAAGTTTAATTTGAAGATGCTAGAACAAAAAAATAACTTAAAGCAAAGCTATAACTAAAAGGGTGAGGAATCATGAAACATATTGAGAAACCTAGAAAATACACCAAAATTGACTATATTTGCTATTTATAATTTCTTCAGCATGCCTTTACAACAACTCAACTCCCTTAAAATGAGAGGAGGAGAGCCCTATTTATAGTTTTCAAAAAAAAAAATGAGTGTCCAAGATTTGATTCTATTATGTGGCCAAGATTCATTTTACATTAGGGTTTCACCTACCCCCAAATATATTACATTTATAAATACTTTCTTGTCTCTTCCCTATTTCGTCATCTAGTGATAGTATTATAGCAAATTTGTCTTTTAGCGATTTGCCCTCTGTTGTAGCTATTCTTTAAGGAACTATTCATCGATGACTAGGTTGCCCTCTCGCTTTCTCAATGTGGCATACTCCATGAAACTTAGGATCAGGGACTGAAGATTATCTACCTCCACGATGTCAGATTTTAGGATTTGGTAACTCCATTCCTGGGAATTGCTACCCAACTTCTTCCAATCTGCTTCATACTCAACATCATTCTCCTTGAAAGCTTCTGATTGTACAAAGGCTCGGGCCGCAAAACACAAGAACTCAGTGGTGATTTCAGTAGACATCCACTCTTCCATAATCTTCAAGAAGTGGGGCTTGATGTTCTCGGGATTGATCTCGACATCGGGCACCTCATATCCTGTCATCAGTTTGACGTACTGAGTACACTCCTCCCTGGAATCCCTTGCCCATTCAATGTCAGGCACTATCCATTCCAAAATCTTCTCCAGCCTTCTCTTTCAGTGGTTATAATCTCATTTCCAAGTATCCACCAGCTAATGATCGTCATCCTTGAAGGCAAGGTCCTTCTCCTAGATATCACTCGACAGTGTGAGAATGGCCTCAATCTTTGAGTAGGCTGCATCGTACTTCCTTGGGAACTTCTCATAGATCTGCCTTGTGTCCTCAAGAGTTTTTTGAACCTCTAGGAACCTATTGGCTACCTGAGCGGCCACGTTGATACCTATGTTCCCTATGTCCAAAACCTGTCGGAACCAATTTTTCGTAGTTTTGTCCAAGTTCTGTCTCTTTTCTAGTTTGTCAATTTATTCTCTAGATAGCAACTGAGGTGGGGCCGATGATGTTGTCAGCTGATCATATGGAGATGACCACTACTAAATATAAGTTGTTAGATTAGCCACCTACTTCTTTAATTCCTCTTTGGAGATCTTATGCTATTGGATAAGATGCACTACTATGGTGATCAACTCCTGGAGATGCTCAACCTTCTGCTCCCTTGTGGCCACACCCAGGTCGATGGTGGAGATGTTGTAAGTTATGCCTTATTCCCCAACCATCGGCATTGCTAATTGTACTACTCTTGATCCTGAGGCATCCATAGTTATCCTCGATCTGACCCTCGGCTTCTTATCTTTTATGGTGCTGACTCATGCTCTGGCCATGATGGCTTCCAGCCTTGCCTTGGGATCCTTTGATGTGGGAATCTTTTGCTTGAGTTGCCTTTGTAGCCAATCAGGCATTTGAGGTTCTTCTCTCAGTGGTATACTTTGAGACCCGCTGTCCTCCTTTTCGAGTTTGATAGTTCTGACAAAAACAGCCTTCTCATTTACTCCCGTATCTTCCTTTCCTTCATCAGAAACTTGTTTGAATGCTCCATGCCCAGCGAGAGACTCGGTACATAGTTGCTCTTTGGGTGAATCTCTTTTTTTAGTATCCTCTTCCGTGTTTAGAGTATCTTGATGCTTCTCAGGGCTCTTTGTTTGTTTACTCTCTTGGAGGAAAGTGTCCTTACCATGCTCCAGAGTTTTTCCATGTTCTTCAGGTGGAGACTTGTTACCTTCTATCTCCAAAGCAGTAGTCTCATCTTCCTATGCAAGCCGATCCTCAGCCTCCTTGTCCTTAATCTCCTTGAGCTATTTGCCCCACTTTGCATTAAGCTCAGGATCATTCAACTCTCGGATCAATTCTGTGTCAAGGTCCTCACTAGCCTCACTGGACTCACTGACCTCACTTGAAGATTCATAGGCCACCTTATCAATTTTCCTGTGTTCGAACAAGGGGTGTTCGTGATATTCAAACTCTTCATCTTTCGGTGCCTTCTCAGCCTCAAGCTGTTGTCGTTCAGGCTCGTTTGATATCTACATGATCCCCTTCATCTTTGGTGATTCAATAGAGGGGGATGTCATTGGAGTGGAGGCCACAACCTGAGCTATCATAGCCTGGACTATTGGATTGGTGAGCATCCCCGAAAGCTCAGAAGGCACATTCTGCATATACTTCACAAAAGATTCTGGAAGGCTTGGGGTTGGCATTGTGGCAACAGAAATGGAAGGAAGGGAAGGAGACATGGAGGGAGAGGTCATTGGCGAGGTGGCGGCAGATGATGAATCCATGAGAATGACCTGCGATATTGGAGGAGACTAAGCAAGGTGGATTGAGACATCTACTGTAGGCAGGGAGGAAGCAGAAGCTGGAATTGAGGCAAGCGGGGTGGCGGTGGTGATTATAATGGGTGGAGATCCAAATGAGCTAGATCTTTTGCTTGTGATCCAGAGGGGTGAACCCTTAGGCATCACCGTTGTCCCCGTGCCTCCTATTTTTTTTCTTTTCTTTTTAGAGGGCTCTGGCTCGGAAGACTTACGGGCACAGACCTTTGGTTTGGGCAGCTATTGGCTAGCCTCCTTTCTTTTCTTGGTCTTTAGAGGTGGTGGGGCTTTAGATGTCTCCCCAATTGTAGCACCAGCTTCCCCACCCTCGGAGCCACTTGGCTCACTCACGTGCTCACTTGTAAGCTCGGTGTATGTCAGGATGACCCCTTGTTGTTTCAATTGGGCCACCTTCTCATTGATCCATGCTCTCATTCGGGCTTCAATGAACCTAGTGAGCACACCAATATCATTAAGGTCTGGAGTATCCCAGTTGATAGCAATCAGCGACAGGTTGGAAACTATATCATAAACTGGATCCACAATTGCCTCCTCATCCTCCTCCAGCTGATCAGGAACCGGGCATAAGTTCACCCTTCATACATGGATGACAGTCATGCGCATATAATATCACAACCATACCTCAAGAACATCCCTGCAGTTGGCCCAAAAGTCCTCAATGTTGTGGAGGTGGGCATATCTGCACCCCAGTGCCTTTCTAACATTTCCATAGGGATCCATCTATGGCCTAGCTATATATTATTCAAAATTATATTCTGCCAACTCCCTTTCTGAATATCTTGCGCACTAGGAAGTGTGGACCTTATACATCCCCTATCCAAGGTTCATGGGGTAGATGAGGCCTGCCAGATGCTTCTCACTCAAGACACTATGAATGTGTCGCAGCTGCCGCGTCAGCTCCAAGAGAACGATCTAGTCATTTGGGTACTGGGGTAGCTTGAATGGTTTATCTGAGAAGCCTTTGGCATGGATATAGGTGAACCTTGGGAACTAGATGTACCAGAAGGCATATTGTCTGAGGAGGACCCTGGCACTGTGGGACGTCCTATGAAAATATCCTCCCATTGACCGGATTACGTGGGCAATGAACACATCATTCACCCTACAGTAGTCTGTTTTGAAATTCCTAAACTGTAGCTGAGGGTACTTGTCATATGGTTTGAGCTCTGGCCTTGATGGATCACTTGCCACCATTTTCAAACCTTGATAATGTCATCAATTGGTGAGGGAATACACCAAGTAAGAGGTCATGAAGAATTTCTTAGTTTTCTTCATATTGGTAAACTCCTCGTGGAAATAGTCATTGATTATCTCGCCCCAATAGAAGGCGATACCCTTACCCCAGAGGGTATGTTCTATAAAATAGAACATCTATTCTTGAAAGAAAACTGCATTAGGAAGTCCCTTCACTCGGTTGAGTAGCGTTACCAGATCATGGTAGTCTTCATGGAAGTCATTGCGGTAGAGCTCCTGAGGGAGCTTCCTAGCACTAGCCCATTTGTCCTTCAACTAGCATTGGTTGATGAGCCTTTTACAATCCAATGGGTCCTATTCCCACACCTCCTAACAGTCTTCCAAGGTGGGGACCTCCATGCTCTCGAAGGCTAGAATGTGGAAGGTGTTCGTAATGCTTGATGGAGACATATCTGCAAGGATATTCCCCTCATGATCCACAATTGTTCTGGTATCAGATTGGTATGCCTCAACACAGGCCATCACCAATTCCGGGGCCACTAGGGCCAGTGAGAAACCTACAGCTTTAGCCAATCCACTGCTCTTTATCAACTTGGCATTGTCAGTTTTTGGGTTCATTCTAACCCTCTGCATAAATTCATCAACATCGACCTATCCGATGTTGGTATTTGAAACATCCCTTGAAAGGGTAGTGACCCTGGACTAGATAGGGACCCCTTGGAACTTGTAATTCATTAGTTCCTTGTCTTCCTTGCCCCTTGGTGGCTTAGCTATTCCTTTTCCTTTTCTGGAAGCACCGAAAGTCTCTTGGCCAGATTCCATAAATCTTGCACAACAGACGAGAATTAGTAACAATGAACTTGACAAAATGGCTAACGACAAATACCTGCATGTCAAGATTAGTTCGGCAATCACAATTCATACTTAACAATTATAGAGGCAAGATATTTCATCATTAGAGGGTAGTGCAAACAATCCGGAGTTCTTGGGCCGGAAATCCCTTGGCAAAATGCCACTTGAAAGGGCAAAATGAGAATGGAATTCCCATATGCATTTCTCGAAGTTGGATTTGAAGATTTGAAATTGGAAATGGAAGAAGACCAAATTCAAGCAAGTGGGTCAAAATCCATTTTGGATTTGGAGGTCATTTGATGCCCCATTTGGAGTTTTGGGCATCATCTACAGGGAAGCCATTGGAAACGATGCAAAGGAGACGGAATTCCGGGCAAAGGAATCTGGGTCTCGGATTGTCGTCGTTGGGAAGCAACTTGGAGTCGGCCATGAAAAATGGTGAAATAGAAGAGGAAATCTGGCAAAGGAAACCCGAGAGGAAGCTTCGAGGAGCAGTCAGAGGGTTTGAGACAAACGGACGACGAATGAGGCACCGGGACCCAGAGGTCGGGAAGAAGCTCGGAGCTCGCTGTTAAGAACGGTGCAAGAGGAACGAAATCCTGAGGAGGGAATTTCAGCATCCAAAATTTGGAAGAAGCTTGTAGGAAAAAAGACCAAAGGAATGGGGTTCTGACAGACAGTGGACCGAGGTCCAGGATCTGGGAAAACGTTCGGACGTGGCCGTTTGGAACGGCGAGAACACTACAGAATCTCGGGGGAAAAAGTCCGAGGGAAAGAAAATGGTAAGGATTTCGACTGGGAGGTGAAACATTTTACGACTGAGAACAGAGTTCGGGAAGCTGCAAGGCAGACGCTGTTTTGAAACGGTGAGATGAGGATGGAATTCCGGGAACAGAATCTCAGGAACCAAATTCCTGGGATGAATTTGAAGAAAATTATGAAGTTTGATCTTAGACGGAAATGGAGGGTCTGAGATCTGAGGGTTGGGAAGACACTTGGAAGGGGCCATTTGAAATGGCGGAGACGCAATGGAATCCCGAGAAGGGAATTCTAGAGATGGGAATTCGAAAGGAGGGAAAAGTTTGAAAATTCTAAGGAAGATGGTGGTACGGACGGCCGTGGGAAGACCTGGGCCCGAAAGATGCCAGCGTCGTTCCGAAGAACAGTCGCGACGTGAGAAGGTTCCAAATCAATTTTTGGGCGATTCAATGATGGAATTTCTGATTCTAAGATATGGGTTATGCACGCAGGGTGCAAATCTACTTAGTTCAGGTTTCATTTTACATTTTACCCTTGAGAAAATCATAAAATTCGCAAAACAAAAGCTAGTGCATGTGGATGGAAAACCTACCTCAAAAATTCGAAGAACAGGATGTCGAATGCGTAGAGGTCACCGAGAAAGCACTTTGAAATCTGCTAGGAGGAAAGTCAAATTCATTGGGAGATCTTCAATCCTTTTCTGTCACTCAAGCCTTTGATAATGACGGCCAAAAAATTGGTTTTATAGCAAAAAGCAGCCATTAATGCAGCTTTAAATCCTCGATACGGTTGCAGGTTTGGTTGGTGAGCTTCAAGAAAATGTAGAGGTGGCAGGAGGTCCAGGGTCCAGGGTTTGGAAAGCCATCCCGGGACAGCCATTCTTAAACAGTGAAGCCCGAGGGGGAAACTCGGCCAAGGAAACCTAGAAAGGGAAATCCGACAAAGGCAATTCGAGAATGGAAACCCGGAAGGGGAAACCCAAAAGAGGAAACCCGAAAGAGGAAATCCAAAAGAGGAAACCCAGAAATTGCCACAAATGCCAAAATTTCAACAAGGAAAACCTGGATAGCCCGAGACTTAAAATATGGCATTGGGGAACGTGCTACCCCCTATTTTGGGGCACAAAAATGGGGTACACAAAACGAGGCAAAACAAAAGGAACCAAAAAAGGAAAGAGGGAAAAGAGGGTCCCCATTTTGAATGGGGCATGTGTGCAAAAGGAACAACATAGGTGACAACTCTAAGCATGGGAAAGATTAAACTGATAAGACCTGATTTTTGAATGTCAGAAAATTACCTAAACTCGGAAAATAGATGTGCCAAAACAGAGATTGAATGCGCTAAAATAGATCTCCTATGCACCAAAATAGAGCATGATTGCGCTGAAACAGAGCATGAATGCACCGAAATAGAGCATGAATGTGCTGAAACATAACACAAATGCATCGAAACAGATCAGTGATGCACCGAAACAGAGAAGCGATGTGCTGAAATAGAGCACGAATGCGCCAAAATAGACCAGGGATGCGCTAAATTATCTGTTTAGACTTCTGAGATAGAGATGTTTGAATAGTTTGATATTTTTGGATGATCTTAATCTGATTTAAATGTGAAAAAAATAGCATAGAGAAGTAGACAGTTTTTTTGTTAATCCTAAAATCTAAACAAAGAGTGTATGTTCTTGAGATTTTCATAGGTTTTTGAACAAGATAAGCAATTCAGTCAGACTCACTCTTAATTTATCAAATAGGTCATCATAGTAACCATAACCGACAGCTTAAAATCATGGTAACTCACACAACCATGTCACCCCCTAGAGGGTGCTCGTGTTTTTGTCTTTTCCGGGTGTATACTCAAAGTGACAAAAGTGGATATCGAATCCCCTGAGCAAACAATCCATGGCGACTATATGGTGAGTGTCTTGGGGGCAGATTCTTCCCTCCCCTTGCACTATGATTAAAATGATGTTTGGTTACTGACTCAGCTGGCTTTCTACACTATGGTTCGTAGTCAAGGTTTCCATTCAGTGCGGCAACACATAAACTCCCTCAGCAGACCTCCCAATCTTTAGAACAAAGGTTTTGGAGATGGTTATCTTTGCACACTGTTTTCAAATTGTGGACTTTCCCTAAAAAAATTTTTGATTATAGTGGGTTGGAAAACCTGGCTTTGGTTGTTCCCACTTAGGTCCTTCCTGTAAGGTGAGTACTTTTTCCCACTACGACAGGCCCTCTAAAAGATGTAATAAATTGTAAACATTGCATGAAAATAAAAAGGTAGTCTGATATTTTGGTCACCTAGTTAAGGGGAGAGCATAGACCTATTGCCACAAACAAAGCAAATATAGCACCAAATGACAATGATTTAAACTAAGTGAAGATGTTGCTTCATAATAGGCATGAAGTTCATTTTAACTCCAAAAATAGTATGTGGTGACTATCCTAGGATTGATATATTCCAATTTTTTAAATTTTTATCATAGGATTGGTTCATTTCCTTAAAAACTAAAAATAAGAATTTTGTCCACAGATGGCATTAGAATCAAAAATTTTGTTTTACAAATTTCCTGCATGTGCTGGGATAGACCCCCAGATGCACCAAAACAGTTACTGGATGCACTAAAAGATCACTACGGGATGCGCCAAAATAGTCTTTGAATGCACTGAAACAGACCCGGGATGCATTGAAACAGTTTTCGGATGCGCTGAACCAGGTCAGGGATGCGCTAAAATAGGAACAAGATGCACTGAAATAAAGCTCAGATGCGCTGAAGCGTGACTCCAGTCCATCACCTGTCACCAGTCAGAATATTTTTCTGCAATAAAAAAGATTAAAAATGGGGGGATGCCCCACAGTGGGCACCAAAAATGTGTGGTTAGAAAATACATAGATTAAATAAACTATAAAATAACACACCGAGGAGACATTAGATTGAAAGAAAGCTAATTTAAAAAAGTGTAAATGCAAATTCTCATGGCAACAGCTTCTTCCAATTCATCCCATTGTCCTCTATCTCCAAGGATTTGATAAAAGATGTTGGCTCTCAGTTGTGTAAGTAGCAGCTTGTTGAAATGACAACTTAGGAGAATGAGATTGATTAAAAATGCATATTTATGACTATATGATTTAAGCTATGGAATTAAAATGCTATGATGCTAAAATGCTTGATAAAATAGAAATGTGACTATAATAACTACATATGAAAATCTAAAATTCGAGGTCCTTTTCAACTCACAAGAGGGTTGTATTTATAGATTTTTGAAGGTAAAAATCCATTTGGCCATGATCAACGGTTGAGTTCAAACCTGTTAAAATGAAAGGTGAGAGATCGAGAATTTGAAAAGAAGATGAAATTTTAAGAGATAGATGGAAGATTAAGAGACAAATGGAAGATGTGTCCATAATTAAAATAGATAATATTTAATTATGTGTGAGAGAAATATGAAAAGGCCTTTTTAATTAAATGTTAAAATATTTAATTATGTGAAATAAATGAAAAGCTTTTTAATTAAATATTAAAATATTTAATTATTTGAGACGAGTGAAGAATTTAGAAAGTGTTTTAATTAATTATTGAAAATATTTAATTAAATGTGAAATGAAGAATATCATTTAAATTTAGAATTTAAACTTGTGATAATTAATATAAATAAATTGTGAAATCTATTTAATTAATTAAGAGGAAGATAGCATTAATTAAATAAACTTATTTATTTAATTAAACTAGAAGAATTGGAAAAATGAACAATATAAATAAATAATTAAATTTATTTATATGTAGATGACTTAAGAATATTAATTAAATAATTCATATTTAATTATTTAACAAGTTTGGTTGATCGTTACCATTTTTATATGTGTACAGCTGCAATAAAGGTATCTACATCACTTTGAGAAGATTCATTGTCAGAAGCATTCTTCTTCTTCTTCTCCTTACAGTCTTTCTGGATATGTCTAGGTTGCCCACAGTTCCAACATCTCACCTTGAAATTTTTACCAAGAGAATTTGATGTCTCTCCAGATTTGGATTTTGACTTCTTATCTTTCTTCTTGGCTTTCTTCTTTGGTCTACCACAAACAGCAAGGGCCTCTTTGGTCATCTCTGAAGACTTCCTCTCCATCTCTTGAAATAGCAATGAGGCAACAACGTCTTCCATCTTGAAAGTAGTAGTAGTGCTTCCAATGGCCATCACAGGATGATCCCAATTGTCAGGTAATGAACACAACAGGAGCATGCAATGATCCTTCTCAATCTTTACACCTATAGATGTTAGCTGAGTGACACTCATATTAAACGAGTTGAGATGGTCTGCAACAGATGCACCTTCATCCATCTTCAAGGAGTACAAATTCTTCCTTGGGAATAACTTATTTACTAGATACTTTCCCTGATAAATATCACCAAGCTTCTTCCACAATGAAGCTACATACTACTCCTCATGAACATTCGGGTGAACAGAATCAGCCAGACTTAGTCTTATCAAACCTATTGCTTTTCTATCAGCAAGATCCCAAGCTTCTTGCATTGTATTTTGTGGCTTAGTTCCAGAGACAGCAATCCCAAGGTCTTTGTCCACAAGCAAGTCTTCTATCTTGAGTTTCCATAACTCAAAGTTACTGCCATTGAATTTTTCAATATCTACTCTACCAGATGTACTTGCCATCTCAAACAGAAAAAGGTTCAAACAATCTAAGACTCTCACTAAAATAGTATTAGCACAAAAACTAATCTTTCCTACAAGGATAACACAACTGGCCAAGCTCCAATACCACTTGAAGGGAAAAATAAGCATGGATCTAGAGACCCAATAGTGTAGAATACATTCCCTTAACACTAATACAACAAAGGAGTAAAGCATAAACCAATTCTAATAGCTTCTAAAACTACTTGAGATGAATACATGCAAGTAAAATAAATAATACAAAGTTGAGCATTCACATATTGACACAAGATATACGTGGGAAAACCTTTTTAGGTAAAAAATCTGCCACACAAAGTCAGACTAATTGTATTACAGTAGCAAAATGGTTACATACAAAGATAAAATCTTCTCTGATCAGCTCATAGTAGCAATACTCCAATTCTCACTATTACAATGTATCTCTCCCAACATACAATTTGAATAATCTATCTTCTGCAATCACATACTTGACTTACATAGGTCATACATTGCAATCAATTCTATTAGACAACCGTTGATCACAAAATACAATCATCTTTGATCAAATCACAACAATGATCTACCCATGTCGACCTTCCTACATCGAGCCACCTAGGCCATAATTTCCTTCACCCAAATCAAGTTTTGTTTTGCCACCCTGAGTTGACCTACACTTGCTGCAATTACTGCATTGGCCTCAAGCCAATAATCACATGACACTAAGCCACGTGTTCTCACCTTATTCACTGTTGGGCTTTGACACCGAGTCCAACTCGATCAAATTGATCGTCGAGCTTAACCAAGCTCCCTACAGACTTTACCACACTACCATGGTCCACTCAAGCTCACCCTGCGGTATGGTAGTAAGCATATTGAGCTTGCCATGCATTTTACCGCGCTATCGCAACCTACCCCAAGGCACACCATGGTACTGCGGGAACTGGCCAGGCAGACCGCAGGCGGTCTTACCGTAGCCACCGCGGTTAGCCCTTTGGCTGGTCGTGGTACCATGGTAACTTCCAGCCAGTCACTGGTGGTCTTATCATAGCCACCATGGTCAGCCCTTTGGTTGGCCACGATATGGTGGTAACCGCCAGGCTAGCCATAGGTGGCTTTACTGTGGCCACCGTGGTTAGCCCTTTGGCTGGCCGTGGTACTACAGTAACAACTAGCTACTCAGTGGTGGTCTCTACCGCGACCATCGCAATCAGTTAATTGACTGACCGTGATAGGGCGGTATCTGCCAGACCCACACCACCAGAGCCAGAACAAATGCAGAGTTAGAAATACCATGGCCACCACGGTGAGGAAAGAGACTGCACATGGTAAGGCAGTAACTGCTAGACCCTTCATTGTAGTACCACTAGAGTAGATAGTATACTACCGTGGTATGGCGGTAAAAGGTAGAAGTGAACATTTTTTGCCAAGACCTTTATTTTAAACGGTTTAAGCTAGTAATTGAGGCATCGTTTCTCAATAGTTTATGTTAGAAAGAGAAAGAATGTTGCTATGTCATTGAGGCCCATAGTAGTAGAAGAACCTTTTGCTCAGTAGGGTCTAGACTTCATTGGAATTATTAACCCTTTCTCCTCAGCTGGACATAGGTGGATATTGATAGAAACAAACTACTTCACCAGATGGGTAGAAGTAGTGCCATATAAGAATGCAATAGAAGTAGAGATTGTTAACTTTCTGGAGGGGTTGGTAGCTAAATTTGGCCTACCAAAGATGATTATCTCCGAAAATAGCGAAGCTTTCCTTGACTCAAAAATGAGCTAGTTTGCTTTAAAGTATGGAGTTTTCTTGAAAACCTCTTCCAACTATTATCCCTAGGGGAATGGCCTTGTGGAGTTTACAAATGAAAACCTCATTAGGTTAATTAAAAGGATAGTCTCAGAACACTAGAGGGAGTGACATAAGAACCTCCAGAAAGTGTTGTGGGGAGACTGAATCATGCCCAAGTAGACACTAAAGAAATATCTTTATGAGATGGTGTACAAGAAGGAGGCATTGTTTCCTTTTGCCATGGAAATCCCTACCCTGCAGTTGCTTAAATCTCTAGAGATTAAACAAAACAAAGCAATGGAGGTATGGCTTTCTGAGCTACTCGAGGTTCAGGAGAAGAGAGAGCACACCCTTGAGGTGATGAACAACTGCCAACAGGTGGTAAAGAAGTGGTTCGATAAAAAGGCATTAGATCAAGAGATACAATGTAGGGACTTGGTGCTCAAGTTCAACAAGAGTGGAGCAAAGCCCGACCAACACGAAAAATTTGACAGTCTCTGGGAAGGGCCTTTTAAGATTGTCCAGTGTAATAGTTCAAATCTTTGGAGTTGGAAGACATGGAAGGTAATGCCTTAAGTATTCTAGTTAATGAAATACATCTTAAGAAATTTAATTAGTTTTGCCTATGTGATGGCTTTGTAAATTGTAAATATGTAATTATTCTTCCCTGTTTTAAGTTTTGGGTTTTCTCAGTGCTTTTTGAAATAACAATAGTAGTGCAAGAAATAGAAAAACATAGTAAATAAGAAAGGATATGAAAAACATAAGTATTATATATTATGGTCAGAATATTTACATTACATAAGATAGGGGTCAGTGGCCTTGTATCAAAATATATACATATATCCACTATGGAGTGAAGGCTTAAAAAAGAGAAAAATAAAAATTGGGGACTATCTTGGTTCTCATATTCTCAAGAATTTGATGGACTAGTGATGGTAGCTACTAAAAATGCAAGATGAGGGAACACCATTATTTTGAAGTCCTCATACCATTGGAGGTTTCAAAATGGTTCGATGTAATGTACCCACATGAGGAAAAATAGGTCAGTGTGGATCTTGGCATGATGCTCTTCATGAGTCTCCAACTCAAAGTTGAATAGGAAGGGCCTAGTTGGCATGGGTCCTCCATGCAGCTGTAGCAGACGTAGGTTGGAAACTGAGGGGACCCCATGATCAAATTCAGTGGCATGCACTATTTTCTCCAATCCTCCATGGTAGCGCCAAGGGAACACTCACTTTGTCAGCTTCAAGATCTTGCATTTGGAGACACTGATATCCAGTAGCGAGGTGACGAAGTGAGAACAAATGTTGGTGTTGACCCAGTATTGTTCCTCATATTCCACACACTACTTGCCAAGAGCCCATTTGATCGCTTTCACATATAATAGGTTTTTTATGCCTGTCATGCGCTTCAAGTGCCTACACCTAATTTTTCCTAAGAAAGCGGCTTGAGTCTTTTTACAGACTAGTCTAATTGGCATCTCCATGTTGCTTGCTATTCTAGCTAGAAAATGAAAATTGTTAAAATAACTAAAGCTTGCTAAGAAGAGAAAGCTAGAAATAATTGTGATTTGTAATGTTGCTAATGGCCTTATTTATAGAATGGTCAGGGTTCACTTGATGAGGTAATCCATAATTATGACAGAGGCAAAAGGGTGTTGCCAAGCCTTGTTTTTCAGTGTTGTAGTGTGTGAAGTGATGGGAATAATCAGGTACAATTGCAACTTGCTCTGTTCAAGTTGCCAAATTCAATAAAGCTAGGCTAGGTGTCAGCATAAGGAATTGTTGTCCCATCTGAATCAAGAAAAATATTTTAAGTAGGTTGTTGGGTGATGTGCCCAAGTACAATCAAGAAAATTAGTAAATGCAAAAGAGCTTACAAAAGATATGGAAAATTTGTCTTGGTCCGCTATCTAAGAAAAATCAGGCACCACCTCATGTGAAGTCATGTCTCTTAAATATGGAGAGCAATTTGGTAGGTTGGCAATATCTTCGCACGCATGAAAAGATGGTGACACATAGAAAATAAATGTGAAAGGCTGGTACATACACTCGCTTAGCCATTTTTCATGAAAATACAAAAGAAGGTTGAGCATGTAAATCATATTTATTGTGAAATTTATCAAAATATAAAACGACTAAGTCTTTCGCAAGAGAGAAAGAGTTTTTTAGAAGCTAAGTCATTTATGAAGGTCTACAAAAGGTTCTTGTGAATATGGAGAAATAGCTAAGATTGCAGAAACTTCAATACAATCCTTGGCTCCAGTAAATATAGATGAACAAAGATTAAAGGTGCCTTGTGTGGATATTTATAGCCGTGGTCATATTCTACCCTAGGCATCCCAACAAAGCCATGTTGGCTCTTCACCACTTAGGCGGACTAGAGAACACTGAGCACGGTTCCTCCTAGAAACCGGGCTTTAGTATCGAAGGATTGGGATAATGTTTTGGATGTTGAGTTATCTCAGAATCCCAAGATCCTTAGAGAAGTTGCATGTGAGAGAATGAATAAATTAATGGACCCCTTCTACAAACATTTATGGGACTGTGGGCTTCTCCAGTATATGGTTCCCCTAGTACATCATTGCCTAGAAATTGTGGTAGTATTCTCGATAGGCTTCGACCTATAGACATGAGTGATAAGTGGCCCTAATTTTAGGGTAGTCATCAACCCTGAAGCTCTTCAAGATATACTATGCATCTCACTCCCCTTGATTCAGAATGTTGAAATTTTTAACATAAAAGCGATGCATGATAAGTGGGGAACACTCAGAATGGTGCAACAGTTTTACCACACTAAAATTTCTCAGCCAACAAATGTCTCAGCACCTCCCAGATTCCCAATTAATTTGGGTGCTTTAAAAAGTGGGTCTTCTTCTATCTATTCTATTGTGGCATTGGTGTGCAGTATGGATACATACAAGCAGGTCTTTGAATTTAAAATATGTCTCAACTTTATGTTGAAAAGGAACAACGTGCCTTTGCTTTTGGAATTTGTGAAGGTTATTAGTGATGAGATAAAACAATAGCTACAAGAATTCTAGGTCAAACCTAGATTCAGGTATTCTTGTTTCATGGCTTACTTAATATTGCATCAGAATCTAGACTATTTCAAGGCATTTATGTCTTTGGCTATGTTCGATGAGACTAGCAAAAGGAAGCCAATTTCAACATGGAATCCTGTCCTATCAAAAAAATTTGATTACTATGCATTTTCAGATTTTTTCTTAGCCCAAAATTTGTGGGATTTTGATAGATTTGGGATCAACATGGCCACGCGCCTATCTCCAAGACAAAAATCCTAGTTGGGAAAGCTCATGCCACGCTGCGATTGGTTCTTTGGCACAGATTTCACTAAGCTCCAGATGTGAGGTTTCACTCGGGAACCTTGCCATCTCCCATGCTTTCTTTCTGATAGAGTGTTGGCTTTGGAATAATTGAGGCAACTATGTAATATTGATAATGATTACTAGGGAGGAAAGCATTTAACATCCTATTTGATACTATTGGTCATGTTTGGTTCCGTATCATTGGTTAAGAAAAGGACTTCAAAGATTGATACTTTAGAGATTCTGTACTCAAATTTGGGACACCTTGGGCTGGTGTTTATCAAGGACTCTTGGCAATACAACTCCAAAAATAATCTATCAGAGGTTGGCATAAAAATCCACACCAACTTCAGCCTTTTTAGGACCCTCGGAGAAATGTTGAAGAGAGAAATTTGAACTTATATATAAGCCTTGAGTATTTTCCTTCAAATGGCAAGTGACCATCATGGCTAAAATTTTACTACATTGTGGGGAAGCCCAACCCAAATCATAAAATCAACCAGTCCCTATGTAGCCAATTGCATAAGCTCAAATGGAAGCTTGAAAACATTTGAGACTTCTGGCTATATAGGTAGGAAACAAAGGCAACAAACAAGCTTTTCCAAGATTTGGCCTTGGATGAAAAATTTGATGACATCTAGAAGAATGAGCATCTAGAAGGTGAGAAATCTTCAAACCATTCAACATCGGAGAAACAACATTGGAGGGAAAGGACTGACACAAATCTCAGAGAAGAGGTAACTTAGAATCCTCTTGTCATTGAGGAGGATCCAATACATGAAGAAAATTTTTGTAAACAACCTTAACAATAGGAGGATTCATAAAACACACAAATGTCAAAGCCATCCAATTCCTCTAAATCAACCAAGAAGAGGCCAAGGACTACCAGTCATAGAAGGTAGGTCATTGTAGACCTTGAGGACTCTCCAAATGAAAAGCGACCATGAACAAGAGAATCTAGCGGAGAGGAAGAGAAGCAACTAGAGGAAGCAGTTGTATCATCTGTAGCTCCTCACAAGCCTCAGGTATCATTTCTTCCCTATTCTCTTTCTACTATGTCTCTAGTCTCTTCTTCATCTGCCCCAACATTTTTATCTACACCAGCTTTCTTTGTCACTGGATATCTCAGGCAGTCAAGTCCTTCCCCTCTTGGTTTCCCACTTTCATCCTCTACTTTTCATCCCTTACCTAGAGCACAATTTGGCATCAATCTTGTGCTCATGATCCAATAATTTTTATCCCCAAGGCCCAGCCCTTCAGTTGGCACTTCTCCAACCTTTTTGTATACTGCATTATCATCCTCTCTAAGTGGCCAATTCATTCCACCATTCTCCCTGACCATTATTACAAGGCCTAGCAAAACCACTAATGCGCTGAGTACACTATCTTTCCCACTAGCAGTCCCTTAAGAGTTCCTTTTATTGGTGGACTAGGTATCCCTTTGTAGGAATATTTCTCATAGGTGGAGGCAAATAAGAGTTCCCGAGCTAGCCAAATTCAAAAGAGGAGACAAAAGGATGTGGGCAAGTAGGTAGAGCCTCTCTTGCATACTATGTTCAATGAGAGCCATAATTTGTTGATGTTTGCAAAGATCACTCCCAATGTGATTAAACTGGTAGGAGAAATGCTACCAAGTGATTACTCTATCAATTCCATTGGGTTAGACTTGTAGCAGGTTCATCCATGGGATAAGGTTGACCTGATGGAGGAGACTTATAAGATTCTAACCACCGATTACCTCAAGCTCAATTGCCAGGCAAGGAAAAGGGAGGAGAAAATATTGGAGCTAAAGGGAAAGGTTGATATGTGGGTGAACAAGTATAAGGCCCAAGAAAATGAAATAAGTCACTTAGAAAAGGAGATGAGTGATTTTTGAAAGCCAAATCAAGGAGCTTCAGGTTATGAGCACATAAATCATCCCGACCCTCTAGGATGAGGTTGAGCATAGCCGAGCAAATGAAGAAAGGCTCCGCACTGAATCCACACAACTGAGTGAAGGTATGAAGGAGCTCTGATAGAGCACAAATTATGAGATAAATGAAATGAATGCCACTTTAGAATGAAGATTCAAAAAACAAAGCAGGCCAAATTGGCCCTAGAAGAAAAAGAAAAGGAAATTTCCACTGTAAGGGAACAAATGTGTGTATTGGACAAAAATTTATCAGAGCTAAAGGCAGACTTGAACAACAGAGTAGTAGAGTTGGATATTTTGAAGACCCAACCTCTTGCACCACAGATGAGCTCATTGGAGATCGCCAAAGAGTTATATGTGTCATACTGGGATAAAGTCAAGGAATTACACCTTACTCTATAGCCCACCCTGAAATTTATGGTGCAAGAATCTAGCCTATGTGAAATAGTCAGTGAAACAATCCAGTAGATATAGGAGGTGACTTCTGATAAGGTTCTGGAGGTCAATATTCTATTGGGAAAATTGTATACAACTTCCAATGAGGCTCTAAGTGGTGTAGGTATCAAGGACCGAACAATAGCAGACATGGGCATAAGAATCCTTATTTATATGCATGAGGATGTCCAAAAAGTGGCAGAATGTAGGGCTAGGTTGAACCAAGTTAGTAGTGACATGTGGGAAAAGTTTTCCCGCTTAACTCAGAGAGGCCTCCCTTCGCCCTTCATCGCAGATCAGGTGGTAGCAGGTGTTGAACACATTGTTTCAAAGATCAAGAAGAAGAAGCGAAACCTTTCTATTTTCCAATCTTTTGATCAGTCTTCAACCTTCGAAAAAATTGAAGGTGGTGTGCATTAGTTGGCGTTGCTCTTCTTCCAGCTGGAATTAGAGATGAAAATATATGGCGGATTTCCTTTCAAGGCAATTATTGATCTTAAGTTGGCACATGAAAATATGTGAGCTCTCTCTGTGCCATTAAATGAAGTATAGACCAGTCTATAGGTTGCCCTCTCAAAGTTGTGAGTGATTATGGGATGTTGAACCAAGGTTTTTTGGGTTCTTCATTCCGCAAGTGAAATGTCCCTATGAGTCGCCAAATTGTTTCACAAAAAACCCTTAGCCTTCATGATTTTTTTTTTCTTTGTATCTTCACGGTTGTGCCTTATCTTTAATCACTCACAACCTTCAGTGTATGCCACGTGGCTTCCTCTTGAATATTTTTTCTTTTCCATATTGATTCACTTTTGTTAGATTCCATCTGCACGACACGTGGATTTCTCTGGCCACTTTCTAGATTGGGCCCACCATACAGTTTTGATCGTTCAACGTTGCCCACATGGCTCCCTCTCGAAGCTTTTCATTGGGAATCCCTTATTATTTTTGCTAGGTCTTCTATACTCGACGCATGGCATTTTCTTATGCACCGTTATCTTGGAATTTCTGCTACATCATTTGTGCTCACTTGCCTTCGCATTTTCTTCTTTGGTGCCACGTGTTCATTTTTGTTGTTGCATGGTTTTCTATTCCCTAGAACGACATTGTTGGTGTGTTGTTGGGCGATTGTTGTTTTCAGTGGCGACTCAAGGTGATCTAGTGTGTCAATTTTTTCTTGCAACTTTCTTTTTCTGTGTTTATTCAGGCGGTGAACTGGTCTATATATGTGACCCTTTTCTCTTTTATTAGGTTGTTATTAAGTTGTTAAAAGCTCCCGAGTACTAAAAAAAACCTCTGTAGTATTTTTATTAAACTTGAAGATTGCAGACTATTCCAATCAATTCAGTCTTTCTATTTTTAATGTATTTGATAAGACTGTTAGTCCGTGTTGTTATTTTCCTATAATGTATGAATTCCAGTTCTTCAACTTTTGTGATTTTTCATAGCTAAATAAATATAGATCATGTTTTTCAACTCCTTTATGTTGGTTAAAGTTATGTTAGATTATGCTATACGATTAGAGGGTGTTTGTTATGTTTAAAAATGATTTTGAGAAAATTTACTTAATAAATAGCATTTGGTGGTTCGGTCATTTGCATCCAACACTATGCTTTGTTAAATTCGTCTATGATTTTGGTGCATCTCATGTACTTTAGATTTCATGTGTTTTCTTCCTTTCTAACACTTTACCTCCCCCACTAAATGAAGAGCCAACTTCAATAAAACCTCAAAGGTCACTTAGCTAGCGCACTATGTCCCTCAATAGCTAAGTTTCCCATGAGATTACTGCTACCTAAAAAATCTTGTGTCAACAAAGAAAAAATAGTAATAAATCTGATAAAAAAAATTTCCTACCTAAAAGAAAAATAGTAAAGATGTTTGATAAATTTTCTTTCCTGCTTGAAAGACAAGTAGTAATGATGTGATGTTGAGTCGATTGTCTCTTAAATTTGTTTCCATGCATGAAGGAAAACAAAATAGTGGAAAATGATAAATTTTCCTTCCTGCTTGAAGAAAAAATAGTAAAGATGATGTGATAAACTTTCTTTCCTGATTGAAAGACAAATAGTAATGATAGATTTGATATTGAATTGCTTTAGATGATTTGAAATGATTTTCTTGATGTGTTATCTTGATTCCTTGCTAATTGATGCAATTTTGATGTTATAGGAGGATTTTAATATCCTCCAAATTAGAGAGTGATTTCCCCATACATGGGATATGATACCTAGACTATCTCAGGCAGAGGTAGGGGTCATTGTGAGATGTGGGTTGGGTTCTCTACTTAGGATCCAATGGTATAGGGTCAGCAAGGCATTGTTGAGTGCACTAGATGAGAGATGGCACAATGAGCATAATACCTTCCACTTGTCAACGGGAGAGATTACAGTGACACAAGAGGATGTATATAGGATTATGGGCATCCCAGTAGTTGGTAAGCTTGTGATCTATGGTCGCAAGGAGATTGGGGGGAAAACTTCCTTGCAGAGAGTGTTTCAGGACCCTCATGCGAGTGGATATGAGATTTTATGGAGGGATATGGTATAAGGATATGCCCCTCTTCCATCAGTTCTAGTAGGGTTCATTGGTGGATTACTTTGTCCTAATCGTAAGTCAAAGGGACTATCAGTAGGCTGGGGTCAGATTCTAGAGGACATGCTCCTCCATCAAACTAGATATGCATTGGGATCATGCATGCTTGCCTATCTATACCATGATCTTCATCAGGTGGTGTATACATATGTGAATATTATCTCAGTTGGAGTTACTCTTTTGCAGATTTGGGCATGGGAGAACTTTTCTATTACTGACCCCATTTTTCAAAGAGATCACCCATTGGGCCACACATATGTATATGCTTACATAGGTCCCCTTGTCCAATTGATGCTGGGAAAGTTAGAGTACTGGTAGAGGGTATTGGATGACATGGATACTATCATCTGGAAACCGTATCTTGACTACAAGGCATGGGATGAGGATGATGATGACATAGAGATTCCTTACTATTGGATAGCTAGGTATATGATTGGTTAGACTCCCTTCATCATTGAGCAGTTTTTGGTTATGAGAGTATTGAGATAGTATGGCTCGGTGTAGATGATGTCATAGGGTGTGGCACACTATTCTAGGCATCATGAGGATGTACCAGAGTGGGGGCCATTTATTAATTTTGAGGTGACCAGGGATGAGTGTATGGATTTGTAGCCATAGTTTTGGGCTATTCATCCTAAGGTTATAGATGCACATATGATAGATGACTATGCCATTTATTTTTATGCACATCCACTTCCAAGGTTGACCTGTCTAGATGAACCTGCCCCACCATTAGGTGGACCAATGATATGATAGGCATGATGACAACCATAGGCACAGGGTCAGGCACAGATAGATGATGTAGACAGGGTAGCGATGGAGGTGTATGAGGAGAGCGATGAGGAAGAGGAGTTATACAACTCTAAGGATAATGATGATGATGGGGATGATGGAGGTGGTGGGCATGGATAGAGATTCTTCTTCAATGTTCCTTTCAAGATGAGGCTGCAGACATCTAGAGTGGCGGACCAACCAAGTAATTCGATGCCACACATTATGATTAGGGCTCTATCTCAGGGATAGGTAGAAAGTCTACAAGTAGAGGTTTAGACTCTTCGGAGTCAGCTAGCACAAGCATAGGTCATGATCAGCTAGCTACAAGAACAGGTTGCTTAGCCACCACCTCCTAACCCATAGGTAGCTCAACTCATAGTAGAGCGAGACAATTTCAGAGAGTGATGCATTCAGGTAGAGGGAGTAGTAGAGAGACTCCTTAGGTCAATTGAGAGCACCTTCATTGGAGAGGTTGTGGTAGAGGGATAGGAAACTGCTCGGTAGACCGAGTATTATAGGATGAGATACTTTGAGGCAATTTAGCCAAAGTGGAGGATTTCTTATACATAGTCAAGTACCTAGTCGCAGACTCACTCACATAGTCACACCAGGAGTGACACCATGAGTGTGGGATAGCCTATTAGACGAGAGATTGATACTTCTAGAAATAGAGATCCAATGATACCTACCACCTCAAGGGGTAGGAACAGCCATATTCCACATCTGGATGCCCCTCAATGATGAGTTATTGATACATCTTTCCATTGTATTTTATATATCTTGTTCAAAAATTTGATATCCTTGTACACCTAGACATTTTTTCTAATGATATTTACGATATGCAATGATGATTCGATATGCATGTGTTATGGATTCATGTAGGATTTTTATTTTTATATGATTTGTTGTTTGATGATTGTGATGATGATGATATGAACTACAAAATGATAATGGTGTTTATTTTATTCAATGTATGATTCTTATGATGATGATTTAATGATGATATGAGGTAATATGCTTTATGATGATAATGATATTTAACATGATGATATGAATGATTTTCCTATATGATGTATGTAATGAATGGAATGGATGCATCTTTCTTTATCAATGTATGTTTATGCAAATGATGTGAAATGACTAATAATGCAAATGTTGTGAAATGATATAAATGAGATGAACGATATGCACTTAATATGAAAATGATATGATATTAAAGATGGATAATAATCATGATGAATAAATGGACCCTAATAAAGATGATAATGATAATTATGATAATGAAATGAATTGATGTGAAAATGGAAATATGCAAATGAAATGATAATGATAACCTAAGTGAATAGTTATGGTGAAATGAGATGCAATAAATCTCCAAGTGTACTCAATTTTTGTCTTAAAAGATATATGAAAATTTTACCAACCTCCAAAAATCTATTATACAACCCCCAAAATGTAAATCTAAATGAATCATGCAATCCTAGAATGTAATAATGAACCATTCTCCTATTTGTCATGCCATGAGATAATGTTGCATGTAATTTTCATCATTGACCCTTTTGATATGTTGAAAGTTAGTACAAGCATCAAAGGGGATATTAGCACCAATGTTGACCTAAGTATTGCTTTCATGATGTTTGATGTAGCAAGTTAATACAAGCATCAAGGTATAATTGAACCAAGATGGCTTGAATATTTTTTGTATAAATAGACAAAAGTTAACCATTTTCCTATGCAAATTCTGAAATGTCATCAATGATACATTGTAGAGAATGTCCCATGACAAATTTGCACAATACTAGTGATTAGCTTACAAACAACAAGAAAAGAAAAAATCATACTCCTTCCTTGAGATTCTAGTTCAGTACATCATTGAACCACTCCAAAGATATGATGTCATCAAATATTGAAACAACAATTCAACTTATGCTTTAATTTTGTCATTCATTTTAGTCAGATTAAGATCATGCAATTTGTTTTAGGTTTCTGTCAAACAGTCATTTAGACCTAGTTTGTATGGATAAGTTTGTTGTTTCTGATATTCTAATGCTTGACACATGTTTTTACTCGTCTGCCAAAAATTTCTAAGAAGTGAAATGCCCCCTAATGACCTTGCACTTTGACTCCTGCTAAACACAACTACTGCTAAGGACAACCTTAATCATCAAGACATGATGAAATCCTTGTCATTTCAAGGAGATGTATAGGATGTATGATGTTGATGTGATGGTTAGGCATGTATGTGATGCTGATGAATGATAGATATGCAAAATGTATCCCAAAAGATGAGAGAGCCAAACAAATCACAAACAATGTCTGTTTGCTAGGTTTTCACCATTTGTTTTTATTGCACTTTTTCCTGATTTTATGATTTTTTTTTTGTTGTTACCAAGATGCCTGTTTGCTAGGTTTTCATCAAGGTGACAATTTTTTCCTCTTTTTGATTTTTTTTGTATTTTTTTGTATTTTTTTTCTCTTTTTGATTTATTTATTTTTCTCTTTTTGATTTATATGTATTTTTTTAGGGCTTTTTTATAAATTTTTTGATATTTTTCAAGCATAAAACTTCTTCAGGTGAATGTTGTTATTTGGGTCTTCAAACAAGTCCCCTTTTGATGTTGACAATTGATATGCCCCCGATCCATATGTTGCAATGATAACAAACATGCCCAACAAATTAGGTTCAAACTAGCCTTTCTTTCCCCGATCCTACTGATTAGGAGGATTTTCCTTGAGAACCAAGTCACCCACCTAAAAATATCATGGTTTGACTCTATCATTGTAGTTGTGGGACATAATTTTTTGATATCCCTTTAAATGAATAACTTCGGTTTGATGTCATTCATCAAGCAATTCCAACTCTTGCAACCTTGATATTTTGTAGTCTTCATCATTGATTAACCCCTTGAGTGACACTCGAAGTTAGGGAATCTCAAATTCTAGTGGTAGAATAGCTTCTGCTCCATAGACCAAAACATAGGGAGTAGCACTTGTTGGTGTGTGAATACTTGCTATGTATGCCCATAATACTGGATTTAATTGGACATGCCAATCACGACCTACCTCATTCACTATTTTCCTCAAAATCTTCAGAATTGTTTTTTTGAAGCCTCCGCTTGACCATTTTCCTATGGGTAATAAGGTGTAGAGAACCTGTGTTGGATGTGAAATCTTTCACAAAGTTCATCAACATCCTTATTTTTAAAAGGTCTTCCATTGTCTATAATAATGGAGTTGGGAATTTCATATCGATAGATGATATAGTTCAAAATGAATGAAGAGATTTCTTTTCCAGTAATAGTTGTTAGGGCAACAACTTCAATCCACTTAGTAAAACACTCAGTGGTTGTGATGATGAACTTGTATCTGTTTGAAGATGATGGGTGTATCTTGCCAACCAAATCCAATCCCCATTGAGCAAAAGGCCATGTTGTGGTGAAGGGTTGTAATTCCTAAGCAGGAGGATGAATGAGATTCCCATGAATTTGACATTTTTCAATTTCTTAACAAAGATGAATTATTCTTTATCCATGGTCGGTCAGTAGTAACCCATTCTAACAAGAATCTTGGCTAAGGTTAGTCCACTTGATTGTGTCCCACAAATGCCACCATGTACCTCTTGTAAGGCCTTTTATGATTAATCACGTTCGAGACATCTAAGGAGCGTACCATCAAGACAACACCGGTATAATATGTTAGCAATTAAGGTGTAACAAGAGGATTGACATATGAAATTACTTTTCTAATTTCTAGAAAAGTCTAAAGGTAGAATATTATTCTTTAGGTAAGTATAGATTTGGCCATACAAGGGAGAATCAAAACTAGTTAAGTGGAAAATTATTTGGGTTTTGGGATTGTCATAGGTGGGAGAAAACAATTGTTCCACCAAGAATTCGTACCGTTCTTGATTCTCTAACAATTGGAGTAGTGATGTGATTGTAGCCATGGCATCCACAACTTTATTATCAGTACATGGAATTTGCATGAACTTGATATCAACAAATTCATTCTTGAAATCATCCACCATCCTTTTGTAAGGCATTAAATTGTCATCCTTAGTTTGATATTCATGATTGATTTGATTTATGACAAGTTGTGAGTCACCAAACACTTGTAGTTCTATGATTTTCTAGTCCATTGCAATTCTCATTCCAATTAACAGTGCCTCATATTCAACTATGTTTTTTGTGCAAGGGAACATTAGCTAATAAGATTTTGGAATTGTATGTCCTTGAGGTATAATGAAAATAATTCATGTCCCCAAGCCATGTTGAGTGTAGGAACCATCAAAATAGAGTGCCCATGACTAGTTAATAGTTGTTGTGAATACATCGGCATTAGAAAAATCAATGTGTATTGGATGTTCTACTCACATTGGTTCTTCTGCTAACTGATCTATGATTACCTATCCCCTTATAGCTTTCTGATCCACATAATGAATGTCAAACTCACTCAGGATCATGACCCATGTATCCAACCTACCAGTTAAGGTTGCCTTACTTAGAAGAAATTTGAGTGGATCAATCTTAGCCACAAGCTTTATTGTATGAGCTAGCATATAATGTTGTAACTTTTGAGAAGTGAATACTACTACTAAGCAAGATTTTTCAATGAAGGTATAATTTAGTTCATGGCTTGTCAAAGTTTGACTGATGTTATATATTTCTCACTCCTTTCCTGAGTTGTCTTCTTGTGCTAATAATGCTCCTAAGGACACCATTGTGGCAGGAATATACAATATAAGCAGTTCACCTTGCACTGGTGGAATCATTAGATAATGCTTTATTTGATCAAATGCTGCTTCACATTTGTCTTCCCATTTAAATGGAAAATTCTTGTGTAAGAGATGAGTAAATGGTAGAATTTTATCCACCAGTTACACAATGAATCTCTTGATGGATTGCAACCATCCTTGCAATGAGCGTAATTGACTAATGTTCCTTAGTGGTGGCATACCAAGAATTGCTTGTACCTTTTTTGGATCCACTTCAATTCTCTTTGCTGACACAATATATCCTAGAAGCTTTCTAGATTTCACCCCAAAGACATATTTCTTTGGATTAAGTCTTACTTTGAATTTTTCCATCCTATTAAATTTTTTAGATAGGATATCTAAATGTTCTTCTCTTGTGTGTGATTTGGCTAAAATATCGTCGACATAATCTTCCATGAAAGTGTGCATCATATCATGAAAAATGGTAGTCATTTCTCATTGATAGGTATCTCTTGCATTCTTGAGTCCAAACTTCCAACAATATGTACCCCAAGGACATGTGAACGTTGTTTTATCCTATCTTTAGGCACAATATTTATCTGGTTGTATCCCGAAAATCCATCCATTAGTGAATACATATCATGGCCAACAATGAATTCTACAATCATATCTATGTCTGGTAGAGGAAAATTGTCCTTAGTGCATGCCTTATTCAAATCCCTGAAATCTGTACAAATTCTGATTCTTCCATCTAGCTTTGAGACAAGAACAATATTGGAGATCCATTCCACATAGTCGATAGACCGAATGAATCCAACATCCAAAAGCTTCTTTAACTCCACTTTAACCAATAATGCAACATGCAGATGCATTTTTCTAAGTTTTTGCTTCAGAGCTTTTTCCCCTGGCATAATAGATAGATGATGCATGATGAGATCTGGATCTAATCTAGGCATATCTGTGTAGGACTATGCAAAACTAATTTGATTATTCGTGAGAAATTTTGTGAATCCTAGGATTTCTTCTTTTGTTAATGATGCGGCCAATTGCAAGATTTTGGGTTTCTCTACAATACCTAAGTTGATAGCTACTATAGGTTCTATTAGAATAGAAGACCTTTGTTGGTAATGTTTCGGGAGAGTGTCAAGTTTCCCATCTTCCATTGCCTTTGACAGGTTTTCACCGTTAGATACGATTTTTATTTTTCTCTTTTCCTGATCTAATACTGCCTTTGTTAGGTTTTCACCATTGGATATTTATTTTATGCTATTAATTTCATAGGTAAGAAACTTAGTACTTTCTTGTCGAAAACTTTGATCTTGTGACTCCTTGGTGGAACTTGTTTCTAGTTGGGATGAACAAAGGAATTTTATGATAGTTTCGTCATTTGGAAAATTTGGGATATCAATGGGTGCAATTTTTCCCAATCAATGAGTTCGGGATGGACAAAAGGAAATGGATCATTAGGATGAGTAAGGTCACTGGTTGTTAAGGTCATAATGTTATCATTAATGTTGTCATGGGAAAGATCTAGGATGGTATCCTCCTGTTGATGGTTTGTCTCACTTTGAATCGAATCATTCTCACTCGAGTCATGATTGTAGACACACAAAATTGAGTTTTATATCTGATTTTCCCTAGCTACATTTGGTGAAGCTGACATGAATCTCACTATTCCTTCATATCTTAATTTTAGTCTCATGTAATAACCAGCTTAATGTGTGTCATAGACACTAAAATAAACTTATAATCCTAGCCATACATATCACAAATTTTACTTTAATCTTGGCCATCGAATCGAATCATCCTTCTCCTATAAACCATGTCTTTCAGAGGCCATTTAGAGGATCTTCTTCTAGTATCCTCACTCTGCCAAAACTTTCTCTAAATATTCTTATCCATCTATTTATTTTTCTTCTATTATCTTTCATCTCATTATTACGTTGCGAAATTGAGCAATCAACAATCAAACATTCAAAATCTTGCATTCTCATGCAGGTGGAGAAGAGCAATGGAGATAAATCAAAACTAGCTTGGAGATCGGTTTGCTTTCTTTTCTTGTATTGATTTTCATGCTAGTGTGTGCTCTATTGTGCTTGTTAGGGTTTTTATATCTTGTTTTTTTAGTTTTATATCTGATTTTCCCTAACTACATTTGGTGAACCTAACATGAATCCTTTGATCTAGCTTTCTTTTTTGTAGGTTTCATTAACTTTTTGTTCTAGGTCTGCTAGTTTTTGGACAAAACACCAAGTTTTACAAAAAAAAAATATCTTCCAAATGGCTACGCATTTTTATACAAAAGTTTCACAGACGTCTATACATCATCTCAAGAGGCCACACTAAAACATTTAAGATTTTATCATCATTTTTGTAGGAGTTAGCACTATTTTATTTTTTTTAAGAAAAATTACTTTTTGAATGTAAATCAGCAATTTTTTCAGAAATATTTACATTTATGGAAATCTTACAATTTGAATAGGGGTATTTTTTTACATATTTAATTTTTAGGTAAAATACAATGCAAAATAATCCAATCTTTGTTTTTTTGTATGTTTTCACAAATCTGCATTTTTTGGCACAATTTAGAGAATTTTTCTGATTTTTTTATATTTCTGGAAAGTTCTCAGAAAATTAATAGGGGTTCTTTATTTGAGTTTTTATTTTTCCGGATCAATAACATCTTCAAATAATCGAATCTAATTTGGTTATGTTAAAAACATGTATCTAAAATTGAAATTTTTTGATGAACTTTTTTTTTATGGCTGCATTATAATATCATTTTTTATTATTTTGTAGGTGATCATAAGGAGTTTTGGTAGTAGCACTATCATTCATACATATCAGATTGGAAAGCGAAAACTTTTGTGTACACTCATTCTATTATCTTTAACTCTCATTTGATCAATCAATCTTGTTTGCAAAACACTTCAATTCTGGGCTTTAAAACAAACATCTTTTTTGCAATCACACTTTAAAATTGGGCTTAAAAATAACCATTGTCTTCCATCACATATTTTGAATTTGGGTTAAAAATAACAAGTGTTTGAATTTTTTTAGACACATTTCAATTTTCTAATGGGAAATTAACAATTGTGAGTGTGAATCAAGTGTGTGTGTGATTAAAAACACTTCACTTGGTTCACTTTTGTCATACCCTTCATAGGAGGCCTGCTAGGGGATTTCATCATCCCTACGGATGATCTTAATCAAGGTATGAATCGAAAGACACAATTATTTGAGAGTTAAAATCTTGTCACTCTTGGCTAAGCCCCAAAAAAAATTATACCTTTGGGAAGTGAAGGTGAAGGGTGGGTTAATCCTTTCTCCTAGTTGCGTGGTAGGATTTTTCTTTTAAATTATCCCTAGTCATCCTTGTGCATCCTAGTTTAAGACCTAATTGGCCATACCCACTTGACTAGTTCTAGTACTTGTTTATGTGTCTTCTTCAAGTGTGTGCTTAATCATCACATTCATAGTTTCAAATTCAAACTTTCTTATGTGTCTTGCATGTGTGATTCATGTGTGTACATGTGTAATCATTTATTTTTAAATTTTCATATCAAGCTATAAACACCAACACATAAACATATCATTCTAATAATCCTAATCATTCTTTTTCTAATCACATTCAAATTAATTTCATCCTAATCAATCCAAGTCATCCAATCTAATCATTCCACATCATCACCGCCTTAATCCTAAGGAAGCACTTGCTAGAATGGTCCTAATCCTTAATGATCTTAGTCACAAGCCCAAGTTCATACTTTGATAAGCCCCTTCACCTAATCATGAAGATAATCCAAAACCATATATCCTCAAAGGTGGCTGAAAATTTTCTCCGAGTGATGATGAAACCTTCATTGAAATATTAGGTCACCTTAATGATACTATTGACAAGGGAAATACCACCCTAAGTTTTGAATCATACACCATTCCATTTACTAGTCCTCCATCTCTATCAAATAAAATGCTTATCTCAAAGCACACTAGTCCTACACCAACTCCACCATCCAACTTCTCAAGCTCTAATCGATCAACCAAAGAATCCTTTAACGGTTTTCTCCAAAGACTACTAGCATGAAATAGACCATCCCCATGTCAAGCACCCATTAATGATCTTACCAACAAACCTTTGAATGTCATATCTATTCTTCCAACTCCATCATGTGGTCCACAGCCTACTGATCTTATATGTCTAAGTCAAATACCATCATGCCCTCATGTTTTTGATCATAAAGAGCATACAAAGCCTCTTCTAGAGTCTTCCACTTCCATTTCCACTCAAATCCAAGAGCTATGTAAAAATCATTATCCTAAGCATGAGGAAACATTAACCTCTCATTCTAATCAAGATCTAGGCCCTTCTAATGATCCCACTCATAACATACTTGGTCATATTCATGATGAAGCTTCCCCCTATTATCTAGATCCTACCTATGATCAAAAAGGCCATGATGATCCTCTTATCCAAATCTATGCATTCCATGGTCAAGAGCCTATCACTTCACCTATCCATGAGAAAGAAACCTCCATTTATCCTATACACCCCCTACCTATTCCTATCTATGATTCTACATTATCCACTTGTCATGTTGAGACACATGCCTCCCAAGTAAATTTAGAATATCAAACCAATAGTGTGGATCTAAATGAACATAATCAAGATCCTAATCATCCTTCCACATCCACTATCAAACTCATTTCAAATCCATCGACATGTCTTATTGGTCTATCCATATTTATTCATGAATGTTCCTCCTTAGAACAAAAACAACCTTTGTCCACTTCACCTTCTTTATCTAATAATGAACTCAAGTCTACTATCCAAAACACACCTAGTCCCATTGTCCATCGCATGCTTCAGAAAATTAACTATCAAGGTAAAGGTTTAGGCCTTCATGAACAAGGTGTTTTGGATCCCATTCTTGTCAAGGTCCCTCCATGCTCTTATGGCCTTGGATATACACCCCAAGGACACCAATATAAAGATGTTGGTACTTCCTTCATCCATCATAAGTCCTCTTTCCACCATAAGTCCTATAATATGCCTAAAACATATGTTTCCATCCCTCCTCCATCATCTTATAAATGTAAAAAGAATGTGACTGTACACCTTCCACCATATAATTTGTCACCATTACTTCCAACTCCTAATATACCTCCATCTAATCTATCACCACTACTCCCAACACCTAATATCCCCATTATCCAATTCCCTTATCCACCTATCCATAAATCCTCTAAAAATATTAATCATGACCAATCAATGCACACATTGTCTAAACATGAATCTTCCAATCATTCCACCATACCCATGGGATTTAAAAGAAAAAAAATTATGCCTCTATCTATAAAGAAAAAAATATGAAGGGTCCTCATACCCTAGGACACAAAAGCAAAGAATCAAAGAAAAATCCATCCAAAAAGCAATATAAGCCCATAGCTTCAAAAGAAAAGTTTAGAAAAAAAATGGTTTGGGTACCTAAGAAAAAGGAAAACAAGTCAAATGAGGCATCTACATCTAAAAAATATCAACCATCCACTTCCACCTCACATTCCCACTCTATTCGAGAATCTAATATTTCATCCCACAAGAAAAATAAAAGTCATAAAAATACTAAGTCTATGTGGGTACCTAAAACACTTCATCACCCATCTCCTAAGAAAACATCTCCATTGCTTCCTACAACCCCTCCACATCAAAATATTCAACATTTATCACAATGTTTGCAACCATTGGTCATGGTCCCCTTCCATTTCACAACAATTCCACATACCTCCATCTCCTCACCCTTCACTCATTATCCTACATATCCTCCCCATCACCTTCCTATGGTCCATTATTTTTGCTAAGCCTCCCATTCATATCCCCTACATAATCCCTATCATTATCCACTATTTCCCTCCATAATCCACATCATAATCCATCATCTACCTACTCCATCTCCCTTTCATGTCATCCCTTACCAACATCTATGATTATAATGAAATTTTGCATGGTTCATGTGATGACATCCATCTCTAGTGGGACTATCACCTTTCATGGAACTAGACATTTGAGTTCCTCCTATCTATATTCCCCTTCTCCTATCCAAAAATCAAAGAAGTCAAAAAAAAATTTAAAAAAAAAAAAGGAAAAAGAAAAGAGAAATCCCTTCATCTAATGGTAAAAACTTGGTAAATAGGTGCCTTGGATAAGTACCATGATGAAAAATTGGCAAACAAGCGTTATGTGTAGGTTGATCTTCTATGTCACTTACACTTGGGGGAATGTTGTCTCATCCTACCATATCATTTTTTATCTTATCATATCGTATCTTACCATCTCATATTTTACCATCTTTATCCATCATACCCATATACTTATCACATTGAGTCCATTCATCCTCTCTTCCTCCTTTTGATCTTGATAAAAATATGAGGCAAAATGTTGAAACATGCTTTGGATATCTTTTGATATACCTCATCCTTCCAAATAAGCCTATCATTATCCTAGTGTCATAATATTTGTCATGAAAAATCCTAAGTATTTTACCTATAATGGGGCATGTTATTCCTATGTGATGTAGTCTTTGGAGATCACATCATTGCCGTCTTATGATGCATACATCCATTTCATTCACTATGACTTATCATTTTTATCGATCTATCTATCATGAGCCTTCTACCCCTTATCCTATCACCCACCCTTTCATCCATCAATCTCATCTATCTCCTTGCGCCTAGACTTGGTTTTCCCTTGTCATTGGTATCTAGCATAAAGGCTACTCAAATTTTCATCCATTGGCATCTCAAAACATTTCAAAAAAGAACATTTAAAAAATACAAAAAGAATCAAAACATTTCAAAAATACAAAAAAAAATCAAAATATCCCCAAAAATACAAAAAATTGGAAAAAAGGTCCTTAAAAAAAGACAAAAAAATCAAATAGCGAACAAAAAATCCAAGCAATAAAATCAAACCAAATCACTTCTTCCAATCAATTCAACTTCTTCTAATCAATCCAATCATTATCATCATATCAAATCATTTCTTCATTAATCCAATCAATAGAAATCATTCCTCAATTTAATTCATCAATCATCATCCAAATCTTCAAATCAAGCATCTTCAATCATTTTGAACAATAATCCAAATGCAAGTCAATCCTTAATCTATAGCAACCAAGCTAATCAATCAAGTCAAGTTATCCAATCACATTTCGGTCTTGATCCTAATCTTGTTGTAAACCCAGTCAATCAATCATTCTTGTGTTGATCTAGGGATATATCATTCCCTAAAATGACAACACTATCATCATCATCAATCGATCAATCAATCATCCTTGTGTTGATCTAGGGATATATCATTCCCCGCAATGACAACACTATCATCATCATCAATCAATCAATCAATCATCCTCGTGTTGATCTAGGGATATATCGTTCCCCACAATGTCAACACTATCATCATCATCATTAGCCAATCAATTAATCATCAGTTTATAGCTTGACAGGGGCAATACCTTGTTTTCTTTTGTATCATTTTGGCATGTTTGCTTGCTTGCTTGTGTTTGTTATCAAATTTCAATTTTCATTTCCATCAAATCCGAATCACTCCTTACTAATATTCATATCTTGTATCTAGACAAGGTTATATTACGTTGGGGCACGAGACACATCATCATTTTGAAACTTATACCTTGGCACATAACGTCTAGTGCTATATCAAACATATGATTTCTCACTTTATTGCAACATAACATGTTATTCCTTTTTTTCATTCAATTCCTATCTTGTATCATTCATCTTATCCCTCCTTTATCATTTCATTCATTTCGAGAGAATACCCATGTTTGTCCAACCCACCTATCCTCTCGAGGGGGAACCATCATCATTATCATATCCTACATCATCATCCCATTTCTTCATATCTTTTGCATCATCATATTCTTCTATCATCCCTTTCCTTCATTCATCGTACTCACTTCTTCAAGTGGTTGGGGCATCATATTTTTTTTTTCATCTATCCATACCTTAGCTTCTTTGAAATGATGTTACTCGACATAAATCTCACCATCTCAAACATCATCTCAAAGAGGGGAAAAATATAGACACCCAAAATTGTCCAGATCATAAAATTATCTAGGCAATACATGACCTTGAAAGACATTTGTAATATTTTACCCTAGGTCATTACATTATCCCACTTATTTCATTTATTCCACTTAATAACCTTCCCAATTAATTAAATAAATCTCATTTATTTAATTAATTCCCCCTTCACATATCTCAAAACAATTCAAATTAAATATTTGAATTAATCCCTCACTTATTGTCACATTGAAACATGTGTCACATGACTACAACTCTTCACATGCATAAATAATTTAAATAATTTTATTATTTAAATTATGAGATTCCCACTCACATCCTATTTTTACCCCCATTCATTGTGCGTCATAGGCATATTTTCCTTCAAAATAAATAATAGAATCTCACTATTCCCTCATATCTTAATTTTAGCCTCATGTCATAACCCGCTTAATGTGTGTCATAGACACTAAAATAAAATTTTAATCCTAGCCATACATATCACAAATTTGACTTTTAATCTTGGCCATCGAATTGAATCAACTTTCTCCTATAAATCAAGTCTTTCACAAGCCATTTAGAGGATCTTCTTCTAGTATCCTCACTTTGCCAAAAATTTCTCTAAATCTTCTTATCTATCTATTTATTTTTCTTTTATTATCTTTCATCTCATTGTTATTCAGCTAAATTGAGCAATCAACAATCAAACTTTCAAATCTTGTATTCTCATTTAGGTGGAGAAGAGAAATGGAGATAAATCAAATCTAGTTTGGAGATCGATTTTCTTTATTTTTTTGTTTTTATTTTTATTTTCATGCTAGTGTGTGATCTATTGTTCTTGTTAGGGTTTTCATATCTTTTTGTTTTAGTTTTATATCTGATTTTCCCTAACTATAATGATCTCTTTGTAGAACGTAATCAAGCAGAGGCCTTGAGCTTTCCCCTTGTACGAATGTGGATGTGAAATTTTGTATGGCATCCACCTATTTATCTCTCCAGAATCTATCATCAAAGAAGGTGTCCCATTCATATTCATTGGATTCAATGTTAGAATTATTGTCTTGAATTCTAATAATTGTTTCAGCTAGCTCCTCATTGGATGGTCTTTGTGCTACTTCTTCCCTTGTATCCTCACCATATCCTAATCCAGTCTTATCCTTTGGGTGCATTTTTTTCAGTTGGATAGGTTCAACAATACCCTCCTTTCTCTTTCTGATAGGGCCATTTCCTTCATAACCCATTTGTTGCATTATCGCATAACCTTTTCCATATTGTTGTGTGGGTAACTTGGCATGTTCACTGATTCTTCTTCATATTTATAGAGCCAATCAAGGATAGATCTATCTTCCATTTCATTTTATTTGATAAATATTCCATTAAACTTTGTGATGGGAACTAAAGCTGAGGCTAAAGCTGTTGTAGCTTGTTGTATAGATGTTGGTGGTTGTCCATGGGATCTTAGAGATAGGGGTAGATTCTAGAGACATAAGGAATATTCTCCCACCCCATTATCTTTCAATTTTATCTTGGTGCCAATATTACTTATCATTTCTCATGCTTGTTCACTATATTTGGAGGTAGAAATGGCCAAAGCCTCTCTATTATGTGGGATGAACGTGTCCTGAGTTTCGCTTAGGTTAGAACAAGTTTGATTTCTAATGTGATCTATTGGTGTCTAAAAAATCCATATAGAGATTGCAAGTATCTAAGAGGTAGCCAACCCCTATCAAGGATAACTACAATCACTAATGGCCAACTAACGAGAGTCAGTTAAGGACTAACTTCTCCTGCACTTTTGGCTCTGTAGGACCAAGGTGGGTAAACATAATCGTGTTCATATGATTGACTCATTACTGGTAAGAACACTTCCCACATAAAAATCACAATTCCTACACATTGAAAGGGATAGTGATCATTTCATGGTTTTGGAAAACCAGAGAATTATTACCAATTCCAAAGAGCAACGAAATTGGCCCACTTATTTATTACAATACCTCCTAGAGGAGGACAAGGTTTTAATCAAGTGTTTTATGTTCATTATTTGGATATCCTTGCTTAGAGATTACAATTTTGAACTAATAAAAGGACACATACATTATCTAGTGTTTCATCCATTGGGCAACGGAGTCATACAAAACAAAATCTTGATACGATGAACCTATCTCATATAGCATTACTATCATGAGATATTTTAGCACACTGAGATAGTACTTCTTCAAGAATCCTGAGCATATACAACCATGAACATGTAATTGACTCTTCAAGCATTTTATTAACTTCTTAAGCTAAAGCAAGAAAACTAATTACACTTTCAATTAACTATTGAAACTAAAAGGAGGAATCCTTGATAACTCCACTCATAATCCATGGCACACACATAGGAGAGTAAACCATCTTAATTTTATAGATTTCTGTCAATATTAGTAATTTAAAAAAGCATATCATACTAATCTATATATAAACCCCACCCTGAATGATTTCCTGAACAAAATGTTCATAAAATTTTAACTATAAAATGGACTATACAAACTTCCAAGCTTCGGACTCCAAAAATTTTCTGACCCTTGATAATGAGCCGTGAAATCTCCTTTATACAATAGGAGAGCAATAAGCATTAGGTCTCATTGTCAATACAAAATTGAATTTCAACACAAAATGAAATTCAAATTCACATTCCTCATGATTCGATTACATTGCGCATGATCAGAGGAAAGAAAAAATGGTTACAATAACCAGTCAGTGAACAAAAATTCATGCAGAGCACGTGCACATCCACAAGAGAAAAAGGTACAAGCAAACACGTCCAAAAAATCCCCAACCAGTCACCATCAAGAGAGCACACAGCCGTGGTACAAGCGACTGCTTCAAGTGCATGCCTGAGACAACGATGGCACCACCTCCTCTTTACCAACCTTGCAAGCACATCCCCGAACAATTGGACCCAGTGCCAATGCAGATACTGGCTCAATTACCAGAACCTCCTCGTCTGCTCTCATAAGCTCCGCCAGGGAGGCCAAGTAGCACTGATAATTAGAATCAGTCTCAAAATTAGAATCTGAGATGATAATAGGGGACGAACAATGCACTGGCCTCTTCCCAATGTTCCCAATAATATCCTTATAAGCCATGAGAGAATCAGAATTCTTCATGACTGGAAAAGCCAGCCTCGCACTTCTTCGCTTAACTAATTTATTCATGATAGAAATAGAGCTTAGCAATAAATAGAAGAAGAAACCTCATTGTACACAGACACAAGAGGATGCAATGCTGATCATATACAACTCAGTCAACATTTATAGAATAGGCCAGTATGGAGGGTACAATTACTTGAAGGCAATTCAAGCACTTGCACAATTAGTGATCCAAATAACCATGAATACCCTCAATAGGATGACACTATTTGCACATAGGAGGAAATCAGGTGGAAATCCTTTGGAGAAGGAAAACCCATACCATTAATGACACGAGTAGCAACCAAGCAATACATGCCATGCAGACAAATCACACACCTCTTCCTTGCAATTGAACAACCGATTCAGGAGACACTCTAACAAACGGAGGGTTGAGATGAAGTCAATGGACATTGACAATCCACCTCAATGCCTTCAGAAAACATATCCAATCAAAACCATCAAAAGTAGTAGATCTGAACCGCACAGTGGGACCCACATAGTTCCACTAGCAAGAAAATAAAAGCCATGTGTCGTGCCCTCATAGACCTCGCAACACCCTCCTGGATATTTACTCTACTCATGCAAGGTGTGCGAGAAACCATATTTACCCCGTTATTAATGCCCATCACCAGTGAAAAGACAACCCCATGTCATATCCAATACCTTGGGAAGAGAACCTGCTCATTCATTCATGCCATGTGGTGACATCTTGTGAGCCTCACACCACTTTGGTGATGCCAACAGGAAAACCTACGAGGTCAGCGAGAAGCAGCTAGGATCCAATCCTGTGATCGGATGGTTCATCAGGCTTTAGACAAAACATCCAAGTGGGGCTGGTAAAGCATGACCTGAGAGGGATAAAACCTTACTTAAGTGACCGATTCTCCACGGCAGTAGGTCACCGTTAAAACATAACAAGATGGTTTCAAACGGTCAATAATCAAGGTTACCATGAGTAACTTTGAAACCCTAAAACCCCAGCTTCAATTTTTTTTTTAAAATTGAAGTCCCATCATGATCAGCTGGTATTGTTACTTCTTGTCAATCATATGGAAGCTTCAAGAATTGATGATAAGTAGATGGAACAACTTGCATTTCATGGATCCATGGATGACCCAAAAGTATGTTATAGGATAGATCCTGATCTAGAACCTGACAAAAAGTATTCTTCACAATAGGTCCCACTCTGATTGGTAGCATGATGAGGACTTTGGAAGCTATTTCCTCATCATCGTATGCCTTGATTGTAATTTTCCTTTGTGGATCTATAGATTTTTCTGAATATACCAAAGTAAGGACTAATTTCAAAGTATAAATGTTTAATCCAGATCCCCCATCTATTAGGAAATGTCTAGTGCGGGCTTTATGAACCATGACCTCTAGGTCAAGTGATGAGTTATGCATATGGGTCATGAATGAGTCATCCTTGTCAATAAAGGATAAACATGTGGATGAGGAAAAGTGTCCCACCATGGCTTGAAAGTTATTGATATCTAGATCAGGAGACACAATTGTGTTAACAAGTTCTCTTTCTAGAATGTCCTTATGTGTGGGTGATAGTTTTAAGAGCTCCAAGATAGAAATTTGGGCCAATGTTTTTCGTAGTTGATTGACCAAATTGTATTGACTTGGAGGGGGAATTTTTTCCTTGGATGAACTTAATTTTACAATTATTTTGGCTTGTCCCCTTGTCATAGCATTGACATCTTGATATTCTTGCTTACATTTGATTTTGATAGCACTAATTTGTTGATCATCCATATAAATATGATTGATAATGGTGTCATAGAAATGATTAACATTGATGCCTTTGTCACCTGAAGATTCCCATTTTTAATAATTGGGGAGAGGATCCTTGAATACCTAATGGTAATCATTTTCATTATGTCCCTCAACTGTGATGGTATAGTTATCAATAAAATCTTGAACAAGATTCTTTAACCCTTGACAATCATTTGTCTTATGACCTTTACACCTATGATATTCACAAAAGTGTGAGTCATTCCATGATGGTGGTTTAAATAGAGGCTCATAATATCTTTGTGGTGGCAATGAAATAATATTTTGATTCAATAGTTCTTTAAGAATGGACTCCAAAGACTAGCCCAAGGGAGTAAAAATTCATCTATTTGAGAAGAATTGAGATCTAGGAACATTTGAATTTTATTGATTGCCAAAATTATTACCACGATTATTGGTCACATTTGCTTGATTGGAATTATTGCCTTGGGTACTAGAATTTCCAGCATTATTGCTATCTTGAACCCCTGATATATTGAGAATGGAAGGATTTATATTCACGTTGTTAGCGTCTACTACCCCATTGTTCACAAATTTTTATTTCAAGACCAAAATCATGAGTTGTCATTGTTGTTACTATTATTGTTGTTTTTGTTGTATGAATTTGGACCTTCTTTATCGTGTTTCAGAACTTCACACTTGACCAAGGCACCTTCAATAATAATTGTGTTTTCAATCAATTTTTCAAATGATTGAGGACAGTGAAGGTTTAGCCTATAACTCATCTCTTGATTCAGAATGTCGATAAAGATCTCCATATTTTCTATTTTAGGAACAAGATGAGAGTATTTGGCAAACACCCTTCTCCACCTTTGTAAAAATGTGGTGAAGGATTCTCCTACCTTTTATTTCACTTTACATAGATCAAGCATAGTTATCTGGTGTTGGATATTGTAGGAGTATTGCGATATGAGTTTATTTATTAAATCCTCAAATTTTCTGATGGAGGGGAGTGATCTTTGAAAGCCACTCCATGGATTTTCCACCTAAACATCATGGAAACAATCACATTAAGTAGGTATCCTCATGAGAAAATTCTGAGCTCATATTTCAGAAATCCATCACATGTTTAATGGGGTTCGTTTTTCCATTATACCTATCAAACTTAGGGATTTCACAATGTTTTGGAAAAGGAATCATTTGAAGACTCTTGTCAAATGGATATGGACAAATATCATCCAAAACATGCTTCTTTGTTGTACCCCCTTCGATTTCTTGTATTCTCCCTTGCAATGCTTTTATCTGTTGAGTAAGAGCACTAAAATAATTAAGAGGGGCTTCAGGATTTTCTCTAAGCCCCTCCATGTTGAAATCAACAAGTAACTTAGCACCTTGATTAGCTAGTGAAATAAGATATATTTCCTTGTTTCTCTCTAAAACTCTTTCCATGAGAGTATGGAATTGGGGATCTTGCTCTGCTTCTTGGATCTTTTCTTCCATTATCTCCTCACTATTCGAATTATGAAAGGAGTTGTATTCCCTATCACTATTATCACCCATTTTTATTAATGTACTTTCTCTTTCATCTCCTTCTATGTTCTTTCAAGATCTTGTGACAATAGGCATAAGATTTTGCCAAATTTCAACTAACTTTGATCAAAAGAATGAAATAGTGCAATTTTGATGGATATGAAAGTCATAATAGAATGAAGATTCTATGACTTATGAGATTTCTAATCTTTAGCTCGTGATTCCTTGAGTGAAAGGATGATGATCCTGTTTGCAAGAATTAAACCAAAGATAAAAAATAAAGATGATCTTTCACTTTGTGAGGTTTGATCATAGCTTCATAAAAATTGGGACGAGTAGCGTACACAATTGTAGGTTGGGGAATGTAAGAGGAATGAATACGCTGACTATGATTATGTATTTGAGAAAGGGATCTTCTTTGAAAGAAATCTCATGAGTATAATGGTTCTATAGCATAATCGTTAGTGAAACCTCTAACAAAGTCATGATATCGATGTATAAAGGTTTTGTGTTCAATCAAGAGCTTTCGATTTTGGTATAAAAATTTCCTCTTTTTCAATAACTTCTTATAACTAAGAGATTTCTTTGGCTTCCTAATATTCCTCTCTAGGGAATTCTTGGAAAAAGTTGTAGACTTCCAAACCCTGAGCATAGAAAAATACTAGATTGAGATGATTGATTTTTGGGTGTTAGAAAATTACCCAGGTTTGGAATATAGATACACTAAAGTTTTCAAAAGATGCACTAAAAGATCTAACCTATGCACTAGACTGTTGCATGTATGTGCTAGAATAGAGCACAAATATACTAAAATAGAGCATGAATATGCTGAAACAAGGCACAAATGCGCTAAAACAAAGCACAGGTACATTGAAACAGAGCATAGGTGCACTGAAAAAGAGCACAGATGTGCCAAAATAGACCAGGGATGCGCTAAACTATCCAATTAATTTTTTGAAACAAACATGTTTTGACAGTTTGATGTTTTCGAATAATCTTTATCTGATTAAAATGTGAAAAACATGACATACAATAGCAGACAGTTGTTTTGTAAATCCTAAAATCTAAACAAAGAGTGTATGTTCTTAAGATTTTCACGGGTATTGAACAAGATAAAAAATTCAAAAAGACTCACTCTTAGTTGTCAAATAGGTCATCATAGGAACCACAACCCACATCTTAAAATTGTGTCAACTCACACAGCCATGTCACCCCCTAGAGGGTACCCATGTTGTTGTCTTTTCTAGGTGCTTAATCAAGGTTAGATTTCTTGATCCCTTGAGAAAAAAAAATGTGGCAACTATATGGTGAGTGTCTTGGGGGCATATTCTTCCCTCCCCTTGCACTATGATTGAAATGATGTTTGGGTACTGACACGGCTAGCTTTCTACACTATGGTTCATAGTAAAGGTTTCTATTTGACCTGACAATAGATAAACTCCCTTAGGAGACCTCCAAATCTTTAGAACAAATATTTTGGGGATGGTTATCTTGCACACTTCCATTGAATATGGGTTTCCCCAAAATTCACTTTTGATTTGAGTGGGTTGGAAAACCTGGCTTTGTTTGTTCCAACTTAGGTCATTCCTGTAGGGTGAGTACTTTTTCCCACTACGATAGGCCTTCTAAAGGATGTAATAAAGCATGAATTGCATAAAATAAAAAATGTAAGTCTGGCATTTTGATCACCCAGTTAAGGGGAGAGCATTAATCTATTACCCAACAATCACAACAAACAAATGGTTCAATTTTAAATCCAAATGAAATTTTTCTATGCTAAGTGAAGATTTTGCTTCACAACAAACATTGGATTCATTTTAACCAAGCAAAAATGATGTTTGGTGACTATCCTAGGATTGGTTAATTCCAAATTTACATGTCTATCCTAGGATTGCTTCATTTTACTTTAAAATCAAATTGAAAAATCTTGTCTGTGGATGGTGTCGGAATTAGGATTTTCTTTTACAACCTTTGTATGCACTAAAAGAACTGGCAAATTTATTAAAACAATCAATATATGCGCTAAAATAACTAGCATATGCGCTAGAATAGGTCACCAATGCACCAAAACAGTCATCATATGCACCAAAACAGAGCTCGTATGCACTAATCTATGGGTTGTATGCACCAAACTGAAGCTCTAGTCCATCACTCGTCAGAAAAAACTGTGATAAATAAATTAAAAAATAGGACAAGGCCCCATGGTGGGCACCAAAAATGTGTCGTTAGAATATGTGGATTAACTAGTAAAGTAAGCTAACACACCAATGAAAAATTAGATTAAAGGAAACTAATTTAAAAAAAGACAAAGAAAACTCTAAATAACAACAACTCCTTCAAATGTGTTCCATTGTCCTCTATCTTGAAGGATTCAATGCAAGTCACTGGCTCTCAGTTGGTGTAAGCAACAGGTTATTGAAATGACAACTTAGGAGAATGAGATTTTATGCAGCATGCATGTCTATTGCTATATGATTTAAGCTATGAATTTGAAGAACTAAAATTCTATGAAACTATAATGATTATGCTAAATTAACACAATCTAGGATTCGGGGGTCTTTTTCAACTCACAAGAGGGTTGTATTTATAATTTTTTGAAGGAAAGAATCTAGTTGGCAAAGATCAACAGTTGAGTTTCAAACCTGTCAAGATGAGTGGTGAGAGATTGAGAAGTTGAGAAAAATATGGAAGGTTGAGAGAATGATGAGAGATGTTTCCTCAAACACAACATTTTTCATTCAAAAATGAAGGAAAGTTGTCATTTGTGCACTTCATTTATAAAGAGTTAGTTGATAGTTGAGGAAAAATCTATAATTAAATAAATAAATTTATTTAATTACATGTGACAAAGAAATAGAAGCTTCCATAATTTAAATAAATAATATTTAATTATTTGTGAGAGATGATAAAAGCGCTTTAATTAAATATGAAAAATACTTAATTAAATATGAAAAGAAGAAAGTTTCTAAATAAATATTTTAGAGTATTTAATTATGGAGGAAATAAATCTTATAATTAAATATTTTAGAATATTTAAGTGTGTGAAGAGAAGAAAAATTCTAATTAAATATTTTAGAATATTTAATTATGTGGAGAAAAGAAAGCTTCTAATTAAATATTTTAGAATATTTAATTAAGTGGAGAGAAGAAAGTTTCTAATTAAATATTTGGAATATTTAATTAAATTTAGAAGAATATTTCATTATTTGAAAATTCAAACTTAGAATAGTATGATAATTAATATAAATAAATTATGGAGTTTATTTAAGTTAATTAAGAGGAAGATGATGATAATTAAATAAATATTTATTTAATTAAACTAGAAGAATTAGTAAGGTGAATGATATAAATAAATAGTTGAATTTATTTATATGTAGATGACTTTAGAATATATATATTTATTAGACTGCAGGAATCAGGTAGCATGACCCCCTATAAACTGTAGTGCATCTGGTAAAAATTTTAACATGACCGATGACATTGGCGCAACACGCCCTTTGGTACCATGGGGGTGGGGAGACTAGACCTCGTGACCAACCTCTTGCAACAGGAAATATTTAGCCAACTGAGCTAGGGCCCCAACCCCAAAATATTAATTAAATAATTCATATTTAATTAATTAACAGGCTTGATTTAATGTGACCATTTTTAGATGTGTACAAATACCACTTGGCTCAAAAAAAAGGACTTGTAAGAGGATTTAATGCCATGTTGGAGGAAAAATACTTTGGAGGGAGATTTCAAATTGGAAGAATATTCCAACAAGATGTCTTTTTAAATGAAAATAAGAGATTTTATAAATCAAATAAATTGATTTAGTTGTGCAAGTTGCAAAATCTAGAGGATTTGATGGATTGGAGTTAGAGTTAATTAGGATTTAATTAACTTAGATAGGGATTAGTTTGATTTGACATTTTGACTTAGATTTTTAGATTTATTTAAATAAAAAATTAGAGGAATTTGAGAGATTAGATTTAATTAAATAAAGTTTGATTTATTTAATTAAAAGAGGAATATTAGGATTAAATCAAATTGATTTATTTAATCAAAGAGGCAATATTATGATTAATTAAATAAAATGATCTATTTAATTAACATAAGAAATATGATTTAATCAAATAAATTGATTTATTTAATTACAAGAGGAATTATGATGAATTAATTAAATAAATAATATTTAATTAACTAGTTAGTAAAGAAGTGATCAAGAAAGAACTGATGTTAGTAAATCAGGATCAGGTGTGTGATGTTAATTAGGATAATTTGAATGTCTACATTTTCCCCCTCTTTGAAGCAATGTACTTGTTGTGTCGATTCAAAGAATAACTTCGTCGAGATCAAAATTTAAAAAAAAATTCTGATTTTTTCAAATGTTGCACTACTGCCCCAACGGAATAATTATGTTGGTATATTGCCCCCTTGAGAGATCAAGCAGAAATATTAATTTTTTGATCAAGATCACGATAAAATGTGAGAGGAGTGGCTCTACTGATCAAAGGACGAAAGATAATTCTTTAGAAAGATCAAATATTTGAGGTAGACAATTTTGATGATGTATAGACAGTCATCATCCATGGGTAGCTTGATGTATATTTTGAGATATCACACAAATTTTGGATAGAAATGTTAGTAAATATAGAAGAATAAGAAGAAAATAATGATGACAAGAGGATCCAACAAGTCTATGAATCATTAATAGTTTCTTAGATATGATGATTATTTTCTTATCCCGAATTGGGATTTTAAAAGGGATCACTTACCTTATGTTTGATAATACACATAGGCACAATGCATCGAGGTATTAAGAACCAAGATGGTGTTGCACCTAGTGTGATGGAATCTAACTCGACAATAAGATAGGAGTACTCTTGTTCACACCTGACATATGGAAACCTTACTAGGATGTACTTCAAATCTTTCAAACCTCTCAAACCAAAACACGGAAATGCAAAACCTAACAATGTAATAATCAACAAGCTATTTGAAACACCTTCCATGCACACCTAATAAAGAAAGTATTCGCCAAGGTTATATTACAAGAATATCCAACAAGGAAAACAAATAAAAGATAAAGATCAATGCCCCATTCCTTTCTAACTAAATCCCTTTGTTTAGACATCATCGTGAGGTCATCGAAATGAGTGCAATAAGACAAATCGAAAGACAAAGACAAAGTAAATAAACAATCTAATGTTCTTCATACCACTAGCCAAGACTAAACTATGACGATGCTTGATGTTGATGTCCATTGTAGGAAGGATTCATCCTAGGACATGATTTTATCAAATTATGGGATTGACTGGATGATAGGCTACTAATATTATGAGTTGACTAACTTGCTTACCTATTGACCTAGACTTGAGATCGTTAATGATTGAGAACACACTTTTAATCTGCTAGACTTGTTTCCAACTATTTCACCAAAGGGTGAAAGTGACAATTGATTTACTATGAGTGAATGATTATTTCGGGTGAAAGAGAGATGTGACAGATGTATTTTTTGGGTTTTTTGAATGTTTTTGGTATTTTGAGATGTTTTGAGGTTGTTTTACAAAAAAAATTCTTTTCAAATTCTCTAATGTTTTTGGTTTTATTTTGAGATTTCAACCAAGAGACCTAACCTAAAGACCTATCCTAGGGGTCTCGGGGGATGATCAAATATTTTCCTTGCCTATGTTATATACACAAAGACCACGTAGTTTGACTGACAACTAGACCAATTTACAAGATGAAGATATAAAAAAATGATTAATTGCTAGCTTATTATAATGGACTCCTAAAGGATTGACCTAGGGTGTCTTGATGGATGATCAGAGATCAACCTTGTCTACATTCAAGCTCAGAGATGACGTATTTTGACATGACGACTTGAATTTTTTACAAGATGAAGATATAAACAAATGATGAATAGTCAGCTTATTATGACAAACTCCTAAAGGACTGACCTAGGGTGTCTCAGGGGATGATCAAAGATCAACCTTTCCTATGTTTAATCTCAGAGATGATGTAGTTCAACAAGAAGACTCTATTTTTTGACTTTTTAGATTTTGACATGTTTTTGGATTTTTGATATGTTTTGGATGGTTCTGGATTTTTTGAAGGATTTTATGAATGTTTTTTGGATTTTCTGGCATGTTTTTATTTTTTTATTTTTTGATGTTTTGTATTTTTTAGACTTTTTGATGTGTTTTGATTTTTTGATATTAAGGAAGACTACAAGAATATACACAAATCTGATCCAATGAATGTATAGGAACATGCCCCCAACGTGATGTGATAGACTAATCTGATGTAGGGAGGAAAAACTAACCTTTAGAATGTGCCAAGTAGTACTAGGGGGGATCATGATATGATCACAGGATCAAGCTATGATGTAGATGCATATGAGTGATGGATGGGGATATGGAAGTGCAATGGATGAATGATGCAAAACAAGTTGTTGAGATCATGGTGGATGGAGAGTGCTTATTTACACAAGGCACCTATTTTATAGGTTTTCACCAAGGTACTTGCCCAAAGTGCCACCTAAGTGGTTTTCATTAGAGGGATTTTTATCTTTACTGTTTTTAATCCTTTTTTTGATTTTTTTTGATTTTTTATATTTTTTGATTTTTTTGTATTTTCGGTTTTACCTTGAAAGTTTAGGCATAATTTTTTTGAGATGGGATTTATTCATGGGCTCCTAGAGAGGCTCCCCTTTGTGCATTGATATTTTATATTCACCTTACTTGTAGCTTGTTGTGATGATGAAGGGTCCCAACCAATTGGGTTTAAACTTGTCTTTGCTATCTGGATTTGACACATTTTTTTGATTTTCTTTCATCACAAGCTCACCAACTTCAAATGACTGATTTTGGATCTACTTGTTGTAGCTCCTCTTGAGATGGTTTTGGTATAATTGCAAATAATTTAAGGCATCCATGCATTGTTCATTCAGTAGTTCTAGCTCATGCAATCGTGAAACCTGATATTCTTCATCTATTATGAGATTTTGTAATGATATTCTTAAGGATGGGAGATTGATCTCAATGGGGAGGATGGCTTTTGATCCATAGACTAGGGATAAAGGGGTGGCACATTTTGGTGTGCGAATACTTGTTTGATAGGCCCATAGGGTAGGATTTAATGATAAGTGCTAGTCACGACCAACTTCATTGGCTTTATTTTTGAGGATTTTGAGTATGGTTTTATTTGTAGTCTTAGCTTGGTCATTACCTTGGGGGTAGTATGGAGTAGAAAAGTATTTTTGGATGTTGAATTTCTAGCATAGGTCTCAGACTTCCTAGTTTTTGAAAGGTGCCTCATTATCTGAGATAATGGCTTATGGGACACCATAGTGACAAATGAGGTAATTCATGATGAAATTGGAAATATGCTTTCCTATAATATAGGTCATTGGGATGGCTTCTACCCACTTTTTGAAGTATTCCATAGCAGTGATAATGAACGTATGTCCATTAGATGAGGTGGGGGTGATTTTTCCAATGAGATTGAGTCCCCACTACGAAAAGGGCCAAGGTGTAACAATTAGGTGGATCTCTTGAGCTGGTGAATGGATCATATCCCCATGAAATTGACATTGAAAGCACTTCTTGACATATTCATGGGATTTTCTTTGCATCAAAGACTAGTAATACCCTATTCTTAGTAGCTTCTTGGCTAATATCATACTAATCGAATGTGAACTGAAGATGCCATTATGTACCTCCATTAAAGAATTTAAAGCTTCCTCAGCATTTAAGAATCGTAAAAGGGTTCCCTCAACACTCATATGGTATATGGTGTATCCTAAGATAAAAGATCGGGTTGAATTTTTGACACCGGTTTTCTTAAGGTTAGGAGTGAAATCTGTAGGGAGGACTCCTATTCTTAAATAAGTGTATATTTCATGATACCATGGGTTACCAAGACTAATGATTTCACACACAAATTCACTCTGGTACTAGAAGCTTCTCTACAAGGAATTCTTTCTTTGGGACATTGTGTGGGATATCTAGTAGTGATCCAATTGTTGCTATAGAATTTTCTACTATGTTATTTTCTCTTGGTATCTGCTCAAATATGATATCAATGAAGGACTCTTTCAGGCTTTCTACTAGTTTCTTATATGGATTCAACTTGTTGTCCTTCGTTGGATATTCATAATTGAATTTTTTTATGATAAGTTGTGAATCTCCATAAACCTTGAGCGCCATGATCTTCCATTGTGCAACAATTCTCAACCTTATGACAAGAGCCTCATATTCTACAATATTGTTTGTGCAGGAAAAAGACAGCTTATATGATTTGGGTATGCAATTTCCTTGTGGTGTAATGAAAAAGACTCCACCTACTGACCCATGATGTATGTAGGATCCATCAAAGTACATTTTCTAGTGATCTAATATGTTTATATTAAAGATGGACTCATCAAGGAATTTTGATACAAAAAAGTTTTGAGTATATTGGTGCTTCTGCCAGTTGATCTACAATCACTTTTCCTTTAATGGCCTTTTGTTCCACATACTCAATGTCGTGTTTTTTCAAGATCATAACCCATTTAGTTTTTTTCCCTAGGAGTGTTTCTTTGGAAATCAAATACTTGAGAGGGTCTATCTTGGAAATGAATTTTATCTAGTGTTCCAACATATTGTGTCTGAATTTTTGTGTTGCGAACACGACTGCTAAGGAATCCTTCTCAACGAATGTGTAATTCAGCTTGTGTCCCACCATGGTTCTACTAATGTAGTAAATAGCTCTCTCCTTCCCATTTTCATCATGTTGTGCTAAGAGAGCGCCAAGGGTTGCTACTATTGTTGATATATACAAGATCAAGGGTTTTCATGGAATTGGTGGCATAAGAAGTAGTGGTGTGAGCAAGTACTTCTTGATCTTGTTGAATGCCCGATCACATTTTTCATCCCATTTTTATGCTACCCCCTTGAGGAGTAGATGATAATATGGGATTTCCTTATCTTCTAATTCTATTATGAATCGATGGATGAACTAGAGTCTTCCTTGTAAACCCCTTAATTGTTTCAATGTCCTTGGTGCTTCCATCTTGAGAATTTCTTTGACCTTGGTAGGATCTATCTCAATCCCTCTCGTTGATACAATATACCCTAGGAGCTTTCCTAATTGTACCCTAACCTGGTATTCTTATAGCCTATCAAATATGGACCTCAGTGTTGCTATGTGATCTTGTCGCTTTCTTGAATTGGCTAGTATGTCATCCACATAATCTTCCACAATTTTTTGAATCATGTCATGGAAGATAAGTGTCATGGACCTTTGGTAGGTGTCTCTAGTGTTCTTCAACATAAAAAAAATCATGTTCTAGCAATATATTCCCCATGGACAAGTGAAAGTTGTCTTGTGTTGATATTCTTTGACTATCATGATCTAATTGTACCTTGTGAATCCATCCATTGGTGATAGAATTTCATGTCTAGCCATGATATCCACAATCATGTCTATGTTTGGGAGAGGGAAATCATCCTTAGGACATGCTTTGTTTAGGTCTTTGAAGTCCGTGCAGATTTGTATGCCCCTAGTGGGCTTAGTGACTAGTACCAAATTTGAGATCCACTCAGGATAATCAATTGGTTGTATGATGCTAGCATCCATGAGTTTTTGTAACTCAAGCCTAACTAACAGTGTGATTTGTGGATGCATTTTCCTTAGCTTTTGTTTCACTAGCTTTGCCTTTGGATATACCACAAGATGGTGAACCACAACTTCTGGATCATGACCCATCATGTCAACATAGGTCCATGCAAATTTTAATTTTCTTTCCATTAGCAATGTAGCTAAGAGCTCTTCTTCTTCAGTCAAAATTGATTATGCTTAGAATGCTATATATGGTGTCGCATCTATTCCTAAGTTGATGGGATTTCAACTTTCTGCTAAGACCACTAACTTCTCTTGATGAATAGCACTAAGAGGAAGATTGAATCCCCCATCCTCTGATGCCTCAAAGAAGTTTTCACCATTGGATGCATCATTTTTTTTTACTATTTTAGGGTCTGAAAGTGCCACAGTGTGGTTTTCACTTAAATACCTAGAGATTATTCTCAAATTTTCACTTTTGCAATTGAGGGATTCAATTATTTCCCCATAGTATGTGTGTGTGTCTATTTCAATGTCGAATCCAGATTTTTAATCTCCATAAGGTACATTATCCCACAATCCAATGAATTCTGAGAGTTCCTCATTGTTTTTAAATGTGTCTAAAATTGTTGGTCCTCGTTGGTCATAATCTATTAGCTAGGGATACACTAGTTTTAACTCATGGGTTTGGTATTTCATCTGAAAAGACATAATGGAAATCATGAAAAAGGAAGAGTCTTCCAAAAACATCGATAAGTCAGTAAGGATATCCTTGTCACTATCACTCCCACATACCTCAATTATGTCAAAGGTAAAATTGTCTAAGGGTAGACCTATAGATACTGGTAAATGAAGGGGAGTTTTGACTACTTTAATGGGAGGACTTCTTCCACATACGAGTATAATTGGAGGGGTACATACAAGGCCAGTATTTTTGTGTGCTTCTCAACAATGATGGGTTCTAATCGGTCATTGATTGTTTTCCCCAGGCTTTCATTTTTATTATAACCCATGTGCAACATTAGTTGAAGTCCTTTGCTAGCATCATCCATAGGAAGGGATGGTAGAGGTCTTTTGTCTTGATACAAGAGACTGGATATATCTCTTTCATCCACCACTTCTTGGCCTAGATCCCCCATACTTCTGAATCGAGAGGGGTTTTATCTAAAGGTTTAAGATTTGTTGGATGGTTGTGGCTATCCATGGGACCTAAGATATTGAGGTAATTTTCCTCCTACAAAGGCACCCTTGTTCATCTTCTAATCTTCACACTCGTTGTCTTGGATAATGACCTTGATATTAAAAATGGCGGGGATGGAGGATGTCTTTGTCTCAAAAGTGGATGTGAATGGTAAGGTGGATGGGTCTATGTATGGAGTTGAAGTTCCTTCATCATTTTTAGGAACTTTTGGGATTTTTTAATATTTGGCCTCAAGGTTCTTGCAGTAAGCAAAGGGTTCAGGATCACCAAGGATGGTAACCTCTTTATTTTCAAAGGGGAATTTGATACATTGGTGAAATGTGGATGCAACTAATTTCATCCCATGAATCCATGGGCACCCTAGGAGAATTTTGTAAGGGATTTCAAGGTCGAGGACTTGGAAAGTAGTATCCATAATGGCTGGAACTACTCAGATAGGAAGTGAGATGTTGCCTTGGGACACTCTTTCCTGATCATCATAATCCTGGATGGTGATAAATTTTCCCTTTTAAATCATGTCTTCAGAAAATCGCAGATTTTTTATTAGCTTGAAGGAACAAATATTGAACCCTGCACCTCCATCCACCAAGACCCGTTTGACTTTATTTTTGTGGAAAAAGACTTCAAGATGAAGTGCATGATTATGAGATGGTTGGGATGGGAGATCTTGTTCAGAGAATGAGAGGAAATGTGGTGCGGTGATGTTTCTTACCATAGCTTGAAATTGATTCACATCAAGGTCTGTGGGTACAAAAGGCTCAACAAGGGCCTTTTCTAAAATCTCCCTATGAGCAGGTGAAATTTTCAGCAACTCCATGGTGGAGATCTAGGTGGGGGTCTTCTTTAGTTGTTCCAAGACATTGTAGCCACTGGCAACTAATTTTTGAACTGACACGAGGTGCTCTGGCTTGCGCAAATGGTTTGGGGATAGTGATTTTTCCACCTCATGTGGTGACTCTACACACAGCTTTGGACCCAAGAATATGGACAACACCTACCCATTCATATAAGGATGTGATAGCATGGTCATAAATGTGGTTGACACTACCATACTTCTTTCCTTTTCCATTATTGTTTGACTTATTATGATCCAGTATTGGATTCATGTATATCTTAAGGTCTTGATTTCAAGCCAATTGCTCAACAGATATAATCTTGTTTTTGATGAGATCTTGGATAAAGTTTTTGAGCCTCATGCAATTGGTTGTTATGTGTCCCTTTATTTTATGAAAATCACATAGGTGTTTCTCATTATACCATGGTGGCTTAACTTGAGGCTCTTGGTAATTCTCGATGATTGGGAGCATGATGATGTTGGCATCAATGAGTTGTTTCATGATAGATTTGATCAATTCTCTAATTGGTGTGTACTTTATCTTTGGGGGATATCGGTTTCTTATGGATGGTGCACCTTGGTCATTGACATTATTGATTGTCTACATGTTGTTTTGTTGATGAGATGGTTTGGATTGAGGGGTGTTTTGGGCATTATTCTGAGTTTGTTGATACATTTTTTTTTGTGTGTATGACTTTGGAGTGTTGATTACAACTTTGGCATCAACAACACCATCATTGGTAACATTCTTGTTTTTTACCCATTTTCATGGTTTGTCATTATAGCTTGTTGATGGGTGATTATCTTGATAAGTAGGTATCCCCCCTTGTGTAATGAGGGCTCTTTCGATGTTGAGAGACTTGGGAATGATTTGATCATAGGAGGTAATGCACTTCAATGTGAGATGGAAGGCCAAGATCCCTTTGAGATTCTCGATGATAGTTCAGACTTTTTCTTCTAGCATGACCTATTTGCTTATGTTGGCCTTGGATCGACATCACTACAAGAAGGATGCAAATGATTCTCCCTTATTTTTCTTAAGCTTAGATAATTACTCCAAGCTTACATCCATTCCCATTATAAATGAGTAATTTTTCATGAATGCATCCACAATCTCTTGGAACTTCTTAATTCTAGGAGGAAGATGGGAGAACCATTCCATGGCTGGGCTAGCCAAACTTCAAGGGAAGAGCCTCATTAGATAAGAGTCATCGTAGGTTACTTCCATATAGTGTACATGGAATTCCTTGATGTGATCTTCAGGATTTATGATTCCATGGTACTTGTCAAATTTTGGTATTGTAAAGCCTTGTGGGAATGGCTTCATCACAATAACTCTATCAAATGGATAAAGGAATATATTCCCTTGTGATTTCGGTGTGTTCCTAGATTGGATGTCCAACACCTATTGTGAGAGCCTTTTGATTTATGTGGATAGGTCACTTTGAGGGTCAGGTGGTGGAATGAATGTGTTTTGGGTTGGAATATTGATTTGGATGACAGGTGTGGTGACTTATGGATTGGGTGGTGCATTAGTGGGAGCTTTTTGTGCATCCAATGCTTGTTGATATGCTTGTAGTTGTTGTTCTACCAACAAAGCTTGTTGTTGGTCCTATTGTTGTTGTTGCACCAACAACTCTTGTTGTTGGGCTTGTTGTGCCAACAATACTTGCTGTTGGGATTCTTCTTCTTCTTGTTCTAACAACGCTTGTTGTTGGGTTTGTTGTTGTTGTTGTGAAAACAATGCTTGTTGTTGGGCTTGTTGTTGATTTTCTTGTTGTTGCACTTGAGATTATTTTAAAGCTTGTTGATATGCTTGTTGTTGTAACAAGGCCTACACTTGAGCTTGTTGTGCTTAATGTTGGGCTTATGCTTATTATTTTGTAGCTTGGGTAGCTTGGGTGGCTTGAGCAGCCTATGTGGCTTTTTGTTGTTGTAATAAATCTTGTGCTTGCACTTGGGCTTGTTTTTTTTGTAGCAATTCTTGTGCTTGCGCTCGAGCAACCTATTGAGATTTTTGTGTGGCTTGTGTAGATTGGTGGGTTTGGAATTTCTAGAGTGTCTTTTGGTATGCTTTTTGTGTCACTTATAAAGTGATTCTATATTGGTTGGCCACACTTGGATTTGGTGGTAGAGGTGGAGGATTCAGAATGGTATGAGATGGTGTGATGAGACTTTGTTGGGGTGGTTGTTGAGTTGTTTGAGTGATGACAATGGGTTGTGAGGTGAGAGGTATGGTGGATGATATAGGTCCTTGGGAGACCATTTTTTGAGACACTTGAGGTGTCATTAAATCTGTGATGGTTGATTGAGGTATTTTTATTGTTGTCGCCTATTGTTGTGATAGTGGTGGCATGCCTAGAGGATTTGGTACACTTGATGTGCTGATTTGATTCGACTGATTTTGGATAAGGGGGTTTCCCTAAACCAAGGATTGGTGTGGATGTTATTGTAAGTGGGGGAAGCGATGGGAGAATAGGTGGTTTGTTCACTTGAGAAAATTGTGATGATGAGAGATCAAATATTCGTCCTTGTCCAAATAATCCACCTTCTCCTTATGAGGTCATGGGGAGAGAGACTGGTGCGTTAAGAGGATATGTTGGTATTGTAGTGAAAGAGGATGGATTATTGGTGTCATGAAAGATGAGTGGAACGCATGGGTTTTTTAGATCTTGAGGAATAGATCAACCCAAGATGGTGTTTGCATTCAAGTCTTGGTTGTTCACAAGGGGATGTGTTTGAAGAGCATGAAGTAATGAGCTCCCCTTGTGAACAATCGGTTGAGCTGGTGCAAGAGATGATGTGGGTTGGGGTATGGGTTGAATTATTCTTTGAAAATATGGTGTGGATGAGTCTGATTGCATAATCTTGAGATTTTTCTCCAAAATAGTGTTTACATCAAAATCAAAAGGGATTTAAGCGCCTTCTTTTGCCAATTTTAGCATATATTGTGAAGGATTGAGTCTCATTATGGCATTGAAAATTTTGTGATTCTCAAGATGATAGACCATTTCTATGATTTCATCTTGAGTCATCCCCAAGACATTATAGGTGTTGTCTTCCACTTGACCTTCCTCTTTTGGATCTTGTGATAGTAGAGGAAGATTGGGTGGAGGATTGCTAGATCCAATTGGATTGATTTCGAGTGCGGTTTGAATCAATTCACTTGAAGTATATGTTTCTTTCTTGGCTTCCATGTTTTTCTTGTATTGAGATCAAGTTTGAACCATAAAAAAAGGATCAATTTTCAAGAATGTAAGAGATGAATCTCTAACACCTTAGATTGATCTAAACTTTTCGGCTCAAAGAAGTAAATATAGGTTTTCTTTAAGGATCAAAGGATGATGATGAAAGATGGAGGATGGATGATGTGAATGATTGAACTTAATCTTGAAGGGATACTAGACTTTGGGGAATTTTTGGATTTTTGATGTTTGATTTGATTTGATTTGGATTTGGATTTGGATAATGAACTCATAAACCCGAAGATGTTGGATGTTATCAAAGGATAAACTTATTCACAAGGAGTTATAATTTAACTAAGCATATGAAGAAGGATTCATTTACACATACTTAGTCAAACAAGATGATTTTTTATTTGATTTAAAGGATTTTCCAAAATTCTAGCATGAGGGATTTTTCCAAGATTCTAAGAGTTGTTGGTGGGATGAGATTTGATTGATGTTTGAGGGATGGATGAAAATATTAATTTTGATCCTAGATTAGACCTAGAGAGACTTCTTTTCTACAAGACCTCAGTATTGAAGAACATGCTTGTACTTCCTAAGTGAGAAATGAAAATATTTGAAAGAGACTTGGGTTTTGATTATAATAAAATTCATACAAATTAGGATTGTTCTTTGAGGCCTTTTTGTAACAATTATAGACCAACCTTTCTCTAACTTTGAGAAGTCTTGAATGATGCTCCTTACAATCTTTTGGACTAAGACTCTTATGACGATTTGGCTTGGGAACTTTGACTTTGTAGGAAATCTTGGGATCAAGCACATGTGAGGTTTAATTATCTTTTATCTTGCTTAAATTGGTTTTTTTTACCACAGACATTGTCTTGATTAGTTTTCAAACTTAATGTCTAATGTATTAATTTCCTCTCACCCCACAAGGTCCATTATGTGGAAATTAATAAAATCAAGGAAATAGTTTCCTAATGATGAATTTAGTAAGAGAAAATTGTGATGTAAATCCAAATATGTAGAAGCCTCTAAGGATGAAATCCCTAGGGAAAGCAAGAGCACTTGGATTTTTTTCAAAGGTATTTTATCCTCCTAGAGAGTTTGAAATTTTGAGGATTTTGTTGAATGTTTGTTTTCCCAATGTTTTAGATCCAAGCAAAGTGTTTTGATTCAAAAACCATACACAACCCTAGGATGAAAAGAGATAATATTTGTTGAATTCCCACTTGGATAAATCTAGTTGTGCTTTACTCAAAGAAGATGATTAGAAGCTTGACCAAACTCACTCCCCTCCATGGCACACATTTCTCAGGTCAACCAAGCTTCATTTCTCATGAATCTCCCATAAAAAAAATTTCATCTCTACTTTGAACCACCAATATATGAGACAGATTCAGAATGATCATTCTTGCACTAGCAAATAAATAGGGATTTGGCTTACTGTAACAAAGGTTCTAGTATAGGGGTATGTGCAAGATCATGATGGGCCAAAAAGTGGCGATATGTAAGCCATATGATGGCCCATGTGGTTGATGAATTTTTTTTAACTGAAAATTGATGAAATGAATAGGGTTTTTAGAGGAGATTCTCAGCTTTCCACCAATATAAATTATGCTTTACTTTGAATTTAATAAATAATTATTATTCATTTTCTATTAGAATTACGAATAAAGTCCTAATTGATAGGTTGATTGAAAAAAATCTATAACTTTCAAATGGTATCACATTTTTTGAATCCGAAACATGCGTCACATTCTATGCTTTGCATACTATAAGATTAAAAAAAAAAAGTTAAGGTGGTTAGATAGACGAGCTTTTATATTTTTTAAAATTTGTAATAAAAAATTCATAATTAATTATTTACATGGAAAAAAATTATAAAAAAATATGCATCACATCGGAACATTAGACCTCTACTTATATATAAAATATTACTAAAAAATATTATCATTTTATTTTGGTTATGGTAGTCAGACAGACACCTACATCTTATTTTTACCCTGAAATTTAAATACTACTGCATTGAAATTTCAAATTTTCACCAAATAGATCTTTTTAATAAAAATAAAGGTCTAGTAGTTTAGAAACTACATTCAATTTTCTACATATTCTATTTTTACATTTTTTTTTGATAATATAGATAACTTATTCAAATATTTACGTCAAGTTGTCTAACTCTGATTTTTTGTCTTTTTATTGCCACTTAAGGGCCTATTTTTTTCCATGATGATCCTGCACATACCCATAGGCATTTCATTCATGGGGGGTCATCCATATGAAAAGAGACCATTACTACCCTTCTTTTTGGAATAATCCTCATGATACTTGAACTTTCCTCAAGTACCCACACTTATATATCGGGAGGAAGTCGCTTGGCTTTAGTGTATTCCCGGTTGGGTCATTCCCTAGGGTGATTAATTTTTCCCACCATGCAGGCCGTCTAAAGGTGAACAATAGTGAGCAAGAACATACCTAGTTCGATCAATCTTTTTTTGCATGAATAAAGAGAGAAAACACACGATATACCTATCTCACACTAATAAGATTTGTTCAATTTTAAGAAACCCAAATTGAACTGTGGAGGCAATCTTTTATACAGCTTAATATCACCAAAAGACTTTTGATTCTCAAGATCATTGTGAAGCATGAGAGAAGTGCATACGCCTTTTAAATGATACTAATTTTAAAAGATATTACGGAACACAAAACACACATATTCATTTTAAACCTCAAAAGAGATAATGGATTATTTTTATAGCACCGCGATGAAGTGTGAAGTTTGTTTGTTCAATTTTTAAATATAAAAACCAACTCTAGTAATTTTCTAAGGTTATTTTAAACCCTTTTCTTGTTCTTTTTAAATCCAAACGAAAATTATTTGATTCCTAAAAAATTGAAAATAATATCCTTAAAATGGGATTATAATTGCTCCCAAAGTGTTTAAAAACACTTGTTACAATCTTGAAAAAAAGGGTGCCATAGAGATTACTCCTTGTTTCTTCTCCTTCTTTGTCACAAAAAACCTACAATCAATGCTCAAAATGTTAGACAAGATCAAGAAAAAAAAATATATGAGGGTTAGATGAATGATTAAGCATAAAAACCCTAAAACATAGATCAAGTTACAATGTGATTTAACTCTAGTTGAAAATTTGAAAATTTGAACTCTATCAAAGTTAAGATAAACCTACACCATTGCATATATTATGAAATTCTACCCCATTTCAAAAACAAATCTTCAAAAAGGACCTTTGTATGACCAAGATATGACCATTTTAAGATTGACTATAAAAGTGTTAAAAAAGAGAGCATATGCGCTAAAACAAAACATGTATGTCTTAAAATATGCCACATATGCACTAAAACAGAGCCTAGATGCACCTAAATATGCCACGTATGCCCTAAAACAATGCCTGGATGCACCAAAAGATGCCACATATGCGCTAAAACAAAGGCTAGATGCACCAAAAGAACAGGTAGATATGCTAAAATAGAGCTTGGATATGCCAAAAGAATAGGTAGATGCACTGGAACAAAGCTTGGATGCACCAAAAGAATAGGTAGATGCACTAGAAGATGTTTTGGGTGCGCTACATCAAAATTCATGATCAAACCTATTCATAAAAACTTGTTAGAAAAATGTTAGAAACGGGGTTGGACCTCCTTCTAGTGCCAAAATGTGAATGTATGTCTTAGACCTATTTAAACATCATTAAACAAAACAAGGTTAGCCAATAAAAAAATATAAAACACACATCCCCCATACAATTCATTCAAATTAAAAGAACAAGAAATGAAAAATAAACAAATGAAGCTATTAAATCCTATTAAAAAAAACTCAAACTAGCATCCCATGGGGAAATTGGTGCTTCTTTGATGTGGAAAGAAGCCCTTTCCCAATTCCTTACAAAGCCTTGATGAAGATTGTGGATGATTGTGTGCTCTTTGGTGAAATTTGACCATAACCTAGCTAAGATGGATGAAAGCTATGAAACTTGGATGAAAATGGTGGATGATCTTGGTCAAATCTATGTATAATAATTTTGCATCGAATTGTGGATCCAAAATCAATAGAAGAGCTCTCCATTTATAGGAGAGAAGGATGGAGGAATTAGAATATGACATGAATATGGGATTAAACATGAGCCAATGGTAAGATGCCACTTGTCAGCATGCTAGTGGAGGAGGAATGAGCACATTTTGGTGAATGTGCAAATAAAAGCAATTAGGTGGAAATTTGAAATTTGAAAGTTTTCTTGTAGAGGAAGATGTGGAAGAGGAGTTAATGCACTTGGCTCAATAAAAAGGAATTGTAAGAGGATTTAATGCCATGTTGGAGGAAAAATCCTTTTGGAGAGAGATTTCAAATTGGAAGAATATTCCAACAAGATGCCTTTTTGAATGAAAATAGGAGATTTAATAAATCAATTAAATTGATTTACTTGTATAAGTTGCAAAATCTAAAGGATTTGATGGATTAGAGTTAGAGTTAATTAGGATTTAATTAACTTAGATAGGGATTAGTTTGTTTTGACATTTTGACTTAGATTTTTAGATTTATTTAAATAAAAAATGAGAGGAATTTGAGAGATTAGATTTAATTAAATAAAACAAATTATTTAATTAAAAGAGGAATATTAGGATTAAATAAAATTGATTTATTTAATCAAAGAGGTAATATTGGGATTAATTAAATAAAATGATCTATTTAATTAACAAAAGAAATATTATTTAATCAAAAAAACTTATTTATTTAATTAAAAGAGGAATTATGATGAGTTAATTAAATAAAGATTATTTAATTAGCTATTTAGTAAAGAAGTGATCAAGGAAGAACTGATGTTAGTAAATCAGGATTAGGTGTGTGATGTCAATCAAGATAATTTGAACGTCTACATGAGCAAATCTATTATTATTTTTTTATCTTGATTCATTGGTTGTGATTTTGAAAGAAAAGGTAGAAAGGCAGATAATGCATGAAGAATCCAATGCATTGGAAATTTGAAAGAGGAAAGAGTTGTAGGTTGAGAAACTTCTTCATGATGCGTAGAGGCAATCACATCATGGAGAAAATAGGGGACAATGGCCATGGAGAATAGAGAGACTCAACTTAAAGATTTTGCAGCGTCAAAAGGCATTAACCAGCTAGGATCTAAAATAAGCCTTGGCATTGTAGTCTTGATACCAACCGTGGCCATCTTCGACATCTCTAGAAAATGACCCCTATAATTTTTATCACCATCATCATTTTTGATCATTGTTTCATTCTTGTTTTGCAAGAGAAGTTGCACAATCTACGACTAAGACTTTATTACCTTGATTATTTATGTGGATAGAGTTCCCCCTTGAACTACCCATCAAACCTCAGTTCTATGTGCACACATTTGGGGATTTCATTTTTTTGGGGTGTTTGGATTGTTGAAATCTCTAAATGTGAGGAATTCAAGATTTTATTGTCTAACATGGTTGGCGACGTCATGAATTTAATATTCAGTCTGTGTGTTGTGAGGAGGATACACATTAGCAGAATGAGAGACTTTTGAATTAGCAATTACTCTTACTTTCAAAAGTTTTTTATTTAAGTTTAGATTTTTTAAATTTAGATTTTCAATTAAGATCTTTAATTTAGTTTTTTAATTTAGATTCAATTTAGATATAATTTAGATTTAGTTCATGTTTAATGTAGATTTTTAATTAGATTTTATTTAGATTTAGATTTTCATCATATTTGTAGCTTTTAAAGTAGATTTTAATTAAATTTAGATTTATTTTAGATTTTTTAGATTTTTAGTTAGAATTTAGTTAGCTTTAGATTTCAAATTAGATTTTTAACTTTGAAGTTTAATTTAGATTTTTAGTTTAGATCTTTAATGTAGATTTTTTAATTTAGATTTTTAAATCAATTTAGACTTTTTATTTTTAGTTTAATTTAGATAGGATTAATTAGATCAGATTATTATTATTTTTCTTAGCTAGAGTGAATTTTAATGTTTTCTTTAGTTTAGTTTTTATTTCAGGACTAATTTTGTTAATTTGGGTTTTGCAAGTTCGTTTATCCAAGATTCCACAGAGATAAAAAACATAAATGCTCTCTTTTCGAAGACCGAAAATCAAAACTACTAATGACATTTGGTGTAGGACGTTCTTTGAAGACTTTATTTTTTTCAAAAAAATGTTTGTCTTGTAGATTAATAAACATTTCAATTGGTTCTTAAAAAGAACAACTGTCTTCTTTCACGTAAATTTAACTAGGGGGTTAATAAAGCACTATTTTTCGTGTTTGAAAGATGGTAGGTATTATACTCTCACCTTGTGCAAACTCGATGATGAGAAATCTATAGCCATTATTTTTTGTGTTTACCTCTTATAGGACCTTCCATCTTGCTTTGAAATGTGAGAACAACACAAGTGGTAACGGGCTAAAGCCAAGTCCTTCCAAACCGCTATATAAATTTGTGATTGCAAGGAAAGTTTGCAATCAATGGGAAGTGGTATATGATAGTTCTCCCCCAATATCTTTATGATGCAAAAAGCCCTTGTTCTAAGGGTTGGGAGATCTCTTGAGGGATTTTATCATAGTATCCCTTGAACTAAAAGACCTTACTAGATACCTCTTGTTTTTATAAGCCTATCCTTTGGACCATTGCTTGGTATAGTACATGGTATAGTATCATGCCTGAAGATACTCACTATTGACTCCTTGATTAGAGATAGAAAATTTCTCTTTGGGAATTCGAAGTTGGTTCACTTGAGAAGTAAGTTTTGTAGAGGGGAGCTAGTGCTAGAAAACTTCTAAGTTATCCACTCTTGAAAGAGAGAAGTGTTTCACACTAATCTTGGGTATTTTAGTGGGCTATACCAAGTATACAAATTTTTTTGAATAACTAGAATTTGTGCTTGTATTGCAACAATCAAACAACATTTTTTCTATTGTTTCTTGCATGTGTGTTCAAAATAAATCTCAAAAAAACACCACACCTAAAACTTATGACATTCAAACCTTGACACAAACTAGGCCAACACATCCAAAACAAGCTTTACATTCAAATCTATTTATACCAAGGACTTGCTCACTTCACTCATCCATCACCTCATCTTTATACATTAAAAATTCCCCATAGATTAAAATTTAGGTAATCCTTTTAGCTTGCATAAACCTATTGATTAGTAAACTCATCAAACTTATACTAGACCGTAGCTTCAAGTCTGTATTCTCTTGACCTCATCTTTCAGATAAAATTCATCCTAGTCCTTGTCATCTAGGTTGGTTACTCAGCTCATCAGTCTAGTTTGAGACCACCTTTCCAACATACCATATTAGTATTTACTATACCCAAGGTCATTGATAATAAAATTAGTTTTTATACCTATCTTATTTTTATTAGCAACCATATCTTAGGTTTTCTAGAGGTTTTTCCCTTCATACTAGGTCATACTATTCCATCTCTTCATTCCACGCTTTGCATAACTTAGTCATAGAATATCATCACTTTGAATCTTAATCTATGAATTGTTAGTAGGCATCCCTATATATTAAAAAACCAAAAAAAAATAGTTGCATTACATTTAGGCATAACTTATACCAAAAATACCAAAAACATAGTCTTAGTCTCATACTTTCCACCTTCATTTTGAGGAAGCCTTCTATGGTTGAAACTAGATTTCAAAAGAAACGTTGAGCAATGGACCTTTTTCATGATGATGATGAATTTTATAACCACACAAGAAACTTAGAATTTGGTGCCTCTTCTAGTGAACCACCCAGGACATCTACCAATCCTTTTGAAAAATTCCTCGTAAGAGACCCAAATGGACAAATAGTTATAGAGGCAGTCAAAGAAGTTTCTCAAGACCTATAGGTTGCATGACTTATAGATGAGATAGTTCTATTGGACCCCCATACATTTTTAGCCAAAATTTTGCATTGCGGTGTTAAACTACCTCAAGGCTTTGATGTAAACACACTTCAAGAAGCATCCACACCATACCAAAAAAACCAAGGCCTTAACATGTCTACATATAGTGGTTCCAAGACCCCACAAACAAATGCTTTTATGCCACAAGGGGCTCCAACTCAAAATTCCACCTCTATTCCTGCACCCTTGTTTGGAATGCAACCAATAATACAATCAAGGACACAATCCACAAAACAATCAATGACATAGTCCCTAACATAGTCCATGTGACAACCTCTTGGTTCTACACCTAATCTATTTAACACGATAAACATATCTTCAAATCCATTTGGAGCCTCAAATTCCACAAACACCACATCATAAACTCCATTTGGAACATATAGGGCCTTGAACACCACATTATGGAATATTTTTGGAAAAAATAAAAGGACTAGAGCTTATATTCATGGAAAAAACACAAACACCATTATGCCACAAGGTACTAGCATAAAGGTTCCCCAAAAAGTAAATACACAAGGTTCTAGTCAATACACACAAGGTCCAAACATTTCCAATCCTCTCCCAATGCAATCCAATACCAACACCTCATACATTCCAACTCATACTACACACATCCCTCAAATCCAAGTTCCAATTCAAACTAAAAAATTTACACCACAAATCCAAATTTCAAACACAATTCAACCATCGGTACCTCATATTTACACCAATATACCATCCCACACAAATATTGGATCACGAAACACGAGCTTAGGACCTTACCAAAATATAGTTATAAATGTTGTAGGAACAACCCTCACATGATACAATTTCCTAGCCAATCAAATGTTGGTCTTGCAAAAGCAAGTGGAAACCATGACACTATCAAACAAGAAGACTTACTATATCAAAGAGTTATGTCCTTACCCATTTGATAGGACATTATACATCATCATATGCCCTCGACCAGCCAACTAATGTGGTACAAAATAATAAAGAATGAGGACCCCCAAGACAACCAAGGAAATACCCATGGAGACAATACACTCCTTTACCAAAACCAATTGAATATGTCTTGAAGAAGCTAGTACAATCAAACATTGTACAACTTCAAGAGCCGAAACCATAGAACCTAGGAAAATTCAAACCCTCTTGGTGGGATGACAATGCATTTTATGATTACCACCACATCAAAGGGCATAAGACCTTTTCATTTTGTTAGTTGAAGAACATGATTCAAGACCTAATTGAAAACAGTACCATAGAGGTTGAGGGGAAACCAAAAACTTCCAATAAAGACCATATGATTTTCAAGAATCCATTGCAAGACCATGGTTCTAGAAAAGCCTCCACTTCAGTTCAAAGGATAGAAAACCATGCCAATTATACCAATTCCTCTTTGGACTAATAAATTATTAACCATCTATGAGTTTTTGATGATCATGTTAATATGATCACAATTAAGGAGCAACTTGAATGTGTCATTACTACTCATAGGGAAAAGATTACCATATCCAATTCTCCTCCAAAGAAACCACAATCCAAAGCCCAATAAAATCTTTTTGACCAATTGGGTAATACACCCACACATATTTCCATGCTTGAGATTTTGCGTATATCACCCAAACACAAAGTTATCCTTGATAAGGATCTAAAAGAAACCTTTGTCCCTACCAACCTGGACATCAACCAAATTTGAAGCCATGGTTGGATATTTTTCCAACTCCCATCATATATCTTTTTCTAAACAAGATTTTTCTACATCCAAGTTAAGCCATAATGACCCATTAGACCTTGAGGTCTTCATCCATAGAAATAAGGTCAGATGAGTCCTAGTAGATGGTGGAGATGGATTGAACATTTTCACTTTAAAATTGGTAAAGGCATTGGGCCTCTCTGAAACATGTGTGGACAAAACTAAGAGAATTTTCATCAAAGCCTATGATGACGTGGAACTTTATTTCAAAGGCATTATCATACTACCTATCAAAGTTGAACTGATAATACTAGATACCACATTCCAAGTCTTGGATCGTGAACTACCATATAATCTGATTCTTGGGTGACCATGGATTCATGCCATGAAAGTTGTTCCATCCACATACCATCAATGTCTAAAGTTTCCTTATAATTGCATTGAAATCACAATCATTAGTGATCCTGGCCCCTTTCAATATTGCACCAACTTGAGGGGGGTCTCTGAACACCAAGTTCCTATAAATTGTGAAGCAACATTATCCACCCCATCCAATTACATTGATCTATCCACTTTTACTAAATCCTCCACATCCGCCATTCAAGTCATTGATCCCAAGATTCAAATCTAGGACAAGGGGTGTGGGGAATATCATATAAATACTTCCTATTGCATCATTAAGTTACCAAAATCTCCACAGTTCTATGGCAGACCGATCTATAAAATGGAACCTAACGTTGTCATTAAAGTTTCTCCTACCACCACCTTCACAAACTGGGGAGAGTTAAACAAATAAGACACTGATGATATTTCATATTGGATCTACAAAGATGAGGAAGATTTGTAGCCGCTACCGACATAACAATCTGGTAAATTCTTTGAGCTCATGAAAAAAAAGGGTTTTGATGGAACTAGTGGACTTGATATACATAAAAATGGAATGAGAGAACCCTTTATGCCTCTTAAATGCCCAAAGAATTTAGGGCTAGGGTTTGTACCAATTAGGATTGGTGCTTCAAGTACTAAGGTGATTTCAAATAAGGATGTGAGTGCTTCAAAAGATGTTGAGACATCTGAAAATCCTACCTACAAATATTATAGAGAAACTGAGTCTAATGAATATAAGTGGGATTCTTGTACCACCAGTGACTATGAACTCGACTGTCTTTCATGATTTTGATACACCCTATCCATCCTTTACCAACCTCATGGATATTAATATTCATGTCATTTCCTTTTGGGACCCTGATAATATATCTGTCATCACCCTATCTATTGATTCCCTATCCTTTAGTAACATTGATGATGACATTCCCCTCATTTACCTACAATTAGTCGATTAGGACCAGCAAGATCCACCCACCTTGGACATATTTGAAAATGATGAAGTCATCACTAAATTAATGGGACTATGAGAAGGCATACCATAAGGGGACCATAAGGCTAGTTTCACTATATATCTTGATGTTGCTACATATTTCAGCGAGACTATACCATCCTCTAGTCACAAAAATGACAAAAATAAAATAAAAAATGAAAGGTCTTTAGGTGAAAACTGCAGGGCACATTCTAACCAGGAAAAAGTAAAAATAAAGGAAATACACAATGGAAAAAACCTCTCTAACTTACCTGAGGATGGAGGGTTGTACTTTCTCTTTGTTAATCAAGAGAGATCCCTAATTCTGATCAAAGAAGTAATAGAAGTTAATATAAGTACAACAGAGAATCCTAAGATTGTTCTCTTTACAACATCCTTGATCAAAGAAACAAAACCAAAAATTCAAGACTTTCTCAGAGAACATCAAATAAATTTTGAATGGTCTTATGCTAATATGCTTGGATTGGACCCTGCATTGGTCCTACATCATTTACCATGACTTCCAAATGCAAATCCTATCAAACAAAAGCTTAGAAAATGCATCCTCAAATAGCTCTTCTGGTCAAAGTTGAACTCAAGAAATTTTTGGATGTTGGTTTCATAAGACCTATTGGCTATGTGGAATAGATATCAAACCTTGTACTAGTGAACAAAACAAATGGAAAAATCTATATATGTACAAACTTCAGTGACTTAAACAAAGCATGTCTGAAGGATGACTTCCCACTTCCTAATATAGATATGCTAGTAGATCTAATGAAAATTTATGAGATGTTTTCCCTCATGGATGGCTTCTCAGGGTATAATCAGATCTATATCTCCCTTGAATATTAACATAAGATGACATTCACTTGCCCATGGGGCACATACTATTGGAATTTCATTCCCTTTGGACTTAAAAATGTAGGCGCAATCTATCAAAGAGCTATGACCACCATATTTCATGATCTCATGCACACATTGGTGGATGACTATGTTGATGAAATTTTGGAGAAATCCTTGACATGTGGTGATCATTTGAGAGTCCTTGAATTTTTTTTCAAAAGGCTTGAATAATATAAATTCTATCTAAATCCTAAGAAATGTGTCTTTAGTGTAACATTGGGAAAGATCTTAGGATAAATAGTTTTGTGTAGAGGAATTGAAGTAGACTTGAAAAAAGTGAAATATATATTAGATATGCATCCCTCAATAGGAATCAGTCAACTCAGAACATTACAAGTCTGACTTTAGTACATTAGACGCTTCATTGCACAACTTAAATTTAAATGTTATCCTTTTCAATATTTGCTACGTAAGGGAGTTAATTTTATATGGACAAACAATTGTGAGGAAACCTTTCAATAGATTAAAGAGTACCTCTTGAAACTTCCTATTTTGATGCCCCTAATAGATGGTAAGCCCTTAATCCTCTACATATCAGCTACCACTTTCACATTGGGGGCATTACTTGCACAAAATGATCATGATGAGAAAGAATGATTGACCTATTACATAAGTTGCACACCTATTGGGTATGAACTCAACTATAGTGCTAGTGAACGTTCTTGTCTTAATGCAGTTTTCATCACTCGGAAACTAAGACATTACATGCTAAATTATTAGACAAGACTAGTGGATAAGATCAAACCTCTCAAATACCTACTCAGCAAGGTAGCATTGATAGGATTTTTATCTAAATGGGTCATGATACTCAGTAAGTATGAAATAAAATATGTTGAACAAAAATAAATAAAAGGACAGGTTATCATAGACCAACTTGTTGATGCACCCACAAAATTTGATCATCCTTTGATTTATGATTTCCTAGATGAATCAATATTTGAACTAGAAACTAGCACAAAATGGAAGTTATACTATAATAGATCATACACTAGTCATGGGTCAAGTGGAGGAATATTATGCTTCACCCCTCAAGGTGATACTACTCCCAAATCCTTCAAAATAATCTTTCCATGTACAAACAACATTGAAAAATATGAGGCCTTACTAACAGGATTGAGCATGGCTATAAAATGGAAAATTACAAATTTGAAAGTCTTTGGTGATTCCCAATTGGTCATCCAACAAGTCAACAATGACTATGACACCAAAGATGATAAATTGACCCCATACAAAAGAATGGTTGACAGTTTAAATTTGTATTTTATAGACATTAATTTTTTCCAGATCCCACAAATTCAGAACAAAGCAGCTGATGTCATGGCCACCATTAGAATCTTTTTAAAATTACCAACAATATATCACAGTATGAGTTATTAGTGGAACAGTTGTTGGTACTTTCCTTTGATGTCCCCAAATCAAAAATGGTGTGTGAACTTGTTGGTCCTAATTCCCCATGGTATCCAAAAATTTATGAATATTTTCATTCCCATACATTACCACCTGGCCTATCTAGTAACCAATGAAATTCCTTCCTTCGTAAAGATTCTTACTATGCCATTGGTGATACCCTATATAGACATGGCTTAGACAATACCTTACTCAAATTTATTGACACTAAAAAATTATAAACTACCTTACGCGAAGTACACAAGGGTATATTTAGAGCCCATTATAGTGGTCCAAATATGGATAAAAAGATCATGCGACTAGGATATTATTGATCGAAAATGGAAAAAAATGCCTATCACTTTGTGAAGAAATGTCAAAAATGACAGATACATAGCAACCTCATCTATGTACCTGCATAGGAGTTGCATTCAATCACTTCGCCATGGCCCTTTGCCTAATGGGGAATTGACCTCGTAGGAAAAATTTATCCCACCTCATCTAATGGCCACAAATTCATTATCACTACAACTGAATATTTCAAAAAATAGATTGAAGCCATTCCTATGACATATATAAGCAACAAAAAAATATCCAAGTTCATCCTTAATTACATCATATGTCAGTGTGGTGTCCTGCAATCCATCATCACTAACAATGATCATCCCTTTAAAAATCAGGACATCTATGAGTTATGTGAAAAATTCCACATCTAGTGCCGCTTTTCCACACCCTATTACCCACAAGGTAACAGCCAAGATGAGGTGTCCAATAATACCATAATTAAAATTCTTAAAAGGACTCTCAATGACATTGGTCGTGATTGGTACGTTCAACTTAACCCTACCCTATGGGTGTATCAAACAAGCATTCATACACCCACTAGTGTCACTCCATTCACCCTAGTCTTTGGTATAGAGGCTATCATTCCTATAGAGGTTGAATTCCTCTCCCTATGGGTCTCCATGAAAGAGCTCACTCACAATGAAGAGTACCATATATCCCGATTGCATGAATGTAGATAGAAGGCCTTGACTAATATACATGCATACCATAACTGAATTTACCATAGTTACAACAAAAGGGTTTTGGTCAGATGTTTCGATATTGGTGACTTAGTGTTGATGTAGAATCCAAAAATCAAGCAAAATGTGAGAAACCCGACAAATTTGAACCTCACTGGTTGGGTCCATATGTCATAACAACATCCTTTGGTTTTGGTGCCTATGAGTTTTCAACACCTGAGGGGGAATTTTTTTTCAATCCCATCAACAAATTGCACCTACGTAGGTTCTATATGTAGCTTCAAAGAGCTCTAGAATCCTAAAAAAACACAAACAAAAAAATGAGAAAAAGTCCTAAAAAAAATACAAAAAATGAGAAAAATGAGAAAAAATTCTTGAAAAAAATACAAAAATGAAAAAAAGTCCTAAAAATAATTGTTACCTTAATGAAAACCTAGTAAACAAGCATCTTGGTGATACCAAAAAATAAATTAAAGAGAAAAAAATTGTCTAATAGTGAAAATCATGTTAGTGGCGCTTTGGATAAGTACCATGGTGAAAACCTGGCAAACAGGTGCCATGTGTAGACAGTATTTGCTTTTCCATTTACTATAATTCTATCTAGTCTTCCACCCTAATCCATAATAATTCATTTACCTTCCATCATATCCCATTTGACATCTATTGTATGACCTTGTCATCTTTATCATGACTTCCAAGCGGTTGACGTCTTGCATCCTTTCCTCTCCATATTTCGCCCATAATAAACTCCTACCCCATCCCATCCCTATTGGTTAGTCTTATACTTGACTGGAAAAATTTCCTACCACTTGGATTCATTGGATTCTATACTTATCATTCGAGGTCAAAACATTCAAAAATAAACAAAAAAATCAAATATTCCCAAAAAAGACAAAAAATTATAAAGTGACAAAATTAAAAAACATCATAAAACTTCAAAATCCAAAAAAATCAAAACATGTCAAAACCTAAAATCACTCAGATAAATTTTGAAAAATCCCAAAAATAGAGTCAGAGTCAATCATACCAGTCTTTTTCATTATCAAACTACGTTGCCTCTGCGACTGGACGTAGTTAAGGCCATTTATTGATGAGCCCCTGAGGCATTAGGTTAGTCATTTAGGTGTTTTCCAATAAACCATGGTTCGGACCTTTGTCATTGAAAAAATATCAACGATCATGTCAAACTACGAGGTCTCTATACATTGCTATGTAGGAAAGGCCATTTGTCAATGAACCCTCGAGGCCCCCTAGGTCAGTATTTTAGGATTCATTAGGTCAGTCAAAATAAATCAGACACTGTCAACTCAAACATGAAATCATCATCTGAACTTCAAACACAAATCCTGAATCAACAAGACATGCAAGCCAACATGTCTCTAAGTCAAATCAATCAAACTAGTCAAATCAATCAAAACCAATGGTCTTATACAATATGTGTCCTTCCTGAAACTAGACCTTGTCACTATCACACTTTTTCATTTTCCTTATATAGGGAGTTGCATGATCAAACCCAGACTAGACATCTTATACGACATGTTTATTCTCTTGAAACTAGGCCTTGTCAAAATACTCAATCTATCACTCACTTTGTCCCTTAATGCACTGATAAACACTTATTGTCAAACAATATGAATGACTATTGATCTTGTTGGTCTATTTTGTCTTATCTTTTGGATTTTCTTCGATCATGTTACTAGCCACCTCGAGGATGTCCCATGAATAATTTAGAGGAGCAATGATGTCTCATAACTTATCTTTTACTTGATTGGTGTCTGCAGTTTGTCTTGACAAAATGACTAGGGAAACATTACCCTTAGTATGAGTTAGGAAATTCCTTATCCATGAATATCTATTTTACAAATGGATGACCTTGCACACCATGGTGTTTGTTGTCCATTTTTCACATTTTACTACCCAATCATGATTAAATTGAAATCCTTGCATATACAAATATATATCTGCAAATTATCTCAACTAGTACTATCTCAACATTCATGTCTTCCATGCTAACATCCATATTTTATGTGCGAACATTCATCTTTTCCACTCTAACATTTCATCTAGTCCACATCTTCATCATCTTTATCTATTTTCCTCTATCCTTTTTTCCTTCATCTTCTAGTCTTCTCATCCATTTTGAAAGCACAATCATGCTCTTTGAACCCACCCATCCTCTCGAGGGGCATACCACTACCTCCTCGCCATTCTTCCTTACACTGGGGCATATCTTTTTCTTTGACACAACGTGATAAACTAAATTATATCAAAGAGGGGAAAATGTAGACATTGAAAAAATATCCTAGGCTTGCTAACACCATTTTTCCATTATCTAGGGTCATACTTCTGTTATTAATTAAATAATCCTTAATTATTTAATTAGTTCATTTAATTCATTTCTCCATTAATATTGATTAATTAAATAAATTATATTTATTCAATTACATCACTAATGTCTTTCCTCTATAATTAAATAAACTTTATTTATTTAATTATTTCCACTTTCCACTATAATTAAATAATTATATTATTTATTTAATTATTTATTGTTAGCTTTTATGTCACAAATTAATTAAATTTTATTTAATTAAATGAATTATCTCCTTCCTCACTTTTTGAATTATATTTCTATTTAATCAAAAAGAAAAGATAGCTCACCTTTTCCTCTTCTAATTAAATAATATTTCTTTCCCTCATCCAACTACTAGATTTTGTTGAAAAATCATCTAGTTTCCTTTTTCTCATCCACTTTCGATCTTATCTCATCCCGTCTCGATTAATTGCAGCCACTGATAAAAATAAAAATCTTCTAATCTTGACCACCCATTTTTCATTTGTCTTTCTATAAATACCATCATCATTGATCATTTAGAATTTTCATAAGGTCTTGCTAGTGAGATTGAAACTTTGATATTTTGTTGTCTTTGTCATAGGCTAGTTAACTGCATAAGGAATTATAATTCTAAGGGCATTGATTATTTAATATAAAAATGGAGAAGTGAAATGAAGGTGAATCAATGGTAGTGTGAATACTTTTTGTAAGATTTCTCCATGTTTTTATGTCCTTACACTTATTTTTAATTCATTATTTATTGGGGTTTTGATTTATATGCTTTATTGCTTAACTTTGGTAATTTTAGCCTTGATACAATGAATAATATAATCAAGAATTGTCTCATTTTTCTCCATTGATTTATGTGAACCCCTAAACCTGCAATTGCACAAAAACAACAAACAAATCAAGATGTTAGATCATACGCAAGCAAGAATGAAGGATTCCCCATGAAATCTATTTACTAAAACTTAAACTAGGAAAATAAAGAACAAAGTATAAAAATTCAAATGAATCCTAATTAAGCAAGAAAAATTGTGATCCCATGGGGGAATTGGTGCCAATTGATGTGTCAAAATTGGCCCTTTCCCAACTCCTAAATTGAAATTTTGATGTATGTGGATTGACCAAATCTCTTCAATGAGATTTGAACATAACCTAGCTATGGAATTGTGAAAATGATGTATATGTGGAATGATGTGCACAAACTTGGTTCTCAATCTCAAGAGAGTGTCTTTGCATGAGATTGTGGATGATTAATGAGAAGACAAGCCTTCCATTTATATATTTGAATTTGGAAGGAAGAGCAAGATTTGGAAAATGTGGGACTAACTTTCACCCAATGGCCAAAAGCCACTTGTCAACATGTGAATGGTTGATGGTTGTGCACATTTTGGCCAAAGTGCCAATAAATGCAATTAGGTGGAATTTGAAATTGAGGAAATGACATGTGAGAGGGAAAAATGAATGAAATAAATGCCACTTGGATCGATGCACAAGGACATGAAAGAGGAGTGAATTCTTTGTTGGAAGTACCCATCCACTTGGACTTTTTGAATTCAAACTTGAGGGAATATTCCCTTTTTATGCCATGTGAGGGAAAATAGAGATTTAATAAATGAATTAAATCTATTTTCATGTGCAAGTTGCATTCTCTAAAGGATTTTAGTGATGGGGATTAACTTAATCAAGATTTTGATTAATTTAATGAGAGATTAGTTGATTTGACAATTTTGACTTAAATTGATGAATTGATTTAAATCAAAATTGAGAGGAAATGATTAATTAAATAACTGATTTTGATTTATTTAACTAAAAGGGTAAATTTTAAATTAAATTAAATAATGTTTAATTTAATTAATTTAATAAGAAGACTTTAGAGACTTTAATCAAATAAAATGATTTATTTAATTAAATAGAGATGTAAGGTTAATTAAATTGAATTAATTAATCTAATCAATGGAGGAGAAAGACCTAATCAAATAAATAATGATTTATTGAATTAAGAGACAGAAGATGATGAAAATCTAGGAGTATGATTCAGGAGGAAATGTCGTTAGTAATTGGGATCAACTGTGTCAAACCGAATTATACATTTTCCATGTCTACAATTTCCAATGGATGTGTAGTTTTATTCTTGCTTGGTCATTCAAATAATTAATGTAAATTCTTGAGTGAAACTATTGATTTATGTCAAAATCAGTGCTAGGATATTGATAAGAAGTGGTGGTTGAAAATATAATGTTGAAATACTATAATGCAGTGTCTTCAAATCTTAATTGATGTCATGTATGAAATTTTTATTAGGTTGTGTAGTATTGAAATTGACTCCATACCAAGGATGAGGCACTGATCTAAGTGAAGCATTCATGTTGCATTTAGTTGGTCAATTCAACAAAAAAACACTTATTAAATAAAATTCTATAAAATGGGTTAAAATTGGGTTGAGTTTCACCATTCTCATGCTCTGAATGTAGAGTGTTGTTAAGAAGCAAACAACTTCTTTGATACATTCTATTTGTTGAACTATTGTATTTTTTTTAGACTATAGGAATTAGGTAGCACAACTCCTTATAAACTGCAGTGTGCTTGGTAAAATTTTTAATGTGACTGACGGTGCTAGCATGACACACCCTCTGGTACCATGTGGTTGGGGGAGACTACACCTCATGACCAACCTCCTGCAATAGGAAAATTTTAGCCAACTGAGCTAGGGCCCCCACCCCTATTGAACTATTATGTTAGAATTATCTATTTGTTTCAATGTTTATGATAAAATGGCACAAGAGTATCATCTAAATATTGTCAGGATCACCCTCCTAGGTTTTATAGAGCCCAAATGTAGAATTAAAGGCCCAACAATCCTTTGCTTTTTTATTTTCCAATCCTCACCATTATTGACTATTGAATTTTGGAAGATTCATAGATAGTGGTTGAGATCAAGTTTGGTTCTCAAAAAATAACCAACAAGGACAAGTCAAGACTAAAAGATTCACAACTTATGGAATGTAGTGTGTTGCATCACCATTGAGAACAAATTCATATGCTAAGAAATATCTCACTCTTGGAGGAAATCATGTTGGGGTTTTTTAATGAACCAAACTTAATCTCATCAACTATTTATGAATTTTCTAAATTCAATGGCCAATAGCTTTGAGGATTGGCCAATGAACAAGTGAAAGCTTACTAGGCTTTCCCTCTATACTTTGGGCTCTATAAAACACAAGAGGGTGATCCCTAAAATGTATCTTATGATACTCTTGTGCCAATTATCATATAAATTGTAATTCAAACAAATAATTCTCCTTCAACTATTTAATAGACAAAATACCCTAAAGATCTAGTTAACTTTCATGGTAATATTTAATTTAAACATGAGAAAATGTTACATAATAAGCTCAGCATACATTCACACTAAAATTGATTGTAATGTAGCTGCTATAAATTTTTTAGGAGATTGTGATATCAAATGACCAATACCTTATCCTAGGGTGGGGAATTCTAAATCACATAACCAAGAACACACAACAACATTACTCATGTCATAATAAATCCTACCAATAATGCCTTACATAATTAGTACTAGAAACTTAACTACTAATACTTATTGATCCATGCATACATCTACATAAAACTTCATTAATGATAATACATATTTAATTCATTCTTTGAATAAGTGTAATAACAATGAAAAAAAATTAAAGGAAAGACAAGAAGATGAATAGTAGTAATATTTGATTACTTTATATTCAAAATTTATGTAAAAAATACACTAGAGAAAAATGGCCTCGAATATGTTGTCATTTCTATTTCAAAATATGACAGTACTGTTGTAATTTCCCCTATTACAATACTCAAAAAGCTCTTAGAATCTAAAACAAACACAATTCAATTATCTAAACCTGCTTACAATTTTTTTATAAGAACAAGTGAGAAAAAAAAAATCGGTTTGAATTATACACATGTCAAGTTTTTTTATTTAACAATCAAATTACAACAAAGGGTAGTTATATTTACCCAAATATGAGGGAGAATTTTACATAAGACAAAAACCATTTTCATTTGTTGATGAAGATTATACCACCTTCCAAAAGGCCCTTCAGTTAGTGCAAAACATTCCTTCCATGAGCAAAGAACTTGTTCCATGTGCTCCAAAACTTGTAGATAAAAAAAGAATAAAGTGAAGAAAATAATATACCAAAGTAACTCCATGTATGCATTCCATGTCATCACATTTGAACCTGATAAAGTGAAATATTTGAACATTGATATATCCAAGGCCTAATATGTATTTTTCTAGGTCATGTATTACACTTCACTACACTAAAATCTTTGTTGTTGTAGACATAGAACCAAAATTGCAATTTACAATTCCCATTGTAGTAGCTCATATATCAAAAATATCAACATAATTGGACTTCCATAGTGAAAATCCCTCCTCTATTGGCCAATAAAATCCCATAATATTATCCACCTTTAGCCTATATGGGTTGTATTTGACTTCCCACTGGTTTTCCTCCTTTTTAAAATCTTTGATGAAAATCATTGTATGCATGAGCCTATCCATACTATTTCTCAACATGTTTACATCCACCCCATCATAGATCAACTTGGCTTGAGTGAAAATTACTTTATTAGCCTGATCCTTCCATTCCTATAATGACTTAACTTTTATATTCTCATTTAGGATATTAGGAAGCAGACTAAAACCTCAATCATCAAATTTCTTCACCAACTCTCTAATTTTCACTTCTAGGGGCTTAATCAACCCTTGGGAACCTGTTATTTCAATCAAAAACCTCAAGTTTGGAAGAATTTTTGAAGGCTTATTTGCATCTTGTGATGATGCAATGGCCATATACCTCAAAATTTATGCTCTTCAGATCCATTTATCCATTAAAGGAATAGAAATGTCCTTATCTCTATCCAAATTTCTCATGGCATCAAAAATTAAAGAATAATTAGAATGAATGCTAATTAATCATTTCTCAATTCCTTGATTTAGGTGCTCAAGAACCATAGTCACAATATTCATGTTACCTAATTAGACAAGCTCATAAAGTCTATATTCATAATTCTTAAGGTTTTTTGTTAGCTCCTCCTTGGTAGTCTCCTTAGCTTGAGGAAAATTTGATGTATCAAGAACTAATTTTGCAAGTTTCACATCCTCATATTTGACTGGATGTGGTGAAAGAGTTGGAGAAGGGGGAGGCAAAATTATGCCCTAAGATGTGCCTATATACAAATATTGGAATTGTTACTTCCATAAAGTCATCTATGTGAGTGTAGATTTTTTATTTTCCTTATGTTAGGGGTATTTTTTTTCCTACACATATTATTTAAGATTTCTTAGGTTTATTAGGTTTAGTTAATATGAGGACACATGGTGAAATACATTAGCTACATGTATCACTCTCTCCCCACACATGGGTAGTTGAGTTACACACCATGTTTTGGCTTGTTGTGCCTCCTCTCATTACCACTGTTTTGTTTTTACCTAGGTAGGTTATAGGTTAGTTGGATTTCTCACCCTCTTTTGGCTTTGTGTGTAACCTCCTTTTTGCCTTCACCTAAGGAGGTTATGCCACATGTTTTTTCATTTACCAAGTAGGTGATAACCTTCCACCTTTTATGGGTAGTAGGAGTTAATGCACCTCTTGGATGTATTTGCTCTTATTTTTCTATATATTGAGCACTCTCCTCTGACCTTCACTAGTTTGGCTAGTTCGATGATCGTTGGGTGAGAGTATTGAGAGTATTCTACATTTTCTCTTACCTTGTGTCTATTTTTATCTTCAATCATCTGTTGAGTGAAGTTGCATGTGATCTATGACTGACATCAAATCTTGGCTCGGTTCTCACTTCTTGCAAAATCTAAAATGGTATCAAAGTTGTGTTATCTGGTGTAGCTCATTGTTTTTCTGATTTTTTGAGAGATTTGAGACTAATAGGAAGCTAATGTTTTACCTCAAAAACCAAGTATGCTCTTCTCCTACATCCTTGTATGACTTGGAGAATCAAAACAGTTTAAAGGAAAAATAAGCATATATTTAATCTGGTTTACATATATATGTTCTTGTGAGATTTAGGTGATTTGAAGATTATTGGTAATATTGGAGGCTTTTTCAACATTTATAGAGTCCAGAAGGTTAGAGAAAGTCAAAATTAACTTTTATTTCACCAAAATTAGAGATTGGAGGATACAACAAAAAAATTAGTGTTAAAAACTTTAATTTTTTACTCGAGTTATTTTCATTTTGGCTTTAGAAATATAGCTTTGACTCGTTTTTAAGAAAAACAATTTCTAGGTTTTATTCCTAGCATTGGAAAACCATCTAGGTAGTTGTTACATTTTTCAAAAAGTTGATAAATTGTGCAGAAATTAAATTAGAAAAAGACATGAGTCATTTTTCATAGGAAAATTTAGTAGTTTTTTTTTAAATTGCATAACTTTTGCCTCGGGTATCAAATTTTCACAAACGAGTACTTGTCGAAAAGCTAGAAATGAGAAATTTCCATGCACGAAGGTTTTAGTAAAAAATTATTCCCTTTTCAATCAGATATTGCAGGTTGAATCTACTATAATTTTTAATCTTCAATAAGTCATATCTTTCACTTTTGTAATCCATTTTTCTAAAACAAAAAAGTGTTGGAAAGATATTGGAGTAAAACACAACTGCAAGGTTATATTTCTAGATTTTATTTGAAATTTAATATGTATCAAATATTGTAATTTTGGATATTAGGAGCCTTAAAAGCCATGTAATCTGGAAAATCCTTGTAAAAGCACTAATCATAAAGTGTCAACATTGTAATATCTGGGGGTGGTGATTTTTGAGACTAGTGGAAAGGGGGGTGTCTCGTGTGTCTTCTTTCTTTTCACTTTTCCCTCTTTGAAATATTATTTTCTACTCTCATAGATGCATCTATAGTTCAAATTTCAACTCCATATAATTCTTTTGAATGGAAATATAAGATGATAATATATCTGAAAAGACATGGTTATCATCGTGTAACAATGAGACTTGAAACTGAACCACAAGATGTGATGCATGAGCATCCAGGGTGAAGAGTAATCTTGCATCACCAATTTCTATGTTTGATTGATTGAATAAGGGCTGACATGGCTTATTGATGATACCTTGACATATCAATGTGACTTTCTTACAAGTCCCAATGACACATTGATGACAATAGTAAGTGAGTAGTGTGTAGAGCTACATTAAAAAAATTATTACTTATCAGCATGACAACACCTGGTATCCCAACGATGGTATCCCAGTGATGGGCCAATATCCTTGTGAGTGGCAGTATGTATATCATCAGCATAAGTGAGCTTCATTGGTAGGATGATAACTTAGGTCTCCCCAATGGAACGATGGACATCGATTGGTGGAACACTTGTGTATCAACAAGAGTCTAATGCGAGTCCCTTTGACAACCTGATGTTCATAAGGAATTCAATGAATGATATGAACAATACTTGAGTGTACTGGTAGTATGGGGGAGCAAGTTCCAATGATTGAATGATAGTGTATGCATCAGAATGACTATAGGTTGTCGATGGAAGATTATAATGAGTCTCAAAAATGGGGCAATGGAAGGTGGATGACATGTGGGACCTGACATGAGGATGACGTGTATGAACCAATGGTGATTAATGAATGATATTGCAATTCACATTCTTGTTGTGAATTGCAAGACAACAAGGTGGACTCATATCGAAACAACATGTTGATCGGTGTGACAAACCTCCATCGACAAAGCCCTTAAGATGGTCTCAATGATACAAAATTAAGGAAGAATATGGTGGGAATTGATTGAATGGTGAAAAAACAAACCCAGTGGTGACATATGGCATGATAGCATTCATTGATTGACATCATTGTTGCTAATCAACTAGGTCAAAATAAATTCATGGGCATGCAATGAATGATTGAAAGATGACTTACTGGGAACAAATGAGAACACAGGCATGAGAAATTTATGTAACTACTTGGACCATATAAATAAATGGATACCATGACATCGAAGGGGGGGAGATCCAACAAAAAAATAGGAATTTTCCTGAAGGAAGCGTAGAAAAAAAGGTTGAAGTCTCGACATCTTAGGAACTCAAATCTTACAAATCATTAGATGCATGTAAGAGGCCCATGAGATGGCATGTAGCTCTGTAATGTTATCTTAGTAATAAAATATTTTTTTTTTGTCCAAATCTAGTTGTTTGTGTGGTTTTCAACTTGTAAGGGGTGTACCCTTCACTAAGTGGTATCAGAGCAGGAGTTCATGAGTCTATAATAGAGTGTTAAATGTGAGGCAGTTGGAGTAGGATCTATGAGTTTGGGTTGAGTTCAAAATGCTTTCAAGACTTTCCCAACATGGTGGAGGTGGTGGAGGAAGAGATCCACCTTAGGATGAAATCAGAGCCCTTAGAAGGTAATTAGAAACCTTGTAGCAAGAGGCTCAAAGAAGAGATGTGCAACAAGAAAAAGGTGATAGTGAGGATGAAACAAAAGAGGAAATAGAGGAGGAAGAGTAGGACCCAATGGATCATGGAGAAATAATATTGTTGCAAACGATCTCAAGCATTGGGAAGAGACCTAAAATGGAGGTTTCAACTTTCAGTGGAAGTTTGAATCCTAAAGAATTTATCAATTGGATCAATGACTTGGAGGAATTTTTTGAGTTCTAGGAGATTGAAGGTCGCCACAAACTAAGGTTTGCAAAGAAAAAGATGAAAGGTCACACAAGTATATGGTGGAAAGAGGAAGACAAGGGAAAGATAAAATTTCCAAATGGGACATAATGGTGTCAAAGTTGAAGAAGAAATTTATTCTAGTCGATTACGAATTGGAGTTGCTCAAGAAGATGTAGAGGCTGGGCAAGGAATAAGGACAATGAAAGAATACACAGAGGAATTTGACAAGGTTCTAATTTGAATAAGAAATTCTAAAGAAAATAAGGAGAAATTTTCTTATTATATTAATGGGTTGAAGCCAAGCATATAGGAAGAATTGGCATTGGTAATAATGACTACCATTGAGGACATTTATCAGTTCTCTTTGAAAGTGGAAGGACAATCAAACAAGAAGTTTGAGAGTAGACAAAGAGGTGGAGGCCATGGTGGAAGAGTTGGTAAACGACCATATGGAGGACAAAGTGGTGACCAAAGGAAGGGTGAAGGAACTAGCACCAAACAAGATCAAAAACATGAAGACTCATATCAAAATCATGATAAGAACACTGGAGATCGACGAGGTAGAGGAAGGACTAGACGTGGACCAAGAAGAGGAGGTTTCAAATGAACATGTTTCCAATGCAGATAAGAAGGATATAGGGATTATGAATTATATCAACATCAAGGAAAGGAAAATAGGAGGCTTGATGGCAATGCTCAAGTTTCTCATGTAGATGAATATGTGTGGTCCTCTCATTTTGAAGATGTTGAATGGGGTGAGAACCTTGTTGTCAGGAGAGCATTGTTGAATGAGGAGAAGGAACCAAATCAAAGGAATATTTTTCTATGCAATCGTTGTAAGTGTGAAGGTAAGGTGTGTAGTGTAATCATTGATGGAGGTAGCACATATAATTTAGTGTATGCAGAAATGGTCACTAAATTTTAGTTGGAAAGGAAATGGCATCTAAATCCATACCAGATTGCATGGTTGTAGAAGGATCAAAGAGAATTGGTCAATGAATAATTATTGATATAATATAAAATTGGTAAATATCAAGATGAGATTTTGTGTGATTTAATACCTATGGATGTCTGTCACATGTTTTTGGGAAAACCTTGGTAGTTTGATCAATGATCAGTGCATGATGGAAATGCTAACACTTATTTATTGACAAAGAATGGTGTTTGACATAAGTTAAAACCCTTGGAAGATGTAGGAGAAAAGATATGCAAAAATGCAAGGATTTTTTTGGTTGATGGAAGAAAATTCTTGAAAGGTATGAAACATGAGCACATGTGTTTTGCATTAATTCCAAGAACTGAAAAGGAAGTTAGCATCAAAGTTCTTGTGGAAGTGAGTGGTTTTTTGGATGAATTACAAAGTATTATTTCTAACAATATATCTTAAGGATTATAACTGGTAAGGAAGATTAGTCATCAAGTGGATCTAATTCCTAGAGCCAACTTTTCAAATAAGGCAGCCCATTGAATGAATCTAGCAAAGACTGAAGAGTCGATCCGAGAAGTACATGAGTTCTTATGAAAGGGATTGATTCAAAAAAGTTTGAGACCATGTGAAGTACCTACAATATTAGCACCCAAGAAGGACAAAGAATAAAAAATGTGTATTGATTCTAGAGCCATCAATAAGATTACCATCAAGTATCAGTTCCCCTTGCCAAGGATGGATGACATTATGGATTTCCTGAGTGGATTTGAATACTTCACCAAGATTGATCTGAAGAGTGGTTAGATTCAAATTATAGAAGGAGACGAATGGAAGATGAATTTCAAGACCAAAGAAGGCATGTACAAATGGTTAGTCATGCCTTTTGGGCTAACCAATGCACCCAACATGTTTATGTAGCTCATGAACAAGGTGTTGAAATAATTTCTAGGTAACTTTTTCATTGTTTACTTGGATGATATTTTGATTTTTAGTAGTAAGTTGGAGGAGCACTTGTGGCATATCCAAGAATTTTTCAAGAAGCTGAGAGAGGACAAGTTGTTGACCAACTTGAAGAAGTTTAGTTTTGTGATACGTGAGTTGGTGTACTTGGGATTTTTTATCTTAGCTGAGGGTGTGAAGATGGATCTAGAAAAAGTGATAGCTATTAAGGAATGGCCAATGCCAATTAGTGCTACTAAGGTAAGATATTTTCATGGTTTAGCAAGTTTTTACTAGAATTTCATTAGAGGATTCAGTAGTATTTGTGTGCCCCTAACTGAAATAATGAGAGGGGATCAAAAATAATTCAAATGGAGTAGAGGAGCAGCAGAGAGTTTCAATTTTCTAAAGAAGAAGGTCATGGAGAAGCCTATTTTGGCACTCCTAGATTTCAATAAAGTATTTCAGGTAGATTGTGATGCTAGTGGTAGCACCATTGGAGATTTTTTAAGTCAAGAAGGTAGGCTTGTTGCTTATTTTAGTGAGAAGTTGAATGAAACAAAGAAGAAATATTATATTTATGTACACCATATTTTAGGCTTTGAAAAAGTGGAGACATTATTTTCTACCAAAATAATTTGTTTAGTTTACTAATCATCGGGCTTTACAATATTTGAATTGTTAAGGAAAATTGAATCAAAGGAATTTGAAGTGGGTTGAATTTTTGCAAACACCTTGAGTAGGAGGAAAAATTTACTAACATAATTGTAGGTGGAAGTGGTTGGGTTCAATGAACTCAAAATTCTATATCTAGAAGATCCTGATTTTGTAGAGGCTTGGAAGGATTACATGGAACCTGCCACATTGGATAGGATAATATGGTTGGATTTTATAGTCCAAGATGGTATGTTTTTTAGAAATAATCAATTATGCATTTCAAGAAGTTCCATGAGGGAGAATTTGATCAAAGAGAAGCATAGTGGTGGATTGGCAAGACACTTTGGTTAGGATAAGACCATTTCCATTGACATTATTATTGACCACATATGTAGAAGGATGTGAAGAATTTTGTATAGAAATATAGAATATATCAAATGAAGATAGGTGCAAGTCAAAATATGAGATTATACCAGCCATTACCCATACTAGAAAAGTCATGGGAAGATATTAGCGTGAACTTTTTTCTTGGTTTGCTAAGGTCGCAGTGTGGTCATGACTCCATATTTTTTGTGGTGGATATATTATGGAAGATGAAATCCTTAATTCTGTGTCATAAGACTAGTGATGTTGTTCACATTCTAGAATTATTCTTTAAGGAGGTGGTAAGAATACATAGCCTACCCAAGAGAATAGTTTCAGACTAGGATACCAAGTTCATTGGGTATTTCTGGAGGACATTGTGGAAGAAGTTGAAAACTGATCTGAGTTTTATCTCAACACATCATTTGCAGAAATATGGACAAACAAAGGTCATGAATAGGAGTTTGGGTAACGTGTTGAGATGTTTAGTAGGGAATAATCCCAATTGATGGGATTTGATTTTACCCTAGGCATAATTTTCTTACAATAATTTTCTCAATAGGAGCACTGGAAAATCACCATTCCAGATTGTGTATGGGAGTAGTCTGAGAACTCTTGTTGAATTGAGGAAGATGGAAAAAGAAGGAAAATGTAGTGTTGAAGTTGAGGATTTTGCTAAACATATGAAGAATGTGCATGAAGAAGTTAAGAAGCATATCAATAAGATGAATTTATAGTACAAGGTGAAGGCAGATCAGAAAATAAGGCATAAGGAGTTTTTTGTTGGAGATGAAGTCATGGTGCATTTACGAGAGGAAAGGTTTCCAATTGGTGCATATAATAATTTGAAGATGAGGAAGTTCGGGCCATGCAATATTTTGAAGAAACATGACTCAGGGAACATGCATTAGGTGGAATTGTCGAGTGGGATTCAACTCTCACTTGTAATTAACATTTCAGATCTGAGAGAGTACCATGAAGGAGATAGAGAGCACAAGTTGGTAGAGGCACAATGGAGTGTTCTAACAATGATAGTAGGAAAAGAAGAAATTGAAGAGATCTTGGATAGTCATGCGGGGAGAAACACTAGAAGATTCAACATGGTTGTCTGAGTCAAAGGTTAGCTGTCTTGGTTTTCCTCTAACTCTCAAGAAGTGATATAGTCAATTTTAAAAACTACCCTAGGTGTGAGATGTAGGAGCATCTAGGGTGAAGAGTAATCTTGCATCACCAATTTTTGTGTTTGATTAATCGAATAAGGGCTGACATGTATTATCAGCGAGACCTTGACATATTGTTGTGATTTTCCTACAAGTCCCAATGACATACCAATGACAATAGTAAGTGAGAAATGCATAGAGCTATATCAATGGAAGGATTACTTATGTTAGAAACCAAGATCAGACATGCAAACCAAAAGGCCTTCCACATAAGAGAAAAAAAATAAAAAGAAAGAGATTTTCATGAAGATGTACAAATTGATATATTCAGAATTAAAAAATTACAAGAGATGATTTGATTTATAAAATCAATGTATGCAACCCTAATGTTGACCTAAAAACAACTCGACTAAATAAAGCTTACTTATTAATTAATAAACTAATTATTACCTAAGAAAAACCTCAGTAAACTTAATAAAGTGTAATTAAATAATTAATTACACCAACAACCTATTAGTAGGATAGCATCTGATGTCTCGGTGATGAGATGATATCCTTTTGAGTGGCAGTATGTGTATCATCAATGAGAGTGAGCTTCATCAGTGGGATGCTAACTTAGGAATCCTTGATGGAATGATGTTCATCAATCCATGGAACACTTGTGTATTGGTAGGAGTCTAATGTGAGTGCCTCCATAAACTTGTCATTCATAAGGAAGTAACAAAATGACATTGGGAGGACTTGAGTGTATTAGTAGTATGGGGGAGCGAGTTCCAACGATTGAGAGATAGTGTATGCATCAGAATGACTACATGCTATCGGTGGAAGATGATAAAAAATCTTAGTGATTAACGAATGATATTACAATTTGTATCATTGTTGTGAATTGCAAGATGAAAAGGTGGACTCATGTCGAAACAATGTGTTGATTGGTGTGATAGTCTTCCATTGATAGAACCCTTAAGATGGTCTCAATGATACAAAAATAAGGAAGATGATGGTGATAATTGACTGAATGATGAACAAACAAACAAACCCAATGGCGACACATGGCATGATATCATTCAATGATTCACATCGTTCTTGCTAATTGATTGGGTTAAAAATAATTCACAGGCATCCAACGAATGACTGGAAGATGACTTACTGGGAAAAAATGAGAACAAAGGCATGGAAAATTTATGTAGCTGCCTACACCATATAAATAAATGTATACTATGACATCGAAGGGGAGGAGAGACAATAGAACAAGAAGAATTTTCTTGAAGGAAGTGTAGAACAAAAGGTTGAAGTCTTGACATCTGAGGACCTCAAATTTTTCAAATCGGCAGATGCATGTAAGAGGCCCATGAGATTGCATGTAACTCTATAATGTTATCTCAATAACAAAAGATCATTTTTTCTATGCAAATTTGGTTTTTCGTGTGATTTTGAACTTGCAAGGGGAGTACCCTTCACCAAGATGATGCAGAAAACAAAAATGGTTTAACAAATGTTGTGAAGATTTTGGTATTTTATGTATGTCAGTATCTCCAGACCTATTTTTTCATATTGAGTCTGCTAAAGAATTGAATGATGTGTGGAAAACATTGGAAAACCTCTTTGGTAAGAAGTATGAGTTAAGGGGTCATCAATTAGAGAATGAACTCATAGGGTTGAGTCCTTGTAATTTCGACACTATACAAGACTTCTTCAAAAAATTCAAAGTTGTTAGATTGCAATTGGAACGGTGTAGAATCAAGAAAGATGATAAGAAATTGATCTTGAGTATTATTTCAAAGCTTGGTCCTAATTATTCTGTATTTGTTTCTACATTTAATGCTACAAAATGTGCCCTAGGTTCCACATATAAAATGACTTCTCTAGATGAATTTTCTACAAAACTCACTAGGGAGTAGAGTAAATTGGTTCTAATGGGTAAAATTAAATCCTCTAAGTCACATGAATTGGCTCTTAATAAGGGCACAAAAGAATAGAAAGGTTCTAATAAGCAAGATAAGAAAAAAAATAACCAAGGAGAGAAGAAGAAAGATAAAAAATCTGCTACTTCAAAAGATGATAATCAAACCTCTGGATCAAAAGGTGCAAAACCTAAGAAGGAGAAGGTCAAGTTTTATTATTGTAAGAGGCCTATCCATGATGAGCATAAATTTTTAAAGAAAAAAATTGACCACCTTTCACATCTTCTAGAAAAGAAAAATATCAAGGTGCATGATTCAATCAAATGGAGTTCATCAGAAGGTTCTTCTAAGGACACATATAAAAGTAAGGGGAAAGGAAAGGGAAAATACCTAGTTGTTTTTCCTTCACAACTAGAGTCTTGGATAATTGAATTGGGTGCTTCAAACCACATGGCCTCATCAAAGGATAATTTTACCTCTTTGGTGTCATATTCTATGCATACCATACTTATGGGCGATGACACTCCTATTGAAGTGCATGGGAGAGGGTATGTTGATGTGGGTGAAGGGACATTTGAGGATGTTCTTTATGTTCCATATTTGTGAACTAATCTCCTATCTATTTATTAGATCACTCACACTAGTTCAGGCAAGTGATTTGAGTTCACTCTAGATATACTGGTAATCAATGAAATGCATAATGGGTCTATAATTGTTATGGGAAAAGCAAATCATCAATCCAGACTATATCAAATTTCTCACTTTTTTCTTGACTCTCCTTTGACAGTGTTACTCACTCATGCAAATGAGGTGAGTTGTTTATGGAATCAATGGTTTGGCCTCTTGAACTAATATTACTTGCAGTAGCTTAGTCAACATGATATGGTTTCAATATTTCCTTTTATTCAATTTTTTGATGGGGTTTTCCAAGGATGCATTCATGGTAAGCATCCTAAGGAGAAATATGATAAAGGCAAAGCATGGAGAACTAAAAATCTATTGGATTTGATAAAAATTGACTTGGTAGGATAATTTCCACAACCATATCTCAACATGGCTAGATATGTCTTGACATTTATTGATGACTTTTCTAGATACACTTGGGCCTATTTTCTCAAACAAAAGTCTGAGTTCTTTGATCATTTTCTGGATTTCAATGCTTTTGCAAATAAAAAATCTAGGAAGTTCATCAACATTATTCATACAAATAATGGGGGGAAATATGTTAACAATAAGTTTGAATAGTTTTGTTCCTCAGAAGGAATCAACATGCAACATATAGTTTCATACAATCCTCAGCAAAATGGTGTCACAGAATGCAAGAACGGATCCTTGAAGGAGATGGAAAATTGTATGATACACTCCAAATATTTGGCACCTCGGTACTAGGCACAGGCCATCAACTATGCATGTTACATCTATAACCGAGTTCCTCATAATGTTGTGAAGGGGGTAACTCCTTTTCAAGCTTGGACTGGTCTGAAACCCATATTTAAGCACTTTTGAGTGGTTGGTTCTCTTGCATGGGCCCATATTCCAGTAGAGAAACTCAAGGTTATAGATCCACAAAGAAATCCTTGCATATTTTTTGGGTATCCAAATGATGTCAAAGGTTATAGGCTTCTCCATCCCACCACTCATGAGTTTCTTATTGAGAGGAGTGTTCATTTTGAGGAGATATCTTCTAGTTCTTCTCCTACCACTTCTCCATCTACCGTCACATTGGAGACTTTGCATCATGATGATAGTTATTCTAAGCATGTTAATCCTCCTAATATTGATGAGGATTATTTTTCCTCTACTTTGGATGGTGATAGTGATAATGAGGATTCACATTCCTCTTCTGTCATCATTTAGAGGTTGATGCTTCTCCTCCAGATTCTCTAGCCTCAACACCTCTTTGGGCTTGAAAGACATTGGATTCAACACATGATTGGGTTGGTGATCCATTAGACACAAGAAGAACACACTCATGGTTTTAGTAGGCTCCACATATCTTCATTTCTTTAGCTTCTGATCCATAGTCTTTTCAAGAAGCTTCTAGTGTTCTTGAGTGGGATGTTGTAATGCAATAAGAGTTCAACTCCTTAGAGAGGAATCACACATGGGATTTAGTCCCTATTCCTAAGGGAAGAAAATTTATTTGATGCACTTGGATCTATCAGATAAAAATTTTCATAGATGGGTTAGTTGATAAGAATAGGTCTTGGTTGGTAGAAAAAAGATTCTTCCATGTTCCTAAGATTGACCACTCTAAATATTTTGCACCAGTTTCTAAGCTGAATTCCATATTACTTGTCCTTTCTATAGTTTTGGCACATCATTGAGAATTTCATTAGATGGATGTGAAGAGTGTCTTTCTTCATGGTGACCTTTAGGAGGAAATCTACATGGAGCAGCCACATGGGTTCATACAGGATCCTGCACTTTTGTGCAGACTTTAGAAGTCTGTCTATGGCCTCAAACAAGATCCTTGAGCTTGGTATGCCAAGATGGACTCCTTCCTTCTAACAATTGGGTTCAAAAATTTTTATTATGATCCAAACATATACATTATATAGTAGGATGACACTCTCATAGTCTTGGTTCTCTATGCTGATGACTTATCGATCACATGGAGTCACTCATCCACCATCAAGGTGATGAAAACTACTCTACCTGATAGATTTTTGATGTATAACTTGTTTCTTTTGCATTAATTCTTGGGATTGATATCAATCAATCATCTTCAAGAATATTCCTTGGAAAAACCAAGTATGCACTTGATATGCTCTCTAGATTTCGCATGGCTGACTATAAGCCTAGACCGACTCCATTTTTTTCACAGGTAAAACTTGAGGCTAAGTGTTCTTCACCCTTGGTTGATGACACTTTGTACTGAAAAATTATTGGGAGTCTCATCTACTTGAATCATATGAGACCCAAAATTTCATATTTTGTGGGCATGGTCTCTCGATTCATGCAGGAGCCACATGAGTTGCATTGGGAAGTAGCTAAGCTGATCATTCACTACATTCAGGGTAATCATAATTATGGGATTCAGTATGTATCAGTCATGGATATTGACTTGGTGGGATACACATATTCATATTGGGCAAGTCATTCTTAAGATCACAAGTCTACTTCAGGGTATTTATTTTTTACTTGGTTTCGGTCCAGTTTATTGGTTGAGCAAGAAACAATCTGCAATTTATGTTTCATCTAAAAAGGTTGGGTATTGAGGGGAAATTAATGCCACCACTAAGGCTATTTGGCTTCATAATATTCTCACTGAGTTTTTAATTTCAATTTGAAAGCCTATAGTCATCTTTTGTGATAATCAAAGTGTAATATAGATCTCAAGGAATCCAATTCATCATCAAAGGAAGAAACACATTGAGATTCATATGCACTACATTCAGGAGTTGATTATGGAATTCATCATTGATATTAAGTATTATTCTACATCACAGAAGACTGAAAATATCTTCACCAAACTCTTCACAGAAAGAAAGTTCCTTCATCTATGATATTTGCTTGGGGTGGAACAGGTGTCTACTATAGGAGGGGATTATTAGTCCTTCATTATACTCTCTCTATTTAGTGGGGGCTATTCCTCTTCTAGGAGGGATTCTTCTAATGGGGGCATCTCTATGTACATGGGTACCTAACATGGCTTTATTTTTCGAGACCCATATTTTCACCCACCTAAGCTACGCTTAACAGGGGGTGCTAGTGTAGATTTTTTATTTTCCTTATGTTAGGGGTATTTTTTTTTCTACACATATTATTTAAGCTTGATTATGTTTATTTGATGTGCTTAATATGAGGAAACATGTAAGAATACATTAGCTACATGTGTCACTCTCTCCCCACACATGGGAAGTTGAGTTACACATCCTCTTTTGGCTTGTTGTGCCACCTCTCATAACCACTATTTTTTTTTACCTAGGTAGGTTAAAGGGTTGTTGGTTTTCTCACCCTATTTTGGCTTTATGTACCACCTCCTTTTTTTCCTTACCTAAGGATGTTATGCCACATGCTTTTTCATTTACCAAGTTGGTAATAACCTCCCACCTTTTATGGGTAGTAGGAGTTAATGCACCTCTTGGATGTATTTTCCCATATTTTTCTATATATTGAACACTCTCCTCTCACCTTCACTAGTTCGGATAGCTCAGTGATCACTGGGTGAGAGTATTGAGAGTATTCTATATTTTCTCTTTCTTTGTCTCTATTTTTATCTCATTTCAAAATTTTCTTCATTCTGTTATTTTGATCTTCAATCATCTATTGAGTGAATTTGTGACATCTTTTATTGGCTCGAATTATATTCTACCACCATCTCATTTTACTAAGTCCTAAATTTATCTCTTTCCTCTATCAAGGAATCAACTATGGCCTTAGTAAATTGGGCCACACTAACATTCATTATTGTTGCTTCTAGGGTGGGTGTGTCTGATAATCTCTTTATAATAAATCCTCCCCTAACTCTAAGAGTAGGCTCTTCAACCCCAAGTTTTTGTGTGCTTGGGGTCAAATCCTAAATAGTAAGTGTATCCCAATGAGAGCTGAATGTTGATCCCTACAAGGACAATGTGACCTCTTCTTATCTATTAAAAATGGGAGCATCATGTCTCCTAATAGTATCAAATACAATTGTAGATGCTAAGTCCCATTATGGGAGTAACAAAACTCCATTCTTCCTTACTAGCTCCCTACCTTCCTCTGTAATGATATTTGAGTATTTGGTCCTCATTTCTTCAGGGACCTTAGCTTCAATAATATTTTGTGGCTTTTCTAGGCTCTCACTTGCCTTTTCCTACATATTAATTGCATAATCATCCTTCATATACCTCCACACATACTTCTAGAATTCTTTCATTTAAACAAATACATCATCATACATGAAGATTTTATAGGCTTGAACCCTCACATCATCAATGTTGTTTATTCCACTTATGTCTACTTTTCTCAACTTGAGGCTCAAATCTTGTGGAACCATTTCCCTTTGAGGGGATGGAATTCCCTAAATTATTTCATCCTCTATTACAATGATCTCTTCATTTGAGTCCTTTACAAGGTAATCAACAAGCCAGTTGCTTCAACTCTTTTCATTTTTATTTGTGGCTCCTTTGGAGAGGATGAATCTCTAGTTGGTGAATCCAACTCAATTATTTATATAGTAGAAGAATGGTGTGGTGATAGTGGTGGAATTTGTTGTTGTGGGGATGGTACTTTAGACTCCTTAGATTGTGTAGGAGTTGCAATTGTCCACTACCCTTTTACTATGTTCTTCCTCCTTGAATAAATATGTACCTTCTTAGAAGGCTGTTGAGGTGGTTCCTCTTTTACCATTGGGGCTTTCCCCTTATTGTTCTCCATAATATCTACAACCTTACCCTTATCTTGCACAATTCTCTCTTTCAACCTTGCAACAACTTTGTAAAAAATTTGAATAACCATCTCAATTTTTAAAAGTATATTTCCAATGTCTGACAAAGTCTTAAAATCAAGATCTTTAACACTTCTTTCTCTCTCTAGCTTCACAAAGACAACCCGTTTTCTCAAACCATCCACCTAGACATCAAGATCCATCACATTTTTTATGAGATCACAAAGAAGAGAATGGGTATGAACATATTTCCCTCCTTTGATCTTTTTCAACAATCGATCCATTAATCCCTTAGGATCATAACTCCTATATTCCATTAGTTTCATATCATAGGGCTTGAGGTAATAATCAATAATATTCCTCCATAAATTTGTTGTCATGAAAAAATCAGAAAAATAGTGTATGTAGGGAAAAATGTTCCATTTCTCTTCTCATTTAGGAATACATCATCAACATTTCCAACTACCACATGACCTCTAAAAAAAAAATTATCAGTGGAACTTCCCTTGGGATTATATGATGTGTTAAATTTGTACCATACACCCTAAAAAATAGTGCAATTGTTATATGGGATTACATATCCCCAATTGTGAGTAATATTCAAATGAGGATTTCTTTTAGCTAGCCTTAGAAATTCATGCAATTCTAAGGGAACTCTGGGAACATCCTCCATTAGAACCCTTCTCAACTTGGTAATAACTAGATTTTTAGAAATTAAAAGACTAGTCTTTTACTCATGCCTATCCAATAGTGGATTCCATGACCGTATTGAAATTTCAATGTCATCCACACTTCTTTTGAGCTCTATGTCCTAACCAAAATAATCTACACCTCTATATAGAAACATGTGCATGAAAAGAAAACCACCAAAACCTGATAGCTCATTGTTCGTTCTTCAGTGATACTTACCCTTTTGTGTATTTACTCTAATATATATGTAGACAAATCATATAGAGTATTAATGTTGGGGTGTTGAATGTTGGAAACCATATACATATGGGCCATTGGCATGAAAAATGAGGGATCAAACCTTGAAATATGATAGAGGGATTTGAAGGTTTTTGAAAGTAGGTCAAAAAAATACTTAATAGGGAGGGGCTCCACATTAGAAGGTCCCAAAATGATCTCGCCCTTTCCCTTCCCTACTAACATTAGAAAGTGGGTCAGCACTAAAACCATGAAGGTATGTTTTAAATTTACATACTCTTCCCTTAAATTCTCATTGATTTCCACCATAGACCTACTCCATTTATTTAGCTTGAACACTTTTACAACTTCCTCCTTTGTGATCCAGGCCATATTTTTCCCATCATAGGTCCTGACTACCCTAACAAGAGGGTCATAGTTTGCAACAATGGCCTTAAGAATATCAACATCCATATACATGTTAGGAACTAACAATTTCTCCATGTCCAACCTCCATGGATTGCAAAGTGGAATACTAGAATTTATATTTCCAAAAAAACCATGGAAGAGTTTTCACCTAGTATATGACAATGAAGTGTCCTTGATTGTACATTGATTGGCGATAATGTCATCCTTAACCCTACATCCATGGAACAAAGGTTTCCCTTTTTCTTTATTAGTTGTGGAGGGTGATAATTGCTCAATCAAGTCTTGAACTAAAGGTCTCACTATAGGTTTCAACCCAGAGGCTTGGTCCTTTGGGAAAGAAGCTTGGAATTTTGGTTCCATGTCTAAGAGATAGTTTGACCTAGGGCTCAATGGTTTAAACTAGGGATTTTATGTTTTAGGGAACAATTTAACAAAAATATTAATAGAGTTCTTAATTATTCATGATTCAAATGAATTTGAAACCTTAAAAGAAAACCTAAAACCTAATTTAGATGATAATAGTAGTAGTTTGACTGAGAACATGGGTAATTTCAAGCTCAAGGAGTATGAATTGTACTTACTAGTTGAATGATGTTGGAAATCTGAATTGGAGACACCAAGAACTTGAAACACTCTGCAATAGCTTCACAATTTTATGGAAATTCCTTTGTAATAGATGATAAGTTTTAAAGCAATATTTTATGGAAAAAAATCTCTTAATTTGGTAGAAAACCATCAACTCTACCATTACTACTCACTCACTCAAACCAAAATGGCTTGATTATGTCCTTTTAGAAAATTTGATTCTTTGTTGTTGATTTGATCTTGACATGGACCAGTGTGTGGCTAAGATGGAATAAATTTTTTTTGAACTTTTTCCTTTTTATTGACTCAACATCCACCATTCTTTATTTCCACAAAGTGTGCACTTCTTTTTCAGCATCGTGGCCCCACCATGCCTTACAAGCCACCAATATATCCATGTGTCAGCAACTCGCTAGCCCTCTAGAAACTACAAGATTCATATCTATGGTCGTGGGCTAGTGAGCAACGACCCAGATCAACCCAATGACCTTAAACATGCATCCTCTTTAATCAGTAGGCTAGCGATCATGAGAATTATCATCCTTTAGTGATGGACAATCTAAATTAAAAAATATGATGGAAAAAAATTTCACATGGAAATATACCCCTTTAGTAGTATACCTTTTAACCTTCTATAGTCATTGAGATATATTTCATCAAATATTCCCATGCCTTCTATATCCCAATGGACAGTGGTGATGATTCCATGTGGCGGTCACCCACTATCCCTCCATGAGCTAAGATCTAACAGTGGGTCCCCCACAGGCTAGCGTGGAATATCGAAATTCATCTATCAGAATTTATTATAACAGTTGAATTCATAACCCTTTACCATCAATGCCTTTGAAGAAGTGGTAGGGCCCACCATGAGGGTTGAAAGGTGTCACCCGCCTACTATCCCTCCATCTTTTTTATCATAATATTTTATTCACGCAAGCTAGTGGGGAACCAATAAGATGTTTCCCTAGGCTTATGGAAGACCTATGGATAAATGTCTAAGTATGCAACATATATCTAGAACAAGAAATAAGATGTTCTATAAAATTGTTAGAGTAATAAGTTATTACACTTAATTAATTATATCATATTGGTTAATTAACAAGTTTATAGAACATTTGGTTTCATACACATCATTAACTTGTCAAATTACTAGATGAGAGTCTCCATAAACTTGTAAATGTTCTATCTTCTAGTTGATTTCCATTCGTAATCCTATCACAAGGGCCTCATATTCTGATATGTTGTTTGTGCATGGAAAAGCAATTCTGAATGACTTAGGAATTGTGTCACCTTGTGGTATGAGAAACAGTATGGCTACTCCTGAACCATGATTTGTGTGGGACCCATCAAAGTATAACTTCCATGTGATTCTTGTTGGATGTTACTAATATGTGGTTTTAATTGATGTCAACACTATCACCATGAATGTCATTAAGGTTGTATATGTTGAGGATATTGAGAAAATTGTAATAAAATAAGTTATAGGTTATTAGTGATGCAGTGAACTTCATTATGATGTCTAGCTCAGTATAATGATGATAAGAAGTTACAGATTAAAGGGTTTATTGATAAGTATATCTAGTTTATCCACATGAAGTTTTAGAGGTTTACATGAAGATTTGACCAAGTTATGAGTATGTGTGTTCTAACAGTTGTTTTGTTGCTCTAGTTGGTGTTCTTGAAAGAAGATGATGTGATTCTAGTAATTTAATTTGTTGGAGATGCATCTGTGGTGATTCATGATTCTTGCGGATGTTTCTATATTATTCTCTATCTTTTTTGTTGGTTAGAATTGATTTTTTTTCTCATGATTGGTGATTTTCTTTTGTGAGTTCATATTTTTCATGATCAAGATCAACAAGGTGATTGTAGAGTTCAAGTTGGTGGGGAACCAATAAGTAGGTTCCCTAGGATTATGGAAGACTTATGGATAAATTTAAAAGTATGAAACCTATATCCAAAACAAGCAATAAGATGTTATGTAAACTTGTTAGAGTAATAAGTTATTACACTCAATTAATTATATCATATTGGTTAATTAATTAAGTCACTTATTCATTTAGTCACTTAAGTGAAACTTAGGCACATTAATAATTGATTAATTATTAAGTGTTCACACTAGCATTTCCCTTTTAGGTCAACATTAGGGTTGCATACCATTTCTTTTATAAAGAAAATAATCTCTTGTAATTTCTTAATTCTGAATATATAAATTTGCACATCTTCATGCAAAGCTCTATTTTTTTATTGTTTTTCACTTTTGTGGAATGTATTTTGGTTTGCATGTCTGATCTTGGTTTCTAACATGGTATCAAAGCCTTGACATGAAACCCCTTCTTATATTTTTGAGAAAAATCATTGCAAAGTTCGTTCGGGGTTCCTCAAGGATTTCATGCCTTGAGCCTATCTATGCGCCATTTTGGATTAGATCGGGCACCACCATTGGATTCAAAGTGTTGGAAAAAGTCAAGATTGGCTTTTATTTTTGTGATTTTGGTCATCATTGAAGAAATCTGTAAGGTTTTCAAGCTCGGTAATTTTTTGCAAGCTCTAGAGGTAGCCTATTTTTTGGAGCATTTTGAGCATGAACGGAGGTCACCATTGTGTTCATAGCGGCCAAAAACCCTAAGAACGCCTATCATTTGTTCAATTTCTGAGCACTTGATCTAGAAGGCAAAAAATTTTGCCAGGGAGGTCGTACATCCTCCCCAACATGCTCCCCAAGGCATGATTTTTGAAAAAAATGCAAAAAAAATCAAATCAAACATTGGTTTTTGCACCGCCACTAGGCGGCCAACAAGCAGTCACCCGCCCACTGGTGGCTCTGCCTTCTAGCACCACTAGGCTCAAGTTTATCCCCTATGGGCCTTTGCAGCCAAGCACTGGTCATATGGGGGACCAAGCACTATGCACCCAACCTCCAACCAACTCCTAGTACCCTGCCCTGGTCATATAGGCGACCAGGGGCTTTGCCAAATATTTTTATGCAAGGGGGCATTTTTTTGCAATGATGGCCTCCAGGCCGTCAATTTTTTTCTTGTGAAGTGCTGACATCAGCATGACATCATAGGTCATACAACCCCTCTTTGCCCCATCCTAACCCCAGTTTCCCTAAAGGAGCAATTTTTTTCTTTCTGTCATAACTTGGGCATATGGTATCAAAATTGGGAAAACAAGATATCACCAAAAATCTGGTTCTGAGCACTATTATGTGGTGTAGTTTATTTTTCAGTATTTTTTTGTTTTTCTGCATTTATTTCTATTTGAAGTTAGATGTTTATTTATTGCTTCTAAGCTCATAACTTTTTTCCACGATCTCCAATTTTCGTTATCTTTGTGGCATTGGAAAGGTATTGAGGAGCTCTACAGTGTTGTCTATGAATTTTTTTTGTCTCTGTCCTAGGTTTATCGTTATTCCAGATTTGGCCCAATGGTTATTTTGGAGATTACTTGGATATTTTGGCAATTGGGAGGGTGCAATTTGAATCTTTGCACTTCATTTCAATATCATCATTCAATAATCTATTGCTACTTCATAGATTATAGGTTTGTTCCTGTTTGGATTTTTTGAGTGTTCTGTGGCATTAGGTTTGTTGTTGCATTATTATGATTCCAATATGGTTTCTTTTAAACATAAGTATCTTTCCTTTTCTATTGTATTTTGGTTCTAGTGTTACTCCATAGTGTTCTTCCAATGCTTCTTTACAACATGTCATCTCATTGTAGGGGGGTTTTGTCCCACTGGATTTTTCTTCTCTACCTCATTCTTACATTTGTAAATGGGTACCTGATCATTCCTAGTTGTTGGGACCCATATTTTCTTTCATGCATCTTTTTTATAATGTTTTAGCTACTTCCTAAGTTCATCTTAAGGGGGGGTGTTAGAGTAATAAGTTATTACACTTAATTAACTATATCATATTGGTTAATTAAGTAAGTCACTCATTCCTTTAGTTACTTAAGGTAAACTTAGGCACATTAATAATTGATTAATTATTAAGTGTGCACACTAGGGTTTCCCTTTTAGGTCAACATTAGGGTTGCATACCATTTCTTTTATAAAGCAAATCATCTCTTGTAATTTCTCATTTTTGAATATATCAATTTGCACATCTTCATTCAAAGCTCTGCTTTTTTATTGTTTTTCTCTTAAGTGGAAGGTCTTTTGGTTTGCATGTCTAATATTGGTTTCTAACAGGTTGGTGGGGAACCAATAAGATACATTCAGTGGGACTTGCCAACCATTGTTTGGTAGTTCAAAAGGCACGTGCAATTTTTAATGACTTAAAAGTGGGTCTTTCACAAGGTTTATAATATTAAATAACTAGGCCAAATATTAAACCTAGAATTAGGAATCATGAAAATTATTAAAAGATTTTGAACCTGCATGACATAAATTAGAATTAAAATAATTCAATGGGTAGCGATTGGTTGACTAAGCACAAGGGGTTGGTAAGTTAATGATTTTAATAGCTCAAGTGGTAACTTGGGAAACCGAGAATGGGTAATTGCTAGTCAATAGCCAATTAGAACATATGAAAGGGTTTACACTTAGGATTTTTCAAAGGGTTTAATCCACAAACAAAACCCTAGAATAAAAGTAACACTGAAACCCTACGTCACAAGACTCATCCTAACCAAAAAGATAACCAAATTTTGTAATAATTATCAATGGAAGACAAAAAAATAGGGGTTTCACAAGTAGCCCCAAGTGGGGATGCCTATTCTTCTAGAACCCAAAAAAAAGGAAGATCATAAAATATCAAGGTTGAAGTAGACCAAACCAGAGAATAAAAACTAGGGAAAACCCTTACAAGGAATACTAGATGAGAAATAGCACACCAATCCTATATAAAAAATATAAATATAATTAAGGTGTACATGAAAAAGGTAAGTACCTTAGGAGAAGTATTCTTTCAAGAACTATCCATGTATTGGAAGTTCAATAAATTATCTAGTCAAGCTTTGTAGGTAATAGGAAGCATCACCATGTGTATTTTCTACCAGATAGGGACCCAACCACACTGCATCAAATTTTCCATGTTTTCCCTTATCCTAAGCTCTAGCATTCCACATAATTACCATGCTTCCTACTTCAAACTTCCTTGGAGAATCCTTTTTATCATATAAATGCTTGACTTGTAGTTTCCTTTTGGCATTTTTAACATGATAGATTCTCTTCTAGTTGCATCTAATTATTTCAGAGCATCAACCCTATGTTGCATTTCATCACAAAAATTCTCATTATATTATTGCACAAATTTTTACATTTTCAAAATTTTTTGAGGTAGTCTTGCATCCAAACCATAAACTAGACCAAATGAGGTATGTCTAGTGGCTTTCTTGATAGTAACCATATTTTCCCAAAGTGAAAACTTCAACTTTGAGTCCCATGCCTTTTTATTCTTCTCAATCACCATCTTGATGATATTCATCAAACTCTTATTACTTGATTTTTTTTTACCATTTCCTTGGGGATAGTAGGGAGAAGAATAAGATATCTAGATTCCATGTTTATCATAAAAATTTCTGAACTCATTTGGTTTGAAACACATGGCATTTTCAGAGATAATATTTTATGGGACTCCAAACTTGGTCAAAATATTGTTTATTATAAAATCAATCAGCACTTTTCTTGTTGTCTTCTTTGTGGGGATTTCTTCCACCCACTTTGTAAAATAATTAGTGACAAAAATAATCCAAGAGTGTCCTTATTATATTTCTCAAAAATTTCACCAATGAATTCAATACCCTCATTACTGGAAAAGATCTTAGACTGAGATAGGTCTAAGTGGTAGGTTTCCTAAAAATATCAGCTTTCCTAAAAATATTTGATGAGCATCACAAGTTTTCACAAACTTGTGGGAATATTTGAACATAGAGGGCCACAAAAATTCCACTCTCAAAATCATGTGGGTAGTTGTCTTTGCCATGTAATGGCCACCACATACTCTACTATGCATTTCTGCTAGGAGTTCCAGTGCTTTCTTGTCATCAACACATTTGATTAGTAAAACCTTTGGGATTCACCACAAAATCTCATTTTAAATAATCACATACTTAATATCTTGAAACTTTAGATTTCTTATTTCATTGTCATCCATACCTTCAAGACATTGCATGGCTTGCAGATATTGAACAATCTTCTTGTACCAACCACATGTTTGAATGTCACATAGTAGTGAAAAATCTATGCATTATGTTAGGTTAATTTGGCTTGATTACAAGTTGATTTCAACCATAAATTTGGCTAAATCCTATCCTCTCACCAACTTGATAATTTGTATATAAATATTGAATTATTGGATCTTATTGATCCATCTACATCTCTTGTCGATGACCTCTTGTTGAGTGAAAAATATCTTTCACTACAACACTTGAGACATAAGAAATGATTGTAGCTCCCACTAAATATGTTCTAAAAAAATTCATTTCTTTTACCAATGCATAAGCCTTCTTCTTAGTCATATCATACTTGAGTTCTGCAACATATAAATATTTTCTAAAAAATATAGTGGATTTCTCAAATCCCTCTTCATTCTTCTGTAACAACACAACAAAAATTGTATGAAAGGATACAAATGAAAAAAATTGCATAAGCTTGGAAAAATCTCGAGATTTCAATACTAGAGTCTCCTTTATGACTTGTTTGATACTCTTAAAAGAAATTCTAGGATCTTCACTCCAAATTACCTTTTCTCCTTTCTTTAGCATCTTGGAGATATGATAGGTAATATTTGCAAAGTTAGTTACAAAGCTCCTCAAGAAATTGATCTATCCAAAGAATGATTGGAATCCTTTGACATTATTTGATTGTGGAATTTTTTCTATTGTAATCACTCTTTCAAGATCAATTATTATTCCTTATTTTGACACAATATGGCCATGTATCTTTCCTTCTTTCACCCTAAACACATATTTATTGGAATGAAAATATAAGCCATATTCAAGTGCCTTATTGAATACCTTCTCCAAATTCATACAATGGTCTTCTTCCTTCTTTTTGTATGTTGTCAAATCACCTTGGTAAACTAATAAGAAGATATCAATGAAATTAAAAAAAGCCACATCCATATCCCTTTTAAAATTAGCACTTACATTTTTTAGGCCAAAAGGCATCTTAACATAAACATAAGTGCCCCAAGGAGTAGTAAATGCAATCTTATACTACTCAGAATCCCTATCAGCTACTTGATTATATCTAGAGAAACCATCCATCATAGATAAAATCTCATAGCTAGTCACCTTTTGTAACATGGATTCCATGTTGGGTAATGAATAATTGTCTTTTAATGATGATATGTTAAGATTCTTGAAATCCACACAAAGCCTTATATCACCATTCTTTTTCCTCACTGGCACCAAGTTAGACACCCATGTAGAATGCCTAATTGGATTAATAATACCTCCTCTTAACTTGACCAATTCTTCTTGCATCTTCAATGCTAGTGTGGGATTGATCGACCTTTTTTTTTGCCTAAAAGGCTTAGCATCAGGTTTTAAGGGAATCTCATGTTGAAACAAGTCTTACCTATAGGCCTTTAAATAATCATAAGACTAGGAAAACACATTCCTATATCTTCTCAACAAATCAATCAACAAATTATTTTTACTTGAGGCTTCATTTTCTTCCCAATGTAGACTTTCTTAGAAGAATTTTTCGTACCAAGATTTATCTCTTCCAAATCTTCCTTATGAATGGATTTTTTCTTATCATTACTCCTGTGAGAGCCATCAAAGACCCTTTCCAAAGCAACTAACCCCTTTGGGATCTTATTAGTTTTTAATTAGATAATTTCATTCCCAAACACTATTTCCTTGCCATGTACCTCCTTTAAAAAATTTCCAAAAGTCAATTTCTTAACCTTCATACTCATCTAAACACTTCAAAAATCTCAAAATTTCCTCATCATTGATAAACACCTGCCAGTTCCTTATGTTACCAGGAACTAAAGTCATGAATTGCACTTCAACTTTTTAAATTCATACAAAAGTAATGTCATTTGGCCAGAGTGCAATATTGGCAAGTAGATCTACCACCTGGTTTTTTCTCCTATCCAACCAGTCAATACCAAATGCATCAAACTATTCCATTGAGTCCCAAACAAAATTTCTATACTATATCAGCGTATTATTCTTTGATGCATATCTAGACCTAGCTTGAGAAACAAAAAGTTCAAAATCTCTAATAGCTCTTAACTTCTTATATCCATGTTTCTCAACTAGTCTTAACCCTATTAGCAAAGCTTCATATTCATCTGCATTGTTTGTGCATGCAAATAAAAATGAAAATGAAAACTTAAAATTTCTTCTACTAGGGGAAATGAGTATTACCCCCGCATGATCTTCTTCTTTTGAGAAAGAACCATCAAAACACAAACTCCATAGTTCATCATTATTTTCTTGTTTTAATGCCTCTTTTTCAATAGGTGCATGTTGTTTTTCCTCTTCTTCTTGTAACTCTTCAACTCTAAAATTATCAATACCAGTATCGACAAAGTGAATTATGTCCTCTTCTTCCACAAATTCAATCATGTGTGGAGCTCTTGGATCCCTTAAAAGTTTAATATATTTTCCCTCAACTGAGAATATAGAAAATGACATGTCATAGTACATGCTTCCTCCCATGGAAGAACTCCAGTTCCTTGACAATAACATACCATAATTTTGTGGAATTTCCAACATAATTATGCTCTTAACAAACTCCTTGTTAGGAAAAGCAACCAATCTATATGGGACATCTTTAATCACTCCTATGACTGGGATTTCTCTTAGATCCATGGAATAAAATTTTCCATAAGCATAATTTATCTTTAAGCCTATTTCCTTCATAATCTCAACTGACATGATGTTAGATGAAGCTCCTGAATCAATCATATAGTTTTTAGAAGCTTACCATCAACAATCAGAGTTACATAAAATGGATAAATATTGCTTGGATAGGTTGTGATAGTACTACCCAAGTAAATCTGAGGTATTTCACCAATGTATCCCTCCATGACTTCTTATTTTACTTGATTTACACTCACTTTAAGCTGAGTAGACAACCTTTTATCATCATAGGCTATAATAGTACCATTGATAAGGGTCACTACCTTCTACTTATTTTCTTCAATTATCATCATCTCAATTAATAGAACTATCACCTTAACTTGGGAGAGAAACCAAAACATGTCTACAAGATTGTATTTAGGTAGCTCATAAGGGACTACACTTTGCTCCTCAATCTTGTCTTTTTTTTGTTCAATTTGTTTTTCAGCATCCTTCTTATCTTGTTTTTTCTATTGATATGCATTTGGATTTTTATTCTTTGCTTTGAAAATTGGAGAGACAACTTCATCATTCTTCTTGGTTGCATTATCTTTTTTAGCCCAAATCTTAGGTCATTTACTCTCCTTTTATTTTTCCTCTCCTTCTCTATCACCTTCCTTAGCTCCCTACTTTTCTAAATTTAGCTCTTTTATGAACATGATACCTAGCTTGCCTTGGTCACAATTAAAAATTATATTCCTTAAATTATGAGTGTTTCTAGCTTGTGCAACTAATTCTATTGTCATTCTCTGATATTCTTCATCAAAGTGTCTTCACAAAGACACATTCATTTCATCAGTTTTCAAAGCATAAATATCATGCTCAACATTTTCATCTTCATTAGGAAAAATATACTAATGATAAGTACTAGATTTTTTCCTCTAGTTTTCAAAATCAACTTAATGTGACTCTTCATCAGAAGAGCATTCATCTATAGCAAAATCTGACTTGTGTATAAGAATATATATCTCCTCACCATTTTCCTAAAGTGGCTCATAATTAGCAAGTTCATTTTGTTATTTTCAAACTAATTTTCAATTGAACAAGTATGAAAAGAATGTAGCAATTTTAAAACAACACACCAAGGCATTTCATCAGAAAAATTCATAATTTTTTTCTATAATAGGTTAGGGGGATTTTCTCCTTGTTATTTATTTTGATTATTCTAAATTGTCATTCCATTATGCCAATTGGTATTATAAGGATGATCTTGTATCCTAGGAGGTCTTTCATTTCATTGAAAATTGGGCTTGTTATCTGTCAACCCCTTTTCTTGCCTAACAAGTTTATAATTGATGTCCCTCATATAAATTGCAACCTTATCAAACTTGTCTTCAAGGGAGGAAACCATTTTTGTATTATTTTTATCTTCCTTCCTTGGATTCTTCAATATCTTGATATAATATTGTCTCACTACCTTTCATGATGCTCTTCTATTATTTTCAATGTGGACTGCAATCTTAAAGGTCTCTCTTAGAGTCTAAGGATTCTTATCTCACAGATGATAACTCATTTTTAAATCAAATTCATTGCAATAATTAACCAAGCATAGACTATCATTAAGTCTCAAATCAAAAAAAAATATTTTCATAGCCTTTTGGAACCTAGTATTGAAATCAACCACCATTTCGTTTGAAACTTTAGAGATATTATTGAAATCACTTAGCAAGAACCTTGCATTAGTCTTATCACCATATTGTTATCTAAATATCCTCTTAAATTATTCCTATCACCGAATTCTTTCTTCTGGAAGAGATCTATACCATTCCATAACATCTTTAGTGAGTGACTACATGAAAAGTTTCATCATAACATATTTAGCTTCAACCTCAAAATCATCCATTATATTGACAAATGCTTTTAAGTGATCTTCACCACTTATTGCATTATTTCTAGAAAATCTAACCAATGTAGCCCAAATATCATCAGGGAATTGGTTTGGATAACTAGGTATCCTAGAAAATCATAGTTTTCTATACCTATCCACCTGCATAGGCCTTCTGGTGAAATGGTCTTTTTGATTATTAGTAGTTCCATTCTCATCCTGATCACTAGACTATTTTTTATATTTCCCATTTCCTCCTCTACCATCATCACCATTTCCACTCCCTCCTTTAGGTTTGATATTTTTTTTCTTGCTGCTACCTTTACCTCCACCCCCTTGATCTCCACCATCACCACTACTAGGGATACTTCCACTTGAATTATTATTTTGTGACTAGGGGTCAGGAGTCAAATGGGAAAAACTTGAAGCTCCTAGGTCAGGGATGGAAGTTTTGAGAAATCCAATATTTCTCTCTATTTTTTCATTTGCAGCAAGGATCTACATCTTATCAAACTCTTGTTGCAATTTCTCATTTTTTAATTTAAACCTCAACATCTCATGACTAGGAGATGCATTTTATGGAATGGATTTAGTTTTAAAAAATTTGGTGGACGTATTAGTGGATGAGGCATTTGTGTTTGTATTTTGGATGGGTTTCTTAGGTTGACCCATAGGTTTCTTTTCATGGTCAATAGACTAAGACTTTAAAAAAAATAGAGGGGTCTGAAACTTTAGCTGCTACAACAAAAGTAGTATATATGATTGCAATAGAGGCTCCCATGGGAATGGTTACTTTAGGAGGATCAAAATTTTCCTTAACAATAGGTTCAAAGGGATCCTCTAGAATTGGTTCTTCCTTCACCATTTCCCACATATTTTCAACCTTCCTTCTCATCTAATATATTTTTATCATGGTAGCCTTTATTTTATCCTCTCTTTCTTTGACTTGTTTCGAACCCAATTACTTAAGTCTCAATTCTTCCTTGTGAAAATATTGTATATCTTTATTTATCTCTTCCTCTTGCTCCAAAGTAACCTACAATTCACTAGGTTCTAGAGTATAATAGGTGAGATTTAAGGGTTCTCTCTTAGAAGAATGATGTGAAGTCCTACTACAAGATCTTCCTCTCGGATTAAAATTATCATCATTGAAAATATATTTACCCCCAAGATTTACCTTTCTGGCTAGGGATTCACTTTCCTTATCCCAAAATTCCACAATTTAGCTTCCTTTGATGTTAAAGGATCACATGAAAGTTGACCAGTGGTAACATGGGGCTCATTTGTGGAAATATTTTTCCTCATTATTATAGGGAATACCATAATCAAATATTACTTCAAGAACATTTTCATTTAAATTTTTCAAATACATGATCAAGATTTTTTGTAGACTTACTTGCTTCAAAATTCTTTGCAATCCATGATGACTTCTTCATCTTCGGTAGTTCAAATTCTAGCTTATTCTTAGGATGTTTCTTCATATTTTTCATGGTTCCTCTCATGACTTCAAATATTTATTTACAAATATTCCTCTCTCTTTGTTTGAAGTTTTCAACTATCACTAGTACAAGAAACTTTAGAGTTACCACCCACTATGTGGGGAAATGAAAATATATCACTTCTAAGAAGAATTTACAAATTCATTAAATAATTTTAATATAACCCAACAAGAAATAGATAATAGAACTAGAACATTGACTCACAAAAGGGTTCTGCCAAAATAATGTGTCTCACTTCTGAGACGTGCTGATTTTTTCCTGAAATCACTTTTTTTAGGAAAAAAACTAATGATTAAAGTCTTGAGAGGCTCCATCTAAATGGTTTTAATTGAAGAGGGATAGATAAGGTCTCCTTAGATCAAACCCCTTTGAATATAACCCCTCTAGTATTAAATCACACCCACAATGGAGTCTCCTTTGCACCTATAAAAATGATGGCAAAATACCACCTTTTCTTTATATTTTGAGGAATTAAATAATGCCATTTTAAAATTATATTTTGCAAGATTGCAACCCTCAAAAAAAGATTTCCAATTACTCTATTTTAAATATTTTCATTTTATCATGTATTTAATTTTCAATTTTTATTAAACATAGATTTTTCTCTGAACATCAAGCTCTTTTTTTGTGTAGAGATAGAATAATAGGAAACCATTATAAAAAAAATCAAAAAATACCCTTTCCCTAGGTATTGATGTCCTTTCTTCACCCAAAAATAAAAAATGGATTTCAATATATACACAAAATTTAGGTTGTACGACAGACACGTATGTCCAAATTATAGTTATAGTGACTTTAAAAATTAATTTTTTAAAAAAATGAAACAAAAAATTATGGAAAAATATCCTTTCCCTAGATATTGATGTTGAGAATCTATATTTCTAAAATTAGAGTTTAATCCTTTATAGAAATAAATTATGTTGTACGATACAAACATTACTTTTTGAAAATGTTGTTTTCTTTTTAAAACTAGTTATTAAAGGACGTGTTGAAAGATTCATGATTTATTTCAGAAAAATTGAAAAAAAAAAAATTTAGAATCTACACACAAATTGCCACAAAACACTATTTCACATCATCTTCAAATTCTTAACGTTTTAGCTTTTATAGGTCTCAAAAGATGAAGATTAAGTTAAAAATATTGGTGTAAATACCCATCTTAGAAAAAAAGTGAGACACAATATTGTGATCTCACCTAGAAAGTAGACATAACCTATGATGAGAATTGGCTTGAATTTTTATTTAAACTACAAAGAACAATGAGCGTCATTGACTTTGACAGTACCAGATCTTACCTAGAGACATTGGACTAGCTTTTCCCTAATAGAGTCATCAAATTTTTGGTTGTTTCTAATGAACCAAACTTAATCTCATTAGCTATCTATGAATTTTCAAAATTCAATGGTCAATATCTTTGAATATTTTCCAATGAACAAGTGAAATCTTTCTAGGCTTTCCCTCTACACTTTGGGCATTGAAAAACTTGGGAGGGTGATCCCTACAATGTATGTTATGAGACTCTTGTGCCAATTACCATATGCATTGTAATTCAAATGGATAGTTCTCCTTCAAATTTTTAATAGATAAAATACCCTAAAGATCTAGGTAACCTTCCTTGTAATATCTAATTTACACATGAGAAAATGTTACACATTAAGCTCGACATACATTCACACTGAAATTGGAGATCAAAATTGATTTTAATGTAGCTTATATGAAAGATTTAGGAGATTGTAACATCAAATGATCAGTGCCTTGTCCCAGGGTGGAGAATTCTAAATCACATAACCAAGAACACACAACAACATTACTCCTATCATATAAAGCCTACAAATAATTCCTTACACCATTGATACTATAAACTTAACTAGTAATACTTAGTAATCCATGGATACATCTACATAAACCTTCATTCATGTTAATAAATATTTACCTCGTTCTTTGATTTCTTTATATTCAAAATTTATCTAAAGCATACATTGGATAATAATAGCCTTGAATATGTTGTCATTTCTATTTCAAAATATGATAGTAATATTGTAATATCCACCATTACAAGACTCAAAAAACTCTTAGAACCTAGAAAAAACTTAATTCAATTATCTAAACTTGTTTACAAAATTTCTTTGAAATTAATTTGCTAGAAACTGCATACAATTGGCCTTGAATTCCCTTTTATAAGAACAAGAGAGAAAAACAAGCTTCAGGTCAGATTGTACACATGTCACGTTTTCATTTGATAATCAAATTACAATAAAGGGAAATTAAATTTTCCCAAATACAAGGGAGAATTTCACATAAGACAAAAACCATTTTCATTTGTTGATGAAGATTCTCCCACCTTCCAAAAGGCCCTTTAGTCAGTGCAAAAAATTATTTCCATGAGCAAAGAACTTGTTCCACGTGCTCCAAAACTTGTAGATGAAAAATAATAAAGTGAAGAAAAGAATATACCAAAGTAACTCCACATGTGCATTCCATGCCATCACATTTGAACCCGAGAAAGTGAAATATTCGAATGTTAATATATCCAAAGCCTAATTTGTACTAGTTTTAGACCATGTATTGCACTTCTCTAGACTTAAACCTCTATTTTTGCAGGCACAAAACTAAAATTTCAATCACAAATTCCCATTGTAGCAACTTATCTATCCAAAATATCAACACAATTGGAATTCCATAGTGAAAATTCCTACTATGTTGGCCAATAAAATATTTGAGTAAAATCCATGTATGTATAAGTCTATCCATTCTATTGCTCAGAATATCTACATCCACCCCATCACAAATAAACTTGGCTTGAGTGGAAATTGCTTTATTGGCCCAATCCTTCCATTCCTGTAAAGACTTAACTTCACCATTCTCACTTAAGATATTAGGAAGCAAACTAAAACCCCAATCATCTAATTGCTTCACCAATTCTCTAATTTTCACTTCTAGGGGCTCAATCAAGCCTTGGGAACCCGTTATGTCACTCACAAACCTCAGTGTTGGAAGAATTTTTGAAGGCTTATTTGCATCATGTGATGATGCAGTGGCCATATCCCTCAAAATTTATGCTTTTGGGATCCATTTATCCATTAAAGGAATAACAATATCCTTATCTCTATCCAAATTTCTAATGGCATCAAACATTAAAGAATAATTAGAATGAATGCTAATTAATATTTTCTCAATTCCTTGATTTAGGTGCTCAAGCACTAGAGTCACAATCTTCATGTTACCTAATTGGACAATCTCATCAAGTTCATCTTCATAATTCTTAATATTTTCCATTAGCTCCTCCTTGGTAGTCTCCTAAGCTTGAGGTGCATTTGTTGTATTAGGAGTTGATTTTACAATTTGCACATCCTTAGATTAGACTGGAGGCAGTGAAAGAAGTGAAGGGGGAGGTAAAATTGTATCCTGAGATGTGCCTAGTTGTAAAGACTGGAATCGTTGCTTCCATAAATCCATCTGTGTTTATATCTATGCCATATTTTGTTAGCTTAGATTATATTTTTCCACCATCTCATTATACTGAGTCCTAAATTTTTATCTTTCCTCTGTCAAGGACTCAACTATGGCCTTAGTAAATTGAGCCAAATTAACATTCATTTTTGTTGTTTCTAGGGCATATGTGTCTTATACTCTCTTTATAATCAATCCTCCCCTGACTCTAGGAGCAAGCTCTGAAACATTAGGTTTTTGGGTGCTTGGGGCCAAATCCCAAATAGCAAGTGTATCCCACTAAGAGCTGAATGTTGATTCTTGCAAGGCCAATGTGACCTCTTCTTCACTATTGAAAATGGGAGAATCATGTATCCTAACAATATCAAATGTAATTGTAGATGTTAAGTCCCATTCTGGGAGTAACAAAACTCCACTCTTCCTTACTAGTTCCTTGCCTTCCTTTACAGTGATTTTTGAGTATTTGGTCCTCATTTCTTCACAAACCTTAGCTTCAATAATATTTTATGGATTTTCTAGTCTTTCACTTTCCTTTTTCTACATATTAATTGCATACTCGTCCTTCATATCCCTCCAAACATACTCATGGAATGATTCATTTTAACAAATCCATCATCATCCATGAAGCTTTCATAGGCTCGAACCCTCACATCCTCAGAGTTATTTATTCCACTCAAGTCTTCTTTTCTCAATGTGAGGCTCAAATATTGTTGCACCATTTCCATTTGAGGGGATGAAATTCCATGCATTATTTCATCCTCTATTGATCTCTCCATCTAAATCCTTTGTAGGCTAATCAACAAGGTTGTTTTCTTCAACCCTTTGCATTTTTATTTGTGGCTCATTTGGAGAGGATGGATCTCTAGTTTGTGAATCAAAATCAATTATGTCTAGAGTAGAAGAATTTTGTGGTGATAGTGTTGGAATTTTTTTTTGTGGGGATGATACTTTAGAATCCTCATATTTTGTAGGAGTTACAATTGTCAATTGCCTTTTTATTGTGCTTTTCTTCCTTGAGAAATATGTACCTTCTTGGAAGGTTGCTAAGCTAGTTCCTCTTTTACTAGGGGAGCTTTCCCCTTATTGTGCTCCTCAATAACTACAACCTTACCCTTATCTTGCACAATTCTCTCCTCTTTCAACCTTGCAAAAAATTCATCAAAATTTTGAATCAGTGTCTCAATTTTCAAAGTTATATTGCCAATATTTGACAAAGCCTTAAAATCAAGGTCTTTAAACTTTCTTTCTCTCTCTAGCTTCGCAAATACAACCCATTTTCTCATCCTATCCTCCTGGACATCAAGGTCCATCACATTTTAAATGATATCATTAGGAAGAGAATGGGTGTGAACATATTTCCCTCCTTTGATCCTATTCAACAACCAAACCATGAATCCATCGGGAGCATAAATATTATATGCCCTTAGTTTCATATCATAGGGCTTGAGGTATTAATCAATAATATTCCTCTATCTATTTTTTGTCATGAAAAAATTTGAAAAAAATGTGTATGTAGGGAAAATTGTTCCCTTTCTCTTCTCATTTAGGAGTACATCAAAATTTCCAAGCTACGACATGACCTATAAAAAACCAATTCTCAATTTAACTTCCCTTTGGAGAATATGAGGTGTTAACCTTATACCATACACCCTAAAAAAGTGCAATCCTTATATGGGATTACATATCTCCAATTGCGAGAATTATTCAAATCAGGCTTTCTTTCAACTGACCTTAGAAATTCATATAATTCTAAGGGAACTCAAGGCACATCCACGATTAGAACCCTTCTCAACTTGGTAGAAAAAATATTTTTAGCACTTACAAAAACTGGTCTTTTGTTGATGCCTATCCAATAGTAGAGTCCATGACTGCACTGGCATTTCATCCCATCCACATTTCTTTAGAGCTCTATATCATGACCAAAATAATCTACACCTCTATATAGAAACATGTACATGAAAAGAGAAAACCACCAAAACTTGACAACTTGTTGTCCATTTTTAAATGCTACTAACCCTTTTGTGTATTTCCTCTGATATATATATATTTATATTTATATATATAGAGAAATTTAAATAAAGTATTAAAAATCAAAGGAGGGATCAAACCCCAAAATATGATAGAGGGAGTAGAAGGTGTTTTGAAATTAGGTCATAAAATACTTGATAGAGAGATGCTCCACACCAGAAGGTCCCGAAATGATCTTGCCCTTCCCCTCCCTTTGACATTAGAAAGTGGGTCAACACTGAAACCCGAAAGGTATATTTTACCTTTGCATACTCTTCCCTCAACCTCTTCTCATTGATTTCCACCATATCTCTACTCCAATTGTTCATCTTGGACACTTCTACAACTTCCTCCTTTGTGACCCATACCATATTTTTCCCATTAGAGGTCCTGAATACCCTAACAAGAGGGTCATAGTTTGCAGCAATGTCCTTAAGAAGATCAAAATCCATATACATGTTAGGAACCACCAATTTGGCCATGTCAAAACCTCCATGTGTTGAAAAGTGGAATATTGTCATTTCTATTTCCTAACCAACCATGGAAAATTTTCCACCCAGTATATGGAAACACAACATCTTTGATTGTACATTGATTTTTGATGATGTCATCCTTAACCATAGGGCCATGGAACAAATGTTTACCTTTCACTTTATTAGTTGTGGAGGGTAGTAATTGCTCGATTGAGTCCTGAACTAAAGGTCTCACTATAGGTTTTGACCTAGAGGCTTGGGACTTTGGTGCAAAATCTCAAATTTTTGGTGTCATGTCTAAGAGATAGTTTGACCTAGGGCTCAATGGTTTAAAATAGGTTTTTTTATGTTTAAGGTAACAATCTGATGCAAATATTAACAAAATTATCAATTATGCATGATTAATATGAACATCAAATCTTAAAATAAAACCTAAAACCTAATTTAGATGATAATAGTAGTAATTTGAATGAAAACTTGAGTAAATTCAAGCTCAAGGAGTGCAAATTGTACTTACTATTTGAATGACATAGGAAACCCTAATTGTAGATGCAAGGAACTCAAAACACTCTACAATAGCTTTGCAATTATGTGGAAATTCCTTTGTAATTGATGATAAGCTTTAAGGAAATATTTTATAGAAAACAAAGCTCTTAATTTGGTAGAAAACTATCAACTCTACCATTCATCCTCACTTGTGTGAACCAAAACGACTCGATGATGTCCTTTTAGAAACTTTGAATCTTTACCATCAATTTGATCTTGACATGGACCAGTGTGTGGCACAGATGGAGTCAAAAAAGTTTGAACTTTTTCCTTTTATTGACTCATCATCCACCATGGTTTATTTATGCCAATTGTACACTTCTTCATCAACATCGTTTCCCAACCATGTCTTACTAGTCGCCAGCAGATTCACATGTCAACAACCCACTAGCCCTTTCGAAACTATAGGATTCAAATCTACGATCATGGGCTAGTGGGTAATGACCTAGATCAACCCAATGACCTTCAATATGTATCCTCTTTAATCAATAGGCTAGCAATCATGAGAATTATCATCCTTTAGTGAAGGATGGTCCAAATTAAAACATCTAATGGAACAATTTTTCATGTGCAAATATACCCCTTTAGTAGCATACCCTTTAACATTTTGTAGTCACTAGGATATATTTCATCAAATATTTGCATGCCTTCTATAGTCTAGTGGATAGTGGTGATGATGCCAAGTGGCACTCTCCCGCTATCCCTTCATGATCTAAGATCTGATAGTGGGTCCCCCATAGGCTAGCGAGGAATGATCCAGATTCATCTATCAGAATTAATTATAATCATTGATTTCATAAACCTTTACCATTGCTGCACTTGAAAAAGTGGTAGGGCCCACCATGAGGGTGGACACGTGTCACCTGCCCACTATCCCTCTAAATTTTTTATCATAATATTTTATTCCCACGAGCTGGCAGGGAACCAATTAGATGCATTCAATGGGACCTGCCAAGCATTGTTTGGAAGTTTGAAAGGAACATGCAAATTTTTATGACTTAAAAGGGGGTCGGTCATAAGGTTTACAATATAAAAATATTAGGTCAAACATTAAACATGGACTTAGGAATCATGACAAATATTAAAATATTTCGAACCCACATGACATAAAATAGAAATAAAATAATTTGACGAGTAGCAACTAGTTGACTAAGCACAAGGGGATGATAAGTTAATGAGTTTAATAGCTCAAGTGGTAACTTAGGAAATCAAGAATGGGTAATTACCAATAAAAAACCAATTATAACATATGAAAGGGTTTAAACTTAGGATTTTTCAAAGGGTTTAATACACAACAAAAACCCTAGAACAAAAGTAAAACTGAAACCCTAAGTCACAAGACTAATCCTAACCAGAAAGATAGCCAAATTTTGTAATAATTATCAGTGAAACACAAAAAAAGGGGTTTCACCACATCAAACCCAATGAGACCACCAAGAAAATGATGCATCACAAGAAAAAATAAAATCATACCATGAAACATGATTTTTTTTGAAAGATATTATTGATGTATGCCTCCACTTTAAAGTGATTGATAACACAATTGTTATGAGAAAATTCTTTAAAGTAACCAATATTTACTCCTAAAACATGAGACCTTTCCTTAGAAAACCCTATTCCAAGTCATATATTTTCAAAATAAAGGTATGCCAAGAAGAAGGAGAGAGGGTTTGCCCCAAAAAATACATAAGGGATCTATGGATTCGGGGTTAGTATGTCTTTACTACAATGTTTTTATAGAGCTTGAAAATGTCATCATTCCCCAATACTCATAGAACTAGAAGAATGAAACATAAAGAATGAAAATAAAAAAAAATCCTTTTAGGTCAACATGGAAGATACCTAAATGTCTTGACGCCTTACGTCATCCCTAAAAGGAAAAAGCAAGATAAGTGATAAAGGAAAATGTTTATGACATATAGAAGAATGTAGGTACATATAGAGGAATGCACAAAGAGAGAGATACATCAATTGAAATAACATGGGGGATCACATTATGCACATGCAATCACATAAAGAACATGAAAAATAAAATAATGCAAAAGAGTAGTAAGGAACATGTGAGTCAACCTATAGAAGGTTGTTTACATCCCAATCTTGATTGGTATATACAAAATGCATACAAATAGCCAAAGGGACAATGTCAAGTTCTGAACTAGGATACACACCAAATTCAACACTGTTTTTAGGATAATTGTCATTTAAGTTCATGGAAGAGGATAAAAATGAATTCAACGCATTATGCACTTGTTCATCAAACTTTGCATTATCAATGTCATCATCTAAATTAAGTACAATAGGAGCTTGAATGATAATGTCTATAGAAGGTTCTTGTTTACATTACAATGAGGGTCTAGAATCATCATTCGTTGCTTCAAGAAAGTTTTTATTTTGATTTTCTATGTTTTTATTTTCTTCTTTAGATTGTAACATATGAGAAATGGCATGACCTATATGTCTATGATCTCTATAATTTCAATTTAATTTTAATCTATTGTCAATTTGGGTTTTTGTAAGAGTGGGTTTATCAACCATAGGTTCCTTTTCTTCCCTTAGAGGAGGAAGAAAAGGAACCATGGAATTTTTTAATCTAAAGTAGTGTATTTCAATGAAATAGGGAATAATTTAGCCAAGAGATTATCTTCAAAGACGAAATCACTATATAGGGCTATGCAAGAAGAAACATGGCTAATAGGATCTTCTTTCCCACCATATTTCTCAAATCTAGGAGCCTCTATAACTTATAGCATTGGTGTTCTCGATATGTCCAAGGATAAAATGTTGGTTTTAATGTATTGGTAAGGTTTATGTTGTTTTGAGTTAGGTTTGTGAATTGTTGTTGAATGGATGACATGCTTTGCAAAAGTGTGTTAAGGATGGCATGATTATTATTAGTGTAAGGTGGAGGGGAATAAGGTGGAGTGATGTATGTATGTGGAGGGAAAGTGAATTGTAAATTTATGAATGAGGATGGTTGAGGAGATATGGTATGTGAATTCACAAAGCTATAAGGATTCCGTATGTAAATACCTAAGTGTTGACATTACTAGTAGGCTGAATGGTTGTGGTAACTTTAGTACTAGTGTATGTAGGAATGGAAATGGGTATTGCAGAAGAAGGAATTAAAGTTCCACCTTGGCTTTAGGTATACCCCAAAGATTGAGTATAATTAGTGATGGTGGGGATGGTTTTCTTAATATCATGCACATTGGTTGTAGGAAGTGAAGTCATGGGAAATGAAGTATGCATTTTATGATCCATAGGGGATTTATTATCAACACTATTAGAAAGAGAGTTACAATACCCAAGATCCAAAACAAACATGGTGTATCATAGGATGACATGAGTCTCGAACTATATCTCAAAAAAATATTTCTAATAGGACACTAAGTTGTAAAGTTAATACAAGTTTCAAAAACTTAGTGTTCAAACTCAAAATGGAAAGAGGCTTAAAATGTAGTGCAATGACCTAGAATGCAGTGTCTAAATGTAGTTTTTAGATTCTAAATAGGGTAAATTTTTTATTACACTATGCAAAAATCTGAAAATGAAATCTTGTAAATGCAATTTTGAAATAACACTATGATTTAAATGTACCATATTAAGCTAAATATGATGAAATTGATTAAACATAAAATCAGAAAACTATAATAGAAATCTGAAAACAACAAACAAAAGCATATAAATTAATATTTCAATGCCCAAAAATCCAAATTATGACCTGATCGAGGACTCATTCACCCTATGGAAAATGGGTCCTAGATTAGGTTTTTGAAACTTATTTTTACATATTTTTAAGTGTTTTCTAGTGGTTTTAAAATTCAAGTGTGTTACAATAAGTTTTAGTTTGATTTTCTATGAATGCAATGTGAAATGTAGTGCAAAATGTAACAAAATAATGACCTAAAAGACCTAGTTTTATATGCAATATTATTTCAATTTTCAAATGAAAGTTAATATGATGTATATGATATGCAAGATGACTATTTGTTTTTTGTTTTTTTTTTAATTTAAAGAATGCAAAATATGCAATCCTAAAACCTTTAATGAGATGCAAATTTGAATGAAAACTAGACACCCTAAATGAGACCTAATTCAATGCAAATGAATGCAAGATCTAAATCAAGGATGAAAAGGACTCCAAAATTAAGAAATGCAATGATCAAAGGTTGGGTTTACCATAATAAAACATCTAAAAATGGGGTTCACCACATGAAAAGGATGATGAACCCAATTTCTCGATAATTTCATTCAATATGTGTGTTATAATGTGTAAATGAGTAACATAACTCAAACCTAAATGATATAATAGCTAAAAGATAGGTTTTAAGAGCATTAAATGTTGTGTAACTATTGCAAAAAGTAATTTTTAAAACCTCACTAAGGACTCATTTGCCCTATGGTGAATGGGTCCTACCAAGGGCTTTGGAAAACCAATTTTTGGGTTTTGTTCCTGTACATTTGCACTCCCAAATTCTAGTTAGGCATTGTCGAAAAGTAAGAAAATAAAATCTTGTAGCTCAATTTCCATGATTTTAGAACTTTTCATGCAACTTTGACAACTTTGAAAACTTTTGAAATTTTTCTCTCCAATTGATCTTCAACCTAAAACCCGCAATCATGCAACAAAGAGGATAAAAATGTTGGTTTTTAGGGAATAGGGGTTTATCTTGGTCAAACACCATTTTGGTAATTAAACCTTATGATGAAACAATGAAACATGAAGGATGAAATATGAAACATGAAACATGAAACAATGATACCTTGCATGAAACTTTAGAGAATAAATCTGCAATCTTGCATGAAGAGGCTTCAATGAATGCAGATCTTTATCTTGAACCTTGACGTGAAATAATGCTTTGAATATGCTTGATTAGATCTTGAATGCTACATCAACATAATATCTCAACAAAATGCATTATGTAATCCATATTTGATATGACAATAGGAATATTGATTTCTGCAATAATCTTCAATAAATCTGCCCTAGGAATGCTCTTGAATTCTTCTATAATGCTCACTTCAATTCTCTTAAGATAACTTGAATTTTCTACATCGAACTAAGTGAAATAGATATTTATTTATACATAACTTAACATTAATTCCTGAAATTCAAATATCACAAGCCAACATCAAATCTTGGATTTGAAATAATTAAAATACCACAAAAAACATATTCCAAGGGGGGTCCTAGGTCTAAGTGAGGATCCATTGTCCATGTGGAGAATGGGCCCTAGGTCACTCACCTAGGACACACTTGGACAATGTGAAATGTGAAAATATGGTCATAGGACCTATTGAGGACCCAGTTTCCCTATGGTGAATGGGTCCTAGGTCACCTACCTAGGACACACACCTTCTAAAATTAAGTGTTGTGTAATGGAATTTATGAATGTCGAGTTTTACCCCTCAGAAATTGAAATTAATTAGGCTTGGATTTGAATTAAAGGGGACAATTAAGGAAAATTAACCTCAATTAATTAATAAATCTCTAGATTAGTGTGAAAGTGTAAAGCTACACTTTACCATACCCTAAATAAGGCATGATTAAGTCTATTCAATTAAAAATGGCCCTAAAACTAAGGTGAATATGTAAAAAACATTACAACACTAAATCAAGGCAACATTAAGCTCATTTTAATATTAATTATTCCTAAATTAAGTGAAAAGGGATACTTTTTCCATTACTATAGGTTATAAGGTATATGGTTAAGGGTTTAGAGTGTAGGGTTTAGGGTATACGTATAAGGTTGAGGGATAATGTTCAAGGTTTAAGGTATAAGGTGTTGGTTGTTTTTACTGTGACCGAGTTTATCTTCTATTCTACCTATAGAATTTCCAATTCTAATCAAGGGAAGCTCGAATGACCTGGACCAACTGACGAGGATTTTAACAATAAACCTCCTACATTTGAGGCTCTGCAAAACCCATGAGGGTGGTCCCTATAAATTTTTTATAATCTGTTCATCGAAGTTATAAACAATCATTAACAATTAATAGATAATCCCATTTAATAGCTCAACATAATAGGATAATACTAAATTGAATTGGATTTTCATCAATAATACCAACTACTTGGAGCATGAGATAATTACAACAATATTTCACAACTTAAGATAGTCATTTTATTTTGAAACCTGGTAGCAAGCTCTAAGAAAAGACAAACAAACACATAACCTCACACACGCATACGATTTAGACTAGTGTCATATACCATTGGGGAGTCAAGTTCACAAACATTTAAAATTCCATGATAGGTTCAAACACATAGAATATAAGATCTCTAATGACAATTTCCTTACAACATCATCAATTTATATCCTAACCCAATACTTCTTACCAAATCCCTTTATAAACACATCCATCTATAAATCCAATCAATCATTTTAATTAATTCTTTGAATTAAAGCCAAAATGGAAGTCATACACACGAAAATAGTGAGATGAATGCAATAACCCTTGATTATATTATTCAAAATTATGATATGCTTATACAAAGGAGAGACATGAGCTTGAAATGAATCATGATAACTCAAATGCTAGTATTGTTATGAAACATCAAACCTTCATAAACCCAAAACTAGACTACAAAATGACACAACCTAGATTGAATTTACACTAGAACAATTAGGCATTACAACTTGCTCTACAACTATTCTTAGAATCAACCTAAAAATATATAACTTTCCAATCACTATTTCTGGCCTTGAAATCCTTCTTATAGAGAATGAAGGAGAAAACAAGCATCGGGCTAGAAGTTACACATGTCACCGGTCAATTGGACTACCTTGTGAAATTTCAAAAATATGACTACAATCGCCAAGTCCTGGAGCATCTTCTTGTTGATTCCACCCATTAGGGAATAGGTGTTGCATTTGCTAAACCTCAAAACCTGCGCCAAAAAGTTACCATGGAGACAAAACCATAATCAGTTACAACTATAATTTCTGCGCTATTAGTTGCTAGTAGTAGACACCGTTTTACTCCTCTTCAGTTAAGTACTTGTCCACCCATTTTTGATACTCTTCATCCGTTGGCCAATCAAAATTCACCACCTCATTCACCTTAGTATTGTAAGGTGTAAATTTCACTGCAACTTGATTGGCCTCTCTTTCAAAAGACTCTAAGAATGTGTTGATATTATTTATTTTATCCATGCTACTTACCAACAAATCATAATCAGAATCATCACAAATCAATTTGATTTGTGCATTAATAACTTATTATGCCCTTTCTTGCCACTTCTACAATGTTTTAATGTTTCCTTGTGCATCAGTGATGTTTGGCATAAATGTATCATTCCACTCATCAAAGCTCTTTACTAGCTCCCTAATTCTTCTACTCAAATCATCAGGTAGGGCTTAGAATCCCTTCAATGATTTCACAAATATTTGGGTAGGCTTCAATGGCTAGGGCCTATTTTCTACATCAAACCTATAAGCCTTATACATAAAATCTAGATTATTGGCTCTAGGGATCCACTTCTCAGCCAATGGAAAAAGTATTTCCTGATCCCTATTGATATTTTTTATTCCATCCAAAAATAGAGAATACAAAGAATGTACAGATGGTAATCTACCATCCACCCTCTCATTTAAATGTCTCAAAACTATTTCCACTGCCTCATTTTGTTTGGAAGTTGCATCATCCTAACTTTCCTATAAGGAAACTTGTAATTTTGTGATCTTATTTAACATTTTCTTCTTGGTGGGATCCATAGAATACTCCACTTCTTCTTCAACTGGCTCCGGTGTAGGACTGAGAGCAGGTGTCTAGATGGGGGATCCTGGAGTAGAAACAATTGAAGTAGTAGGGGGAACTGATCCTGAAGTAGGAGGTAATGCTATGATACTAGGAGCACTTGAGGATTCTCCCACCTACCCATATTTCATCCTATCTACTTTAGATTGCAGCTCAAAATTCCTTTGTTGCATCCTAGGATATTCTCCAATTATTATGTTTTACTTCTCCATCAGACTCTTATTTTCAGCCTCTTCTCTCTCAGCTATCTTTTGGGCCAATTTGGCCACATTAACTGTCAGGCTTGTAGCTTCTATTGTTGAAGTTTAAAAATATCTCTTGATAATTAACCCTCCCCTTAGGTTTGGAATAGTATCTATTACATTTCATTTTATTCCTTGGGGTGCCAATGGCCATATGGCTAGAGTTTCATACTCCTCAATGAAGGTAGAATCTTGCAAACCTACCTTAACCTCTTCTTCACTATTTTTTATAGGATTCTTGGACTATATGATAGCATTGAATGCTCCAACATCATCTATGTCCCACTTAGGAAAAATTAGGACACTGGCCTGAGTTACAAGTCTCCTTCCTTCCTCAAGAGTGATGTTTTTGAATTCCTCCATCAATTTGGCCTTGAAATCATCATCATTCTCCTGCTTAGACCTATCAAGTCTCGATTCTCTCCTTCTCTTTCATTTATCTTGGTATTCCTCCAATTTCATCCTCCAAATCAGCTGCAAGAATACAAGAGTCTTCACAAAAGCATCATCATCTAAGAATGCTTTGTAGGCCTCCATCCTAGCATCTTGTACACACTACCCCTCTATATCCATATCAAACAACACCAATCATGTTGATCTAGGAGGGGAAGGGATACCAACCTGCATGTCTTGATCAGTCACAATTATCTCATCCATTAGAGCCTCTCGTGTTTCCTCAATATTTTTCCTCTTAGGGCTTGGCTCTGATGGTAGCACTGTAGGATCACTTCTTGGTGGTGAATCTAAATCCACAATCCTTATCCCTCCAGCTACTCTGATCCTTGTGGCTAGCTATGATGATGTTTTCACTATTTGTTTTCCCCTTCTTATCCCCCTCATCCTCCTCACTGTTATCATTCCTCTTTATCTTGTATAGAGGCTTGTCAACTGGGGGCTGATAAGTTGGCCTTGTTTCCTTAGGCCTCTCCTCTAATCTTTGAACTCCAAAGTCCATTTCCAAATTAATCTTCTTGGTCATCAAGGTTCCCATGATCCCTTTACAATTATCCAAAAAGAAAGAAATTCTCTTGTGGAATGGAGTAAACTCCATTAATGGATCATATTTTGGATCCATTCTATGCACCATGGCCAACAACTTCTCATAGGAAATCCAATTTTCTTTATTCAAGTCTTGCCTATTCAAATTAAACTCATTTCTGATTAGGTCCTCAGGAAAGTTGAATTCATGTACAAATCTACCACCTTTAATTCATTGTCTGAATAAGGAAACTAATCCCTCAAGGTCATGCTGCCTCCTAGATCCACTCTTCAAATGATAGTCATAAAAAAACCTTCCAAAGTGGACCCATCGTCCTTTGGAAAAGACAAAATCTGAAACAACAATATAATTAGGGAACAAATTCCCTTTTCCTCTCCCTGTCAAGTTGTCTTCATGAATACAAAATAGCTACCACATGACCTCAAAAAATGCCATCCTTGATGGTACATTATATGGTAGAATGTGATGGGATCCCTAGAAACCAAACACCCTTAGGATAGTGCTTATGGGGTACAAGATGATGTCACCCCAATTATGGAAGACCTTTAAATCAAGCTTACTCACCTTTGGTTGGTGGAATTCATTCAAATCTTCAAGAACTCTTGGCACATTTACCACCAACCTATCTTTGAGTTTTGAGGAAAAGCAATTATCAAACTGCAAAAAGCTGGCACTTCCCCTATTGTAAGATAAATATACACTCCAAACCTGTACTGGTAACCTTTCTCCATTCACCTCTTGCCTCAACTCCATATTCTCTGAGAAGAAGTCAGAATTCTTGTACAAGAACATATGCATTAACAAGGAGTACCAAAAGAAACGAGTGCTAAAATCCCCAACACAAAACTTCATCAAACCATCATGTATCTTTTCTACAAGAAAAGATGCATAGTCATACACCATGGAGAAGTTGGGATGCTGAATTTGAGCCCTCATGAACATATATGCAATGGGAATCATTCTATTTGTATTGAATCCCAAAATATGGAACAATGAATAAAATGTTGCCAAAAAGTTATTGGCAAAAAAACTTAGCCTGAAAGGCTCCTAGTCATTTGGACTGATATGGATCGTTGAACTGCCTACCCTAGCCAGGTGAGGAGGAAGTAACTTTAATCTGAAAAGAGGCTTAGAATTCGTGTATTCCCGCTTCATCTCCACAAGATAAATGGTGACCAAGAATGAGCTAGACTCACTCAAACCAAAAACCCATTGAATTTCATCTGCACTTATGCTTATCAGAATCCTGCCATCATTATCCCTAATTACCCTTGTAACTGGTTTATAACATGTAGCCACTACTCTGAGTAGGTCCACGATAGGAAACACATTTTACACTACTAGTTTCCCCATGTCATATCTCTAGCCATTAGAAAAAGGGTGGGGTAGGTTTCTCTATCCATATCATAGCCTGAACATTTCCAGACTTGTCATTGGAACCCTAGCATCTACAATATTATAGTTTTTGCACACTAGTCCCTCGCCCAGGGATCTTCCATTCATTAAAACCAAACCCCTTCTTCTATCATTTGTCAATAGTGGGAGTCGATCCAAAAGATCATCATATAAATTCCTTTGGAAATAATCAACATGGCCAAAGTGTTGCTTTGGTGGTGCCATATCAAACAACCAGGGCTTTCTTAAAATTCAAAATTTTGAACAAACTAGGGCTACCCAAAAAATGAAATTACAACACAACTATGCAATTTACAACAATTGAAACAAACAAGTAACCCTATAAAAATAATAAAAAACCCCCTGACTAGGACACTACAACTTTTCACAAGAATCCCAGTCAAAATAAACTGGTGATACAAAAAGTAACTCACAGGATTTTGCACCTTGCAGAAAACCAAACTTTCATTGTGATTGCTTGAAACTTTTTATCTGTGGCTCTGAACCGCTTTGAAAACACTTGAATGATTTTATGGTGAAGATAGAATGAAATCAAATACTTTATGTCGATTGAATTCAGCCAGTAGATGTCTCACACACCATTAAAGCCCATTTTCATGTCGCACCAATGGCTCCAATTGCATTTGATACGAATTTAAACCTTAGTCATCGATATTTTGTTCTTGTCAAATCATCGAATGACCACCTTCAAAAAGGCTGATGTAATCTCCATGTTAGCATCGAGGGCCCACCACAATACAAAACTCTAAAGGGATACATGTGGTGCTTGCCCATGATATCACAATCACTAAACACCCTACATATTTGGATCAGGAGATGGCGGGCAACTATTGATTCCCACCATCGACGATCGTGTTCACTCATAGCAGTCAGCAACACCAAATATAATTGTTGAGAAAATTTTCATCAAGATTAAAACACCATCATCGATCTCGAGAATGTGCATCTCACATCTCTTTTAGTAACCCACCTTTTAACGTATTGAAGTCTGATACAAATATTAAACACTTTATTAATCCTTCTTTGGCATCGACAATTGATAGACGTGGCGCCTGCTTGTGATATTGCAATCAGTTGCAACCCAATGGTGATGTCATCACGAGATCATGGGGAAAGGTCAAGATCAACTGTAGGATGATCAAGGGTCATTAAAATACAGTCCATGCAAAATAAGATAATTATTAGAAGGGGGAAAGGGGAGATCACCTAGGCCAACAACAAACAATGGCATAAGGTTGTTCTTAAATCATGAGGCATGTGCCAACCTAGACTTAGGAAATAATAAAGTCGAGGTGAAATATTAACACAATGTATTAAAGGGGCCCAACCTAGATGATTCAATGGGGCATAAGTCATTTTAAAACCTCCACTAAAAGGTAACGAAAAAATAGATCCAACCTAGGGTTTAAGATAGAACATCAAGATTTCATGAAGGTAAAAAATAAAACCCCAACCCCAGGCTCCTCTAGAACATCATGACAGACCACTAATGTGGCATAGAATTAATGAAACTCAAAGAATGAAATTTGAGGCTCCATCATAAGGTTGATGGTATATGTTATAGGGATGAGGTTTGAGGGTGTATGTATTAGGTTTTAAGGAACAGGTTTGAGGGTTGAGGGTATAGGGTTAAGTTTATAGGGTATAAGGATTAGGGTTTAGGATATTTGATATACGGTTGAGGGTATTGGGTTTAGGTTTTAGGTTTTAGGGTTCAAGTTTTAATGTAGTTTTGAGGGTATAAAGTTAAGTGTATAGGGTATAGGAATTAGGGTTTGGGAAATTGGGTATAGGATTTAGAGTGTAGGGTTTATGGTATAAGGTATAGGGTTAAGGGTTGAGAGTGTAGGATTTATGGTTTAAGTATAGGGTTAAGGTATAATGTTTAGTGTTTAGGATATAAAGTTGAGAATATAGGGTTTAGGGATGATGGTTGAGGGTGGAGGGTTTAGCTTTTAAGGTATAGTTTTGAGGGTTAAGGGATACTGTTTAGGGTTGAGGGTATAAGGTTAAGTATATAGGGTATAGGAATTAGGGTTTAGGATATTGGGTAATAGGGTATAGGGTTGGGGGTTTAGGGTACAAGGTTGAATTTATGTTTTAGGGTTTAAGTATAGGCTTGAGCATTGAGTTTTGAGGGTATTAGGTTAAGTGTATAGGGTATATGGATTAGGGTTCAAGATATTGGGTATAGGGTTTAGGGTGTAGGGTTTAGGGTATAAGGTATAGGTTTAAGGTTTGATAGTTTAGGTTTTAAGTATAGGGTTGAGTGTTTAGGGAATAAGGTTGAGGGTATAGGGTATAGGGTATAGGGATGAGTGATGAGGGTGTAGGGTTTAAGGTATAGGTTTGAGGGTTGAGGGTATAGGGTTAAGTATGTAGGGTATAGGGATTAGGGTTTAAGATATTCAGTAAAGGGGTTAGGATATTCAGTATATGGTTGAGGGTTTAGGGTAGACGGCTGAATATAGGGTTAAGGGTTTAAATATAAGGTTGAGGGTATAAGTTTAAGTGTATAGGGTATAAGAATTAGGGTTTAGGATATTGGGTATAGGTTTAATGGTGTAGGGTTTAGAGTATAAGGTATAGGGTAATGGGTTAAGATTCTAGGGTTTAGGATTTAATTATAGGGTGGAGAGATAATGTTCAGGGTTTAGGGTATAAGGTTGAGTGTATAGGCTATAGGGATGAGAGTTGAGGGTGTAGGGTTTATGGTTTAAGGTAAAAGGTTGAGGGTTGAGGGATAATGTTCAAGGTTTAGGGTATAGGGTTAAGTGTGTTGGGTATAGGGATTAGGGTTTAGAATATTGAGTATAGGGTTGATGATATTGGGTTTAGGATTGAGGTTTCATGGTTTAGAGTACAAAAATGTTGAGTTTAGTGTTTAGGGTTTAATATTAGGGTTAAGGGATAATTTTTAGGGTTTATGTTATAAATTTGATGGTATAGGGTATAGTGGTGAGGGTTGAGGGTGTAGGGTTTACAGTTTAAGGTATAGAGTTGAGGGTTGAGGGATAGTGTTCAGGATTGAGGGTATAGGTTTAAGTGTATAGGGTATAAGTTTGAGGGTATATATTTTTGGGATGAGGTTTGAGGGTGTAGAGATTAGGTTTTAAGTAATAGGTTTGAGGGTTGAGGGATATTGTTGAGGTTTGAGGGTATAGGGTGAAGTGTATATGGTATAGGGGTTAGGGTTTATGATATTTAGTATAAAGATGAGGGTATTGGGTTTAGGGTTGAGGATTTAGGGTAAAAGGTTGAACGTATGGTAGAGGGTTTAAGTATAGGGTTGAGGGTTAAGGGTATAAGGTCAAGTGTATAGGGTATAGGGATTAGGGTTTAGGATATTGGGTATAGGATTTAGGGTGTATGGTCTAGGGTTTAAGTATACGGTTAAGGGATAATTTTTAGGGTTTAGGGTATAAGTTTGAGGGTATAGGGATGATGGTTTGGGCATATGGTTTAGGGTTTAGGGTATAGGTTTTAGTGTTGAGGGTATAGTGGTAAGTATATAGGGTATAGGGATTAGGGTATAGGATATTGGGTGTAGGGTTGAGGGTATTGGGTTGAGGGTTGAGGGTTTAGAGTAGAAGGATGAATGTAGGTTTTAGGGTTTAAGTATAGGGTTGAGGATGGAGGTTTGAGGGTATTAGGTTAAGTGTTTATGGTATAGGGATTAGGGTTTAGGATATTTGGTATAAGTTATAGGGTGTATGGTTTAGGGTATAAGGTATAGGATTAAGGGTTGAGAATGCATGGTTTATGTTTTAAGTATATGGTCAAGGGATAGTATTTAGAGTTTAGGGTATAAGGTTGAGGATAAAGGGTATAGGGATAAGGCTTGAGGGTATATGGTTTAAGATTTATGGTATAGGTTTAAGGGTTAAGGGATAGTGTTTGGGGTTAAGGGGATAGGGTTAAGTATATAGGATATACGGATTAGGGTTTAGGATATTGGGTATAGGAATGAGGGTATTGGGTTTAGGGTACAAGGTTAAATGTAGGTTTTAGGGTTCAAGTATAGGGTTGAGGGTTGAGGATTGAGGGTATTAGGTTAAGTGTATAGTATATAGGGATTAGGTTTTAGGATATTGGGTATAAGGTACAAGGTTTGTTGGAAGAATGAAGACAATCAAATTTTGTGTAGTCATTGATCTCACCATGTCAGATAAGGTGTTAGTTTGGTCTGGTACTCTGAATCAATATGAAGAACAAGTTTACATCCTCCGATATTTTTGGTTTGGTATTTTGGTCTGTATTTCCCCTCCGGTGATCATCATTGTTCATGGTTTTTGGAAGCTTGTAAGCATAGAATTTTTTGTGCTCATATGGCATGTTGGCTTTGCTCTGGTGTTACATTTTGTCATTAATTATATCCATAGCTGACCTAATAAATAGTTGGTGGTATAATGAACTAATTTGTGTTGTAGATATATGAGCGGCCTATTCTAAGGTCCAAGTCAACATGATATAGCGTTATACATGCTTGAATCATTTTCAGGAAGATTTTGTATGTGCATGAATCCGACAGTTGCCTTTTCAGTGAATATGTGTTGCATCTAATTAGGCCAACCTAATCAATGCTTGTGGATGTGTTAGGTATATATATTGGGTATTTTGGAGATTGAAGAAGATAGACAGATGTGTGTGTAGTTGTGTGGATTGGATGTGAATCCGAATAAGAGTGAATATTAGTTTGTTGGTATGCAAATTATCTAAGAATTAAAGGAACTAAATGAACACTTTTTAGGTGGACTCTTACTAGTTCATATTCTAGTTGTGGAGCCATTTCTATTCTATAATATTTTGTAGTAAATGGGCCTCTCATTTTGGATAGTGATTCCTACTTGTAAGCAGTGAGATTTTGTATATGGTAGTGAGCCTCTTTTGTATCTAGTTTTGGAACAACTATATATAGTGAGCTAATCCTCACTGTGGTTTTTCCCTCATTGGCTTTTCCATGAAAATTATGTTGTTCATTTTTTGTGTGATTTCATGTTCTGTTGAATGCTTTTTCTTATCTTTTCTAGTGTATGCATTGAAGTAATTGGATGATGTTTATTTAATAAGTTTTAGAAGATATTTATTTGCCCACCCCCGTCACATTTACCTGGATATTCAACAATTGGTATCAAAGCACTGGTTCCTCTAGAGAAGCCTAACAACTTGAGGAATATTTTGTAGATTCAAAAAATGGATAAAGAAGAGCTTTGGGTTTCTCTTAAAGATCTTGACAAGGCTAAAAATGAAAAAAAAAGATCTAAGAGAAAATATTGATGAGCAAAATGAATGAATCCAAAAATTGAAAGAGCGATTGAAGAAATTTAAGGAAAGACACAAAGAGTGAGTGAAAAATAAAAACAAGTGAATGAAGAGATTACTGGATGAACAAGAGGTGATAAAATTGAGAGAAAATCTAGAGAAATCAAAACTCGCAAAGGCTTGAACAAGAAGTGATGAACCTGAAAGTAGATATGGAGAAAGAAAAAGCAAAGATAATTTCAAGATAAGCTCCAACAAGCTTGATGAATTGATTTCAAGATAGAAACCTTCTAAAGAAAAAATGTGATTTGGGAAATGAAGCCGATGAAAAATCTGAGAATGGGAAGAATTCAAATCCAATGGAAAATCAAAAGACTCAAGAGAAAGGGAAAAAAAAAAAAACTTTTCTAGAAGACCACCTATCAAACAACCAAATGCTCAAAGGTATCAATCCTTCAATGGTGTTTTTTTTTCATGTAATAAATTTGGTCATAGGGCAACTGAGTGTAGGAGTAGGATGAATCAATTTTTTGGTTCCTTCTCCGGACAATGTTATGCATGTAGGAAAATTGGACATAGAGCTACTAAATGCAGATCTTAGGTGAGGATGATTAGTCGGGTGATGATGAATAGGTTTAATGGAGCTAGAATGAATCAATCTTTTGATGGATATTGATATACCTGTAACAATTTTGTACATAAATCAAATCAATGCAGATCAAGTATTAATAGAGCACAAAAAAATTATATAAATGTTGTCTACTACAGTTGTAACAAATTGAGACATATTTCAAGAGATTGCAGAAATAAAAAGGGAAACCAATCTTCTCCAGTCAAGGAGAATGAACCTATGAAGAAGATTGATAAATATGAGGTTAAGCAAGAAATGAAAAAGATATGTAAGAAGAAAGAAAAATGACACATGACAAATGTGTTTGTGCCCTCATCTAATATAGATGATTCCTCTAAGAATTAGACCTAGCATGGTCTTAGGGGGAGCTTTAACAAAATATTGTTCAAACCCCCTAGAACTATGGCATGCCATGTGTTTTCATGAGGATATTTTGTATGGATTGAATGGATAGAGGTTATGCAAAATAAACAAAAATAAAAAGTGCAAGTATGTTCATTTGCACAGAAAATTAAGGTTTCTTAGTGTAGTGAAGAAAGGTTTTATCAAGTTTTTTAATCCTAATGCATGTATTGTGAATTAGGGAGGTGTGATGATGTATAAAGTGAATTTTATAAGTAATCTTTTATCACTTTTGCATTTGAAGAATTCGAAGAACAACTTGAATCAATCTTAAAGTGATTCTAAAGTGATTTGGAGTGGTTTTGAGGTAGTCTAGAGAAATCATTGTGAAAAATCAAGAACAAGTGACGAAACTTTTCTCTCATGGTTAGAAAAGAAAGGTAAGAGAAGAAATTTTATTGTACAAGAAATAATTTGAATAAGTTAAGTGCAAAAATGGAATATATTACACTAAGGTTGAAAGGAGTTGAATTGGAAGAATTTGATCATCAAAAAATAAAGGAAATGAAACTAGGGCTAAAGACCAATGAATTATAGAATGTAAAAACCCTAGTTTTAGATTTTTGGGGATAATTTCATTAGTTTGCAGATACAGGGTCCATATTATTCCTTTTGAGTCAAATTTAGAATGGAAGCATTGTTCTAGATAGACCCTACCCTATCACAAAGGAAGCAATTGAAGCTATTACAGGGTTGTGTAGTGTTGGTGACCTCCCTAGAAATAAAATGGTGAAGTAAAAAGAGGTCGAGGAATTAATTAGAATCTACAAAGACCCCTGAGCCTTGTTGATAAATACTATCTTCAACCCCATCGTAATGTATGTTGCATATAGTATTTCTTAAAAAATATATATTAGAAATCGTGAAGGCCCCACTTCAGCTATCACTGTATATCTTGCACACATGATGATAAAGGAGAACAAGAAGTCTGAATTATGTAGTCTCATTTTGGAAAATTTAATTGAGAATGTACGAATGTCTTTGGTTGAGGGATATACTTTCAAATTTGGATCTTTACTTGTATGCTTGGTATTTTACTTTCTAATTTCTCTACCAGGAAAATAAAATGTTAAGTGGGAATCCGAGATCCCTATTCGAAAACAAGTTTATAGAAATTTTGAAGGTATGGAGGATAACTCAAGTTCTTGTAAATTATTTTTCTTATCCTTGTAAAAGGATCCGTGCTCTGGTGTAGTGATATCTAATTAGTTTGAGGAAGGTTCATCATCGAGTACAAATTAATTGGAAGTTGTTATTGATGATTCCCCCTCAGAATAAAAAAGAGGAAAGTTATCATAGAAGATGTCATTATTATTCCAGAAGAGAAGGAGAATGAAGAAGAGTCCATGCTTAGATTTGAATCTTATGATCTAGATGATATTCAAATGATATTGGATAGAGGTGAGAAGAAGAAGATTGGTGAATTGTGGAATACCCGCTCTCTAGTGGATATAATTAAAATTGATGATGCTTTGGTTAAGTATCTTCTCAAGAAAGGTATTGATATTTCAAGTTTTTTGATTCATTACCATTTAATCAAGTTGAATTTTTTGAAGAGAGAATGTTGTTGGAAGGTCCAAAATGATGTAAGTTTGAAGCCATGGTTGAGAAAATATGTGTCAAATCTAAGAAGAAGTTATTTGAACACATTAATGAGACAAGGCAATGCATTAAAGAGATGTCTGATAGTTACAAGTATTGTCTCCAATGGCCTACTCTAGTTGAAAATTTTAGAAGCAAGATTGAAGCCATTGAATCTAAAATAAATAGCATTGGAAATAATTTTGATTTCTTTAAAGAAAAAGAAGGAAAACAAAGAATAAGAGTTGGAGAATTACAAGAGGAATTGTTGACTATTCAAAGACAAAGAGAAGATGTGGTGAGAAATTTTTGGCTTGTGAAATAAATTGTTGACGTCCACCTAGATCATATCTCTTGAATAATCTAAGATGCAAAATATTGTGAATGTCAGTGCTCATCCGCGGATTGGTTATCCTCATTTACATTGTTAGCTTTATTAGACAGTATGTGTACACAGATAGATTCTGCAATACTTTCTTGGAAGTGGATTTTTCCAATTATGAAGGAGAGATACAAGAAAGTGTTTCAAGTGAAAAGTGTTATCTTTACTTGAGATTTTGAATGTTTAATCTTTTTTTGCAAAAGGAGGAGAGAAAAGAAAGAAAAGGGAGAAAAATCAACAAAACAAGAAGAATTGAATTGTTGGACAAAGGGGGAGTTTTGAAAGCTTTAAGTTTTGATTTTTGGAAGTGTTGGAGTTTTGGAATTTTGAGAATGCAATGTCACCATGTACATACACTTATTTCCTATCTTTTTGGTTGCCCTTTTCCATTGATGTCAAAGCGAGAGAGATTTGGAGAGTTTTGGGGAGAGATTTGGAGTTAAAGTAATGAAGATCCATGTGAAGGTTTTTGGCACATGTTGCCATCAATGAGAAAGGGGGATATTTTTGGAAGAATGAAGAAGATCATATTATTTTTTTTCATTGATGTCACCATGTTGGATAAGGTGTCAGTTTGGTCTGATACTCTGAACCAGTATGAAAAACAAGTTTACATCCTCTGGTATTTCTTGTCCAATATTTTGGTCTGCATTTCCCCTTCGGTGATCATCATTGTTTGCAATTTTTTGAAATGGTTCATTAATGTTGGAAGATTGTAAGTATAGAATTATGTGTGCTTATATGACAAGTTGGCTTTGCATTAGTGTTTCATTTTATTATTAGGTCTATCCATGGCCGACCTAATAAAAAATTTGTGGTATAATGAGATAATTTGTGTTGCGGATACATGAGTGACCTATTCTAAGGTCCAAGCTTACATGATATATCATTCTACGCACTTGAATCATTTTTGGGAAGATTTTGTATGTGCTTGAAGCTAAAAATTACCTTTTTGTTGAATATGTGTTGCATCTAACTAGGCCGACCTAATTGATGCTTGTGGATGTGTTAGGTATATATATTGGGTATTTTGGATATTGAAGAAGATAGACAGTTATGGGTGTATTCATGTGGATTGGATGTGATTATGAATAAAAGCTAATATTAGTCTATTGGCATGTGAAATCTCTGAGCATCAAAGGGACTAAATCAACACTTGTTAGGTGCATTCTTACTAGGTCATATTTTGGATGTGAAGCCATTTTTGTTCTATAATCTTTTGTAGGTAGTGAGCCTCTCATTTTGGATTTTGAGTCCTTGTTTGGATAGTGAGTCCTACTTGTAAGTAGTGAGATTTTGTATTTGGCAGTTAGCCTCTTTTTTATCCAGTTTTGGAACAACTATATATAGTGAGATAATCCTGACTATGGTTTTTCCCTCATTGGGTTCTCCATGTAAAATTTTGGTGTTCATGTTTTGTTGAATGATTTTTCTTATCTTTTCAGGTATATGCATTGAATTAATTGGATGATGTGTGTTCAATAAGTTTTAGAAGATACTAATTCACCCCCTATCTCAATATCTTGGATATTCAACAAGGTTAAGGGTCTAGAGTGTAGGGTATATGGTTTAAGTATAGGGCATAAGGTTGAGGGTATAGGGATGAGGGTTGAGGGTGTAAAGTTTAAGGATTAAGGTATAGGTTTGAGGGTTGAGGTATATTGTTTAGGGTTGAGGGTAGAGGGTTAAATATATAGGGTATATGAATTGGGTTGTAGGATATTGTGTATAGGGTTGAGGGAATTGGGTTTAGCATTGAGGTTTTATGGTACAAGGTTGAATGTAGGTTTTAGGTTTTAAGTATAGGGTTGAGGGTTGAGGTTTGAGGGTATTAGGCTAAGTGTATAGGGTCTAGGGATTAGGGTTTAGGATATTGGGTATATGGTATAGGGTTAAGCATTGAGAGTGTAGGGTTTAGGGTTTAAGTATAAGGTTGAGGTATAATGTTCAAGGTTTAAGGTATAACGTTGAGGGTATATGATATAGGGATGAGGGTTGAGGATGTAGAGATTAAGGTATAGGTTTGAGGGTATAGGGTTGAGGGTTTAGGGCTTAGGGAACAAGGTTCAATGTAGGGTTTAGGTTTTAAGTATATGGTTTAGGGTTGCAGGTTTATGGTTGAGGGACAATTCTCAAGGTTGAGGGTCAAGGTTATGTCTATAGGGTATAGGGATTTGGGTTTAGGACATAGGGTATAGGGTATAGGCTTTGGGATATAAGGTATAGGGATAAGGTTTGAGAGTGTAAAGTTAATGTTTTAAATATACAGTTGAGGGTATAGAGTTGATGGATTATTTTTAGGGTTTAGTGTATAAGGTTGAATATATAAGGTATAGGGATTAGGGTTGAGTGTGTAGGGTTTATAATTTAAGGTATAGGGTTGAGGGTTGATAGATATTGTTAAAGGTTGATGGTATAGGTTAAAGGTAATAGGGTTTAGGATATTAGGTATATGGTTGAGGGTATTGATTTTAGGTTTGAGGTTTAGGGTTTAAGTTTATGGTTGATGGATAATTTTTAGGGTATAGCGATGAGAGATGAGGGTATATGGTTTAGGGTATAGGGATTAGGATTTATGATATTTGGTATAAGGTTAGGATATTAATAGATAGTGAGAGATAGGGAAGGAGGGAGGGAGATCTAAGGTGGGAGAGAGAGAGAGGTAGATAGAGAGAGGGAGAAGGGAGATACACCTAATTAGAGAGGGAATAGATATAGAAGTAGATAGGGAATGAGGGAGGGAGAGAGAGTGGTAGGGAGTGGTGGATGGAGAGGTAGATAGAGAGGGAAGGAGAGTTATAGGTATGGATGGAGAGAATGGGAGGTGAGAGAGGGGTGAGATAGACACCAAAAGAGAGAGTGGTAGGTAGTGATGGATGGAGAAGTAGGTAGAGAGGGAGAGGGTAGATATAGATAAGTAGAGGGAGGGAGAGAGAGGTGAGATAGAGAGAACATAGTGAGAGTTACAGAGGGAGAGTTAGGTAGAGAGAGATAGAGGAGATAAAGATAAGTAGAGAGAGAAGGATAGGTAGAGAGAGAGAAGAGAGATAGATAGAGTTAGATATGGAATGATGGAGGGAGGGAGAGAAATCTAAGATAGAGAGGTGTAGAGAGAGAGTGGTAGGTTTAATGGATGAAGAGGTAGGTAGAGAGAGGGATTTGAAAATATATATTAGATAGGGAAGAATATAGGGAGTGATAAGTATGAAGGGAGAGAGAGGGAGGTGAGAGAGAGGTGAGATAGAGAGAAATAGAAGTGGCATGGAGTGATTGAGGGAGAGGTAGGTAGAGAGAGGAATAAGGGAGATAGAAAGAAGTAGAGAGGAGATAGAGAGAGAGAGGTAAGTGAGATAGAGAGGTGTAGATAGAGTGGTAGGGAGTGATAAATGGAGAGATAGGTAGAGAGGGAAGGAGAGGGAGATATGGATGGAGAGAGTGGGAGGTGAGATAGAGAGAAATAGAGAGAGAGTGGTAGGTAGTGATGGGTGAAGATGGGGGATATAGATAAGTAGAGAGGGAGGGAGAGGTAGGGAGGGAGAGATAGAGGGAGAGAGGAGATAAAGATAAGTAGAGAGGAAAGGATAGGTAGAGAGAGAGAGGAGACATAGAGAGAAGTGTAGAGGGAATGAGGACGGGAGAGGTAGGGAGGGAGAGAAAGGTAAGATAGAGAGGTAGGGTGTGATGCATGGAGAGGTAGTTAGAGAGGGATTGTGAAATAAAGAGTAGATATGGAAGAAGGGAGGGAGAGATAAGTATGGAGGGATAGAGAGGGAGGTGAGAGAGAGGTGAGATAAAGAGAAATAGAGAGAGTAGTAGGGAGTGATAGAGGGAGAGGTATGTAGAGAGAGGGAGAGAGAGAGAGGGGGGTAAAGAGATGTAGAGAGGGAAGGAGGAGAGAGGTATATAGAGATAAGTAGAGAGGGGAGGATGGAGAGAGAGAGAGAGGGGGGTAAAGAGATGTAGAGAGGGAAGGAGGAGAGAGGTATATAGAGATAAGTAGAGAGGGGAGGAAGGAGAGAGAGAGAAGTGAGATAGAGATAGTTAGAGGGGGAAGAGGAGAGAGAGAGAGAGTTATTGAGCTCAATGGAGAGTAAGATAAGGGGATGCAAATAGTGAGAGAGAGGTTTATATTGTAAGGGATAAATAATGAGTGTAATAGAGAGAGAGATAAATAATACAACTTTCTGATTACTAAAATTTAAACTCCTAATTACTAAAATTTGACATGCTGATTATTGAAAGTTGACTAAGTTTGAATTTTTTTGAGATATTCCAAAAACTAGAATTCATATTATAACTCCTAGAGATCCGAAACCACTCTCAAACATAATGAAACTATATACTTATACTTATTTCATGTATATAGTTTCCTTGAAAGATAACAATAAGAAAGATAAAAGAAAGAGAAGAATTTATTTTTCAATGTATACCAAAATGCGAGCATGTTATAATGCACTCACATTTTTTCAATGCATTCACAAAAGACAAGCATGTTATAATGCACTCCTAGTTTGGAAATGTTGTTTTGAATTCAAAAAATGTGCATATTTTTAAATTCAAACCATAATGCGAGTTTGTTATAATGTGCTCTCATTTTTGCTATTTTGGGTTGAAAAAGTAAAGTGGCCATTTTTTGGCCCCCCATATTTATGCACTTACCCCCAATTCCATTCTCCATATCCATATGGACCACATATATTACAATGGAGAGAGAGAGAGAGAGAGAGAGAGAGAGAGAGAGAGAGAGACAGAGAGACAGAGTAAGATAAGGGGATGCAAATAGTGAGAGAGAGGTTTATATTGTAAGGGATAAATAATGTGTGTAATAGAGAGAGATAAATAATACAACTTTCTAATTACTAAAATTTAAACTCCTAATTACTAAAATTTGACATGCTGATTATTGAAAGTTGACTAAGTTTGAATTTTTTTGAGATATTCCAAAAAATAGAATTCATATTATAACTCCTAGAGATCTGAAACCACTCTCAAACATAATGAAACTATATACTTATACTTATTTCATGTATATAGTTTCCTTGAAAGATAACAATAAGAAAGATAAAAGAAAGAGAATAATTTATTTTTCAATGTATACCAAAATACGAGCATTTTATAATGCACTCACATTTTGTCAATGCATTCACAAAAGATAAGCGTGTTATAATGCACTCCTAGTTTGGAAATTTTGTTTTGAATTCAAAAAATGTGCATATTTTTAAATTCAAACCATAATGTGAGTTTGTTATAATGTGCTTTCATTTTTGCTATTTTGCATTGAAAAAGTGAAGTGGCCATTTTTTGGCCCCCCATATTTATGCACTTACCCCCAATTCCATTCTCCATATCCGTATGAACACATATATTGCACTTATCATATTTTGTCATGCATAACTATTTCATTCTTATAATTTGTCATAATTTGGAATAGAGTGAACTCTTACAACTTATGACACATGCCATCAAATTAACTTCCAATAGGGTCCACCAAGTGGTATGATTTAATTATTCTTTTAACCCATTCATTTGAAAATAATAATACTCTTTACCTTGTGTAGACAATTCCACTAAACTTGTTGGAGTTGTTACAACTTCTATAGATTATCCAAAGGGAGAAGCAAACAAATATGTCACCTTATTATATTCATTCACCATTTTCTGAAAGTTTTCTTCCAACTTATCTTAGTTTTCTTAAAACCTCTTAGTGGAAGCCTCATTAAATAATGCAATATTGATTACAAGAGATGCAACTTGAACTAGGGAAGTTTCAGCTACTCTTTAATGATAAGATTCCTATTTAATTCTCCAATTCTTCTAGTCATAGGTGGCTTATCATTGGATGGTGCCGAAGACCATATTGCCAAAGTTACATAACTAGCATTAAAACTAGACTTAAAATAAGTCTACTTTTCTTACTCTTTATTTATAAAGGCCTCATAATCCTACCTTCTTATTTTATCTATGGCTATAGAAAAGCTATATCTCATTCTGGAAATAATAAGATCCTAGCATCCTACACCATCTTCATATCCTCTTTAGAATTTTTATTATCAATTCTAAAATAAAATTCCTTTAAAATTTCTTGTGCTATTTTTCAACCTGAGAGAGGTCAACATCTTCCTTAAGTTTATTTAACTTTTCTTGTATTTCCTCTCTCTTTAATATAATCATGAATTCTCTGAATTCCTTTGATTTCAAAAATTCATCATCATTGATGAATTGTTTAAAACTTAAAGCCCTAATATAAAATTATTCTTTGCTCCCATACCTAAGAATAATTTTTTTCATTTATGAAGGGATTTCGGGGATTTGTAACCTTGGTGGAACAAGAAAAACTTGATTGAATTCTTCCTTATCAATGAAATTTTCTCTAGTAATCCTAGTTTCTATTTCTTATCCCACATTCAAGGAATATTCCACAAGTTTTGGCTTTTCAATTCTTATTTTATTTCTTGGTTTCTCAACTTCGGATACAATTATTTGAGTAGCTTGCTCCTGTACATGTTGTGCTTGTGTCATTTTCAAAACTTTCCTTCATCCTACCATTTTTTAAAAATTTGCAACCTCTTGAGGGTATTTTCTATCTTGATACCTCTCTTCAATATTCCTTTAAGGTGGTTTCTAGGCTAAATAATCAATATTAATATAACATAACATGAATTCTAACCATATGACATTTTATCTCATGAATGACTCTAGGATAGTTTGAGTTTTCCAGGGTGCTTTTCTGCTCATTTTTCTAAATGAATTCCTAATTAATTTTTCATTTCTTTATTTCTTCCTCATATAGGAAATTCCAAATAACTTCCTCTTCAAACATAACCTTATGATAGAAATTCCCTAGTCTTGCATTGATTCTAAGAGGAAAAAAAAAACTATTTGGGTCAAAATCTCTCTTAACATCAAATCTAATTCTATATGACTTCAAAATTGAATATAAAAGCTTGAATCCTTCCTTTTTTGTGCATATGAAATTTGAAAATACCATTTAGGATGGGAAGATTGATCCCTTATTATATTTTTGAAATGAAACTTATCATTTTCATTAAATTTCCAAATAACATCCATGTATGTCAATCTTTCAGGTACAAAAATTGGTAAGATATGAGGTATAACTAAAGACCCATATAATCCCATCATAGTGGAATTTTTATGCAATAACCAATCTCCCCAATTGTGTGATATGACTAATTTGGGTACATTATTATTTGGCCTAAGGAGGTAAATTATTTCCTTTAGAAATGTTTCTTGTTCAACACCCATGATTATTGTAAATGGTGTCATGAACGATTCTTCAAAGACTACATAGTTGACATTTTGGTAGTGTATATCCCAAATATAAGTATAAAATTTCACTAGAAGAGTGATATTCTTACTATCAAAGATTTTTATTTATCAGGCCTTATCACAAACCTTCTTAAATGAATATAGAAACAAATTACATAGTAAAGAATACCATTTGAAAACCTATTAGATGCACAAGGAAACTAAGAGGGTGGGTGATTCAGTTGTACATTAAACACATTCAATCCCTCATTAACATTCAAACCCTTGATAACCCTTAAACCATTATCATGCATTAGTTGAATGTAAACATATGAAATAGTAATGCAAACACATCCAAACACATAAGAAAACTAGATTTATGTGGAAAACCCAAGAAGGGAAAAACCATGGTGAGGATTAGCTCACATTTATATTAATTTCAACACCAACTACAATTAGGTTCATTTCCAAGGGCCAATCACCCAAAAATGAAGAAAGTATCACTACTAAAATGACTCATTGTCTAGAAGAAAGAAGAATAGAATTCAAACCCTTGATAACCTTTATCATGCATTAGTTGAATGTAAACATATGAAATAATAATGCAAACACATCCAAACACATAAGAACACTAGATTTATGTTGAAAAACCAAGAAGGGAAAAACTATGGTGAGGATTATCTCACATTTATATGAATTGAAACACCAACTACAATTGGGTTCATTTACAAGGGCTCACCACCCAAAAACGAAGAAAGTCTGACTATCGAAAGGACTCATTTTCTAAAAGAAAGAAGAATAGAAGATGATTGTTACAAAGAGATTCTTTATCTTAAGGAAACAAGAGAAATCCACCACTAAAACTTTATGCCATTTGCAACCTTTAGCTCACTACCTCTAGTAGCTTCAAGCACATTGAAAAATTAGACCATTCTATTCATTGTATTAGAGTCATAGGATTAGATCACCACACTTCATAAAATTCATATCTTTCACACACCTTCTATATATCCACACACATCTCCAAAAAATTACCTTAAATTTATACCATCCTCAATCTAAACAATCCCAATTAGGTCAATCATAATGAAACTATGAGATAAGGGTGATTCACTACTAATGAGTCTCTTCGTTCTCAAGAGAATCCTAGGGAGCGAAATACCATTAACCACCTCAAGTATTTTTGAATGAAGAAATTATAAAGAAACCAAACATAGATTAATTATCTCAAAATATTGCTTTTGAATCTGAAAGATTAAGGTTTCAAGATTTATTCCTCACAAGGAAGAGATCTCAGCCAATGGACTACAATGTGGTATTAGGATGCCAACATAATGCGCTAGAGTTTGAAGGATGTGCTGGCATCCACAACAAATAGGGAACTCAAAACTTGGACAAAATGACTAAAACCCAACTATCTAGCACATATCTAAGGTTTGTTTAACATAATAGCTAAATAAGAAGAAAAAAATGAGACAAAGTAAAAAGGGGAGTTAAGAGAGGACTCATAAGTGGTCAAGAATTCAAACCTTTCTCCAAGCTTTACTTCAAAAAATTTCACACAAGATGAACAAGGAAATTTTTTTTGTTTGTTTCAAGGCTTCCCATAGTCAAACCCCCATTTTGGTGTTCCCACCTCCACATAAATCAAGATAGATAGAGAAAGTAAACAAAATAGACAAAAGGAAGTGGTGAAAATAATCCTCGTTTGAGGAGGAGATCCCACACCACAAAATAGAAAATGAAGAAATGATCTAATTTATCCACAAATAGATAAGAGCAAGAGAGTGTTACCAATAGTCCTCGACCCCCTCTTGAACACAAAGATGCACTATTGAATTATTTCTAGAGATATTTGGCTATTGAAAGGACCTTAATATGATAGAGCTTCACTTGTAGAAGTGGTATTGCAAAGAGTAGAAGTGGTTGAGATTGAAGTGAGATTGAGAAGAGAAGTGGTCGATTGAGAGAGAACCCTCAAAAATGAGAGAAAAAGGGAGTTTTGTTGCATGCAAAGGTGGGAGGAGCCATTAAACTCAATAATTTGATTGTAGAGATGTGTGTCTCAAGCCAAGATTCCTATATTCCACATTTCAAACTCAAAAAATTGTTAGTACACTAGCACGCTATGCAAGAGTCCAAAACTTTAGTTTTTGAGAAACATGGTAATGAGCTATTGTCGCTTTGTCATTAGACCTCATGGAATCAAAATCAAAAGGCTCTTATCATAAATTCATTTAGGTGCAATAAATGCTAGGAAAAGTGCTAATATGTGAAATTTTTCCTAGGGGAAATTTTACGACATTGCATTTTGCCCCTATTTTAGTGGGCTTGATTTTGGAAAAATCAGCCACACTAAACTAGAAAAGAAAAAGACAACACAAAACTTGAATTTTTACTGATTTATGTGCCAAAAAGGATACTCTAGACATTGCAGAGGTTGAGCCAGAAGGTACTAAAGATTACCCCAACAATTGAACTCAGTGCAAAATACAGTGTTTGTTGTGAAAAATCGCACAAAACGTAACTCTGCAAAACTCTAAATTTTTAAGTTAGACAAAAAATTCAGAAGAAGCTACCAAGGTGAGAGGAATGATCAAGAAAAAATTCGGTGGTTTAGAAGAAAATTTTGATAAAGAAGTGATTGTATGCCCCCTCTTGGTTTTTCGCCCAATCTAATGGGAAAAACTAGGCGAAATGGAGGGACCACGAGCATCGAGAAAAATGGGCCTCACAGGGCCTATATATACCTAGGTGGCCCCTAGAAGGGTCATTTTCACCATTCACTACGAGAATTTTATTGACTTTTGTGAGAGAAAATTTAGAAAATACCATGTACACAAGATTATCTAGAGCCCAGGCTAGACTAGCTATGAGAGGATGTGTGCGAGGGTCTCGAGGTCAATTAGATGAGTCCACAAACCACTTTTTAAGGATTTTTTTCAAGATTTTAAATAGATTTTTAAAATAGTTAGAGTGTAAACATACCTATGACATGATTGTATCCTCATATGTTGGTGTCCTACTAGGACATTGGGGACCTCAGCATGCACTAGTGTCTATTAGGCACACTGACATCTCACCAACATTAGTGGATGGTCGTAGATAGTTGCATGGTGTGAAAATGTCTATATAGCACACAAGTGTGTTAAAGGCTCTACTTAGTAGATTGTTGTAGTATTTTTTTCACATCAGATATTTAGACTCTAATATTTTTCACTTTTGTAGGATTACCCAGAGATGAGGGAGCATCCCAGTGGGTGGGTGCTTCACCTTATCTAGGATTAGAATCAATGTTTATTAGATCATGAGTAGATTCTCCTGCAATAGGTGGGTCTCTAGTAGATTTATCAGATGCCATAAATTATTTACCATGACCATATGTTGATGGTGTTGATTTAGTAGTGGGACTCTACCACCTCAACCTTTCATCTCTCAATGAGTGAGATGACTGGCATGCTTGAGGATTTCTATCATATTCTTTGACTTCCCATCGATGGGAGGAGGTTCACGATTGATAACACATGATTTACTCGGGAGTGGTGTGATGGGGTCGAGTACTACTTGGGTCATGTTAATAGATATGGTAGGACCAACCACATCTATATGTGCTCTAGTTTGAGTAAGGAAGTATTATTGTGCCTTTGTTATGCTGATTTTTGGTGATAATTGTGGCCACTTGGGTCATGATTTATGCAGGAGGCTCTCATCTACATGGGGGCCCCATGTACACTATCTGTGAGAGAGAGGAGTGCAGGATGCTGTTCATGTGGGGGAGGATTATGCTTGCACATGTGTACCATGAGCTGGGTAGGTATGTTCATTACAAGTTTTGGAGCCTCATAGCATGCAACCTATTGTAGGTGTGGGAATTTTCCCACATTACATGTACACAACCAAAGGGCTATCCTCGAGTGTAAGATTATACCTTTCCCATGGCTCATTTGTATGAGTTTTTTTGGTAGTGGAGGCACAACAATATGTAGTTTTGGTGGTTGGATTTTGACACTTTATAGCCTAGCTAGGTCAAGTGGTGGGCCCACCAATTTTTTAGGTGGGTAGATGATGGCAGGTTCCTTAGGAACCTACAACACAACCATTTTCTCCTATGTCACATAGATTTTGTTATTATGCCTTATTATTGGATGAGAGTTATAGGGTAGCCAAACATATTTAGACTATCCCTCCCATGGTTCAATTTTATGCATGAGTCATGAAGAGTGCCACTCAACTAGACAATAATCAAAGACCCACCATCACTGATGTCATTCTCTTTGATGATGGCATTAATGACCAAGAGTTTCTAAAGATGCAACCACTCGATAATGTAGGAGTTGCAAGAGGCTTCTTGGCCAAGTATAAAGTGCATGATATTGTTTCTATTTTTCGAGAAGATTCCCCCAATGGGACCACACCCTGCAGGGAGAGGCACCACCTAAGGTGAGGTGGATGTGGGATGTAAGAGGTGAGAAGAAATAATAGGAGGGTGATCAGTAGATTGAGGCTACAGAGGTGAGATTGAGGTAGTAGTGGAGGATGTCCTCACCACCACCCATAGTCCTAGTCTTGTCTAAAGCTCCAAATATTGTTGTCAAGCCTATGGTGGCCCTATTAGCATCAAGAGTAGGATCAAAGGAAGGTAGTGTAGGTCCAAATGTTGAATAAAATATTGATCCACACTAGTAGCCAATGGACCCAGGTATAGCAGTTACATTATGTAATTTCATTTTATTTTAGTACTTTCACTTTTCATCTCATGTATATGTGTTTTTCCTTAGCTTTATATCTATTCATCTCGTGATATTGATATATCTCTTTTCTTCTATGTTTGAAGTGGATACATAGGGATGGACTAGGCTCTTTTCCTAGTGCATATCTAAGGTGGACCCTACTATGCTAGTCTAGGGCCTCGTCCTTGATGCTTACTAGCTAGTCTTAGTAGGGTGACATGCCCCACTTTTTGAGCGAGTTGTGCATTTGAGGAAAATGTATGAGGATATACAGATGGAGATTGTACAAATGATAGTTGATGCTACCACTATGTAGGGACAAAGAGATTAGCTCTCAAGAGAGCTATGAGTTTCCTTGAATAAGAAAGATGATGTTGTGATGAGAGAAAATGGTTTTGATAAGGCACATGATGCTCTTCAAAGCCATCTTGATGACCTCATAGGGGACCAACAAATCTAGGACGCACTCAAAATGATAGAGATCTAGATAGCCTCTCTTCAGGGAGAGATCGGAGGATTTCATGCTACCATGTCTATTTCTCGATTGTAGAAAACCCACTCTATGTCAAATTTTCAACCCCTACACTAGCCACAACCATAGCCATAAGAGCTTGAGGACTTAGAGAGCCATATTCCCAAGGCTTAGATAGCCATTTTGTACTCTAGTTTTATAGGGATGTATATTTTATAGAATTTTTTTGATGTCAGAGTTATTTGTTTATGCACTGGGAGAATTTTTTGGCTCCATAGTATTTTGATATGTGGTTTCAGATCTTACAGATCTGGGAGATGAATCTTTGTGGTGTTATTTGGGTTCTGACAAATTTTCTTATGGTTTGGCACTCTAGAAGACCTAGTCTAGAGATCTTGTTTTTTTGTTGGTTGGTCTTGTTGGACTAGTGAAAATGTTTAAGATGTACTTGAGGTGTTCCTGATATGGTGAAATGACTGGTAAATCATGTTGAGAAATCCGTGTGAGATTATCTTGCTGGTGATGCATGTACTTCAAAGATAAATGGTGTTTTAATTAGGTTTGGCTGACTTGTTCTCTACACATTATATCAAGATTTTGCATCAATTTGAGAAAGCATGTGTGTTATCTAAGATGTCATTTGGGTCCTAAATTAATATTTAATTGGTCCTCTCATATTCTTATCCATCGTGGGAATTTTGAGTAGCCGATCTAGGTTAAATTTGTAATTTTAAATTCTATAGCCGACCTTCGTGAATGTTTCTAAGGTTAATGATGGTATAAAATAAAGTCAAGTTGTAGCGAATTGATCATCCACCCATCATTAAATTCAAGAAAGAGAAGAGTGTGTGAATAAGTGGTGTAGACATCCAAATTTGATAACTTCCATATGATCAAAATTGTCTACTCTATTCATCTATTTCATTAATAGAAATTAAATAATTTATTTAACCATTATTTCATTTTTTGTCTAAGGTTCCCAAAGTATGCAATTAAATGAATTAAATACTTTACATTATCCCTTTTCTTCTCTAAATTAAATAAATATGAGAAAATTATTTAATTTAGTTTTCTAACCCATTTGGATTAAAATCAATTTTTAACTCCCCTTTTTCTCTCTCCTTGTCACATCCTCCATAACCCTCTTTTAATCCAGATTAAATTAATTAATATGTGATTAGGATGTGCATCACTTAATATTGATTAAGTGTCACATCCTCCATAATCTACCACTTGCCTCTAATCTCTCATTAATTATCCTAATCTTGTGTTTGCACAACCCTAATTGGAATCATTAGCCACATTTAGCTTACCTTTTCTGGTCAACCTTCCCACTTACCATTTTTAGCGTAGACTCTCTTTCCCATGTGAATTTTTAATTCACATTTATTTTCCCAAGGCTCCTCTCTTCCCCATGTGAATTTTTAATTCACTTTTTTCTTTCCAAGGTCTTCCCCATCCCCATGCAAGATTCTAGAAGGCTTGACTTGTCACTTTGCATGTGCCAAGGACTTCTAGAACCTTGGACTTGTCACATCACCCACATGTGACAAATCTCCAATTTTTTGGGGACCTTCTTTTACCCAATAAACTCTCCAATGAATGTAAATTTTTAATTTGCATTTATTCTTCCAACCACTTCCCCTTTTCCCATGGAGATTTTTGAGGAATTCTAAAATTCCTCAAATGTCTCTTTCATCCTCATTTGGGGACAAGAAGTTCATTTTTGAGGAAATCTTCTCATTTGCCAAGGTACCTCAAAGGTACTTGTCCTTTATCCACCTCATGTAGAAGTGCAAATATGCCCTCGCATTCTGACGTTTTTGCTAACTGCTTTTTTACAAAATTGCGGATATGCCCCCGTGTTTTGATGTTTTTGCTAACATTTTTTCCGCTGAACTGCGGATACGCCCCCATGTTTTGACATTTTTGCTAACAGTTTTTTCACAGAAGTGCGGATACACCCCCGCATTTCGACATTTTTGCTAATTATTTTTTTGCAAAAGTGCTGATACCCCCTCGCATTTCGATGTTTTTGCTAACAGTTTTTCTATAGAAGTGTGGATACGTCCTTGCATTCTGATGTTTTTGCTATATTTTTACTGCAGAAGTGTGGATACACCCTCTTGTTCTAGCATTTTTCATAGCTAACATTTGCTTGCAGGGCCTTTATTTCATTCAAATTTTAAAGTTCTCCTTTTTATTTTATCTATTCACCTAGCATAATTAGGGGGAAGTAATACTTGTTGTTTGCTGTGTCTTTTTTTGTTGTGTTACCCTAAGGGGGCATTGGTTTGTTTTCACCTTCCCCTTTGCACTTTATGTGGATCTGAGGGGGTAGTTGGAAAAGATTAGTGTCTTCTTCTTAGAGGGACCTGCTTGGGGATTTCATCACCCCAAGGGATGATCCCAACCACATGTACTGGTAGGGTATACAAAGAGGGGAGAGCCAAAGTTGTACCCCAATCTAGTTGTGTCATAATTGACGGAGTGTCGAAGCTAGGGTGATACCTAGATAGATGTGAAGACCTGATCTAAGCCTTTTAGTATCTCATTGGGGTTCCTGAATCATGCTTGTGATAGACTGGTGTTCATGGTTGTGCCTCATGTACCGAGCATATATCAAGGAATCCCTAGAAACCTTGTTCATTCTAGAGTAAGACCTTTGCTGGCCATACCCCTTAATACTAATCATAGGATTTTTCTTGTTCAAAGTATCTTTCTATGAGAAAAACTAATAAATTTTGATAAGTTAGACTCATTGAATCATTTCAAGTCCTTGCCATAATCCCATCATCCAAACCACATCACTTTCCACTATAGGGGGTGGATACGCCCCGCTGTTTCAACATATTTTACTATAGAAGTGCAGATATGCCCCCCTATTCTGATGTTTCTGATACTTTTTACTATAGAAGTGTGGATACACCCCTCTGTTCCAATGTTTCTGACAGTTTTTATTGCAAAAGTGTGGGTACGCCCTCCTGTTCTGACGTTTTTGGCAGTTTTTACTGCAGAAGTGTGGATACACCCCCTGAACAGACAATTTCATCTATTTGACCACTCTAAACCCTTGTTTGAACTCCTAAAGTCTACATTTGACCATTTGATCATCCTAAACACTCATCTAACCAATCCAAACATCCATTTGACCATTTCAAACCTCCATTTAACCTTTCTAAACGTCCATTTATCACATTCTCATTAATCATTCAACCATTTAGGATACCCATCTTACCGTGTGACCTAGAAATTTGCACTTTCCAAAAGATCACTTCAACAACACATCTTCCATTTGCATTCATCATCATCTCTCAACACAAAATCCCTTAAGCCTTGTTTTAGGAGTTATCTCCTAAATTGACCAAGGCATTAAGTTTGATCATTATCCTACATATAAATCCTTGTCTTCAACCTAATCAATCTGCTTCTATCTTGAGGTAGATTTGTGTTGTAAGTCAACGTCATTGGCCCAAATCAATCCCCTTCCATCTCAAGGCAGATTCAGTGTCGTGATAATTGATTAACCATTTTAATCCAATCAACCAATGTATTAAGTCACCTAGGGTGGTTCCCAAATTGGGTTTAGGACCCTCTCCATCAAATCCAATCCTCATCCAAAATCATCAAATTGATACATCATCAACTTATCCAAACAATCCAAAACCAATCTTATCCAATTGATCCAAATAATCCAATCTTTATCCAAATCATCAAATTGATACATCATCAATTGATCCATCAACCAATCCTTATCCAATCATCAAATTAATTGATACATCATCAATTAATCCATCATCCAATCCAGAAAAAACTTATCCTATCATATCCTTTGATCCAATTCCAATCTAAGCTCCAATCCCATTCTAATCTGAGTTTTAATCCCATCATCCTAATCTAAGCTTTTATTCAATCCCAATCTGAGCTTTCATCCAATCCTCATATGAGCTTCCAATCCATCTTAGTTCTCTATCCATCATCTATTATTTCCTTCTAATCTATATCCATCATGAATCTTTATCCCCCTCTGACATGACTAATAATAGTAGTCAAAGGGAATCCTAATTACATTGATGACGATAATGAAAATCTTGTTGATCATGAAGATTGTTATATGAATCCCTTGACACTATCATTGCTAGCAAGCTCTCTCCAATTTCCTCCCAAAATCCCACTACTTCTTTGAACTATCCCACCATGCCTTCATCCACATCTAATAACAGTCTTTATGCTACCCTTGACAAGGGATATCCAACATCCTCACCATTGACATATTCATAATGTCCCCCTTCTCAACTTCTATCCTATCCAACATCCATATCCTCCTCTCCTTATCATCATCAACAATCCCAATACCTCTACCTTAATACCACATCCCAATCTTCCCATCCTAATCCAACACCTACACCTTCCTATCAAAATCCCCCATCCTAATATTCCTCCTATCTTGATCCACCATCTCAATCCTCTCATCCTAATCTACCATCCATATCCTCCTATGCCAACCCACCATAAATGTATTCCTATGGTGGTCCACCACCTCAATCTTCCTATTCTAATCCAGCATCCACACCTTTCTATCACAATCCCCCATCCCAATATCCTTACATTAAGTCCACATCTCCCCATTCTAATCCTTCATCCACATCTTCCTACTATCACTCCCCATCCCAATCTAATCCAGCATCTACATTCTCCTACATCACTCCCCTTTTTCCTGTATTATATCTTAATCCTCCATCTAATCATAATTTTCCATCTCCTCCAACTAATCCTAGTTCCCCATCTAGTCCCATCCAATCACCTAATCATAATCCTCCATCTCCTCCTAGTTCTACATCTAATCCTCATCCACACATCCACTCATATAATCCTCCAATTCCTAATCCTAATCCTCCATCTCCTCCTAGTCCTACATCCAATCCCATACCCACATCTAATCCTAATACTCCATCTCCTCCTAGTCCTACATCCAATCCCATCCATTCATCTAATCATAATCCTTCATCTCCTCCTAATCCTACATCCAGTCCCGTACCCACATCTAATCCTAATTCTCCATCTCCTCCTACTCCTACATCCAATCCCATCCCTTCATCTAATCCTAATCCTCCATCTCCTCCTAGTCCTCCATCCATTCCCATCCCCACATCTAATCCTTATCCACCAATCCCTAATCCTCCATCCATTCCAATCCCCTCATCTAATTCTAATCCACCAATCCCTAATCCTCCATCCGTTCCCCTCCTCTCATCTAACTCTAATCCACCAATCCCTAATCCTAATCCTCCATCCATCCTTGATCCCCCATCCAATCCCATCCACTCATCTAATCATAATCCTCCATCTCCTCCTAGTCCTCCATCTCCTCCTAGTACTCCATCCAATCACATCCCCACATCTAATCCTAATCTTCCATCCATTCCCATCACTCTACCTAATCCTAAGTCTCTTCCAAATGTCTCCCAAGGACTCATGACAGAAGAGACACCATGCCCTCCCACTCTATCATGTACTATCACTAATTATGAGGCCCTCCTCCATCCTACACCATGCCCTCCAACTCTATCATGTACTATCACTAGTGATGAGGCCCTCCTCCATCCTATACCTATCCCTACCATCACCATTCCTAACATTGTCCAAATGGTTGAGCTGGTCAAACCAATCGAATCCTTTAAATCCCCATCTTCTACTCCTAGATCCATCCAATCCCCTCCTCCTAGTCCTAATATTCACAAACTTCGATCCCATAACCTTCATGAATCCTCCATCTTCCTATCTCCCCCAATTGAGGTGTCCCTCCAACACTCTTCCATCATCATACATCCCACACAAGATGATTCATGCCAAGAGCTTGATCCAAAGCATACAAGCATATCCCCTTCTCAAAATCAAGATCCTCCCATCCCATCCACTACATCCCACGATCATAATCCCCCATCCATCCCATCTCATGATTCCTATCCTCAACCAAGTCATGATCCTATCCTCCCATCCACACCATCTCAAGATCACACTAGCTCGTCCACTTTATCCATTTCCCCATTATAGTCATTCATTTGCAGGATTGGGGCATATTCATCCATTCTCCGCTAATTGGGCTGCTCAAGTCCTCCTCCCCACGCTAGGGCATCATCTTTTGGTTACTTCCTCTATAAAGTCATCTACATTTTATTTTTCTTCGAAGCATGGTTATTTTAATAGTACTTTGAAGAGGGGGAAAATGTAGACATCTAAATTTGATCACTTCCATATGATCAAAATCATCTACTCTATCCATCTATGTCATTAATAGTGATTAAATAATTTATTTAATCATTATTTCATTTTCTGCCTAAGGTTCCTAAAGTATGTAATTGAATAATTAAATACTTTACCTTACATAATTTCTTCTCTAAATTAAATAAATAGGACAATTTATTTAATTTAGTCACTTAACCTTTTTGGTTAAAAATAAATTTTTAATTCCTCATTTTCTCTCTCCTTGTCACATTCTCCATAATCCTCTTTTAATCCATATTAAATTAATTAATCTATGATTAGTATGTGCACCACTTAATCAAGTTTAATATCACATCCTCCATAATCTCCCACTTTCTTCTAATCTCTTATCAATTATCTTAATCCTATGTTTTCACAACCTTAATCAAAGTCATTAGCCTAATTGGTACCTTGGTCAACTCTCCCCATCCCCCAAGGAATTTTTAATTCCTTTTTATTCACCCAAGGCTCCTCTCTTCCCCATGTGAATATTTAATTCACATTTTATTCTTCCAAGGTTCACCCTATCCCCATGCAAATGTGACTTGCCATTTTACATGTGCCCAAGGCTTCTAGAACCTTGGACTTGTCACATCTCTCACATGTGGAAAACCCCCAACTTTTTGGAAACCCTCTCTTATCCACTAGATTCTTCCAATCATTCTGAATTTTTAATTCACTTTTATTCCTCCAAGGAATATTCTCATCCCCTAAGATACCTACAAGGTACTTGTCCTTCCTCCACATCATGTACTTCTCTTCCACCTCATTTCCACATCATTCCACCCTAGGCCATCTCACATTCCACATGTCAAGATGTGAGGGATTGTGAGTCTTCAACTCACCATAGCCCTTCATCTTGGCTTTGTGGGATCAATCTCAACCATTGAATTCTCTAGAGAATTAAAATTATCCTATAAATACCCCCTTATTTCTCCCATTTAGGGGGATCAAGTCTTTTTCTACCAAACTCTTGCCAAATTGTCATTTGCAGCATTTTAGCTTTTCCATAGTATTTCTCATCAAATCCATCTTGCATCTCACATCCACTTCACTCCATTTCCATCCAAGGAGCACAAAAGACATCCAAAGATCAAGGGCCAACCAAGGAAGGAGAAACATGAAGGTATAATCAAAAATCAATTTATCTTATCTTCCTTTCATGTTATCTATTTCTTAGGATAATCATTGAGGTGCCTTTTTCTTATGTTAGTTATTTCTTATTGCATCATTTTAGCATCTCATATTAGGACTTGACATTTTAAAAGGATCACAACAACATATAGTAGCCTAACTCCCAAGGTCTCGGTAGTTGGTTCTCAATTTTCTGATGTCACTCAATTGGTCCATGCAACTATAATATTCAAGAGGCCTTTGTTGGCGATAAGGAATACAATAAACAATGGATTCATCGACCTATACTTAATAAAAGGGGATTTAAATAAACCAAAAAAGATAGATCAAGGCACAAATCAATAAAATATGAGTAAAATTCTCTAACATCTAGACATATGTTTTCAACAACAAATGCTCCTTTAACATATCAAGAAAAACATAGCATGATGCAATTTATGGAACAATCCATACTATTTCATACATTTACAATGCTTAATTTAACCATCACAATCATTTATCACACTACCTTAAGATTTAAAAATAACGAACTCTTCATTCATTGCCAATAACATAGATCAACAGACATCTAACAATTCCATAAATAGACAATTTAATGAAATAATATTTGAAATCTAGTTTATTTTATTGATTCATATCAAATAAGAAATATTTATGCACAATAAACTCACTGGCATACAAAATGATTATGGTTCGTTAACCTCATCTAATAAAATTAATTCCAACATAACACTATATAAAAGTGTATCTAAATTCAACTTAACTTAAAACAAAGTATCCTTTTAAAAGCTATCAATTTCCCATCTGCTGCTATCAAGTGGCTAATCCTATTCTCATCAACCGACCTTTACAATATGGAGTTGAAAAATACATATAGGCATGCTAAGCACAAATCCTCCTCAATCAAAATTGAGATCCACCAATCAAGGAATTGGAATGTCCTCAAAAACATAGACTAGTTGATCTCTAGTTCCAACGCTGATTGCCCTGTGAAATAGGAGAGAAAGAAAAAAGAGGGGGGGCAAGGAGGTTATGTGCCCATAATAGACTTCCAACTCACTCCTACATAGTTTTCTCCAAAAGGTATTCATCATAACTAGAGAAGACTTGTTGAAGAATATCTACATCAAGTCCATCAACCCAACTGTCCTCAAATTTAATTCTCTTTAATCTTGTAGAGGAAAACCCTTTCATGTCTTTTAGTTTAGTCAACTCCTTTCACATAAATTTTACTTCTTCCTTAACATCCATTAATTTATCTAATAATAGATCCTCTCCATCATCCTCTTTCTACATAACCTCTTGGAACCTATTGTCCCATTTCTTTTTTAATTTCTACAAAGGCATGCCCTCCTTAATTGGTATATCAAATTTAACTAGAATGGCTAGAACAAATTCTAGTTCATCAAGTTGCTCATTCAAATCCTTACTAGCATCTTGGATTTCATTCCTATGCTTGTATATCAAATAAGATCTAAACCGGATTATGTTAGAGGCCTTTTCCAAGAAATATATGTTGTCTTCCTCAAGGATTGAATGCTCAAGAAGAGTTGACTTTTGAAATTTATTGATATCCTTTATCTTATGGACATACCCCCTATATTTCTCCTCTTGCTTTTCCAAAGTTTCAATATGGTGACTCATTTCTCCTATTAATTCCAATATTGTTTTATGGATGTCAAAACTGCTTACTAACACCTCACCCACTTCTTGGTTAAGTTCATTTGTCCACTTGTCCATCATCCCAGCCTTATTCTTCATTTGCACTAGATCATTGACCTCTCTTTTACTTAGCATAACTGGTTTTTCTAAGGCAACAACTTGTTGTGACCTAGGAGTGGAAACATCCCTCAAGAAAGTATGCAATTTGTCCAACTGAGCCTTGAGCTCATCTTGGACTTGGTGGATGAAGCTACAACATCAATCAGATTCATTTGCTAATTCCTTGTAGGCTCCCCTAAATTGATAGTGCCTAGTTGATAATCAATAACCTACATGTATCCCATATCCTCATCAACTACAGGAATTGCACATTCTGCAATAATCTCCCCTACCTCGGTGAGTCTTTTGGAATGAAGAATTCTAGCCTTCTTCTTGGGTCTCTCCTTTTCAATATCCTTCATCATCTCTTCCCAGTTAAGAGGTTGTGGTGGAGCCATTTGTTTATTTTTAAGATCAAGCTTCAACCACCTAGGAGCACTTGGAGTAGTAGCCATCACTATAGAGGAAGAGGCAACAGTTGTAGAAGAAAATGGCTGCAATAAAGTAACATTAAGTTGAGAATCAACCTCCTACACATTTTGATGTTCTTTTTCCACACTCACTTGTGCAACCTTCTCAGCCTCTTCCCTATCTTTCTTCTCCTATAACTTTTTATCTTCTTGTTCCTTTTTCAATCTTCCTTCCTCCAACCTCTTCTCTTCAAGTAGTTTATTTATTTCCTCTTCCAAGACCTTGATTTTATCCTGTGCTTCCTTCTCTTTTTGTTCCTGTTTAGCAAGCTCCTCAGCATCCTTTTCCTTTTGTAACCATTTTATTTCCTCCCTTTTCTTGTAGGCCTCTTCAATCATTTTGAATTTAGCCTCAAGGGCCTCTCTTTCTCTTCTCTGTTTGGCCTTTTCTTCTTCCAGCTCATGTATCTTTTAAATCATCTCCAATTTGTCATTTTCCTCCTTTGATTTGAGCTCATGCTCCTTTCACTATTGTTGTTTGATCAATTCATCAGCCTTTTTCTTGGCCTCAAGTTGTTGTTGTTGGAGTACTACATCAGCTTGTTCCTTTGCATCTATTTCCTCTTTTTTTCCATAGCTTCAGCATGTGCCTATGCATCTGAGGCCTTGTTAGCTTCTTCAAACAATTCCCATTGATCTTCTTCTATTAAAACATGTTCAGTTTCATCAATGAGCATTTCCTCTAACATCTCCTTATTTGAAAAAGTATCATCAAAGTTTGTTTCTATATAATGGACTTCCAAATCTGCTTCCTTTCCCTTTAAAGTCTTAGCTTCTTCATGGAGAGTCCCCTTAGGTATTTATCCACTTTCCTATTTTGTAGGAGGGAGTTGGGTAGATGCCTCACCAAGAATTGATGTTGAGGGCACCGGTCTTGTTGGAAATTATTCTTCATGTACCTCGGGCAATTCTTGGGCTAGAACTTCAAGATCAATTTCCTCTATTTTAGGAGGGAAAAATTACAAGGATTATTTGGGAGGAATTTTCCTTTTTGTTCTATTGTACCCTCTCCCTTTCTTGGAAGTTTGACCCCTAGGATTTTTGGTTCTGAGTACAACCCATTGGATACTCCTATCCAACACTGGTCTTGATATTTGTTTAATATCAATTGTCTCCTTCACATCCCAGTCCACAGGGTCCAAATTCTTAGTAGCTACATTCGACCATAAGTGGGATAGGCAACCTTTCATAATTTATCTTTCTCAGGTCATATTCATCTTGGAGATCACTTCAGAAGTCCTCCAATAGATTAAGGTGCCTATAAAAAAAAAAATCAAGAAAGGAATTCATCTTCTTCCTTGGATCAAAGTGTTTTCGAGCAGTATACAAGCCCAAATTCTAATGTATCACTTTGTTGTAAACAACCTTAGCTCCCACAAGGTGTGGGAAGCTATATTCACCTAACTGCATGGGGAACTTATGGAAACTGGGCTTATGCTTTAGATAAAATTTAGCGTTCACCCCCAAGGCTTGGTTAACAAATTCCATCAAAACCATCCTATTACTGCAGCATCTAGAGAGTAAGTGAGGATGACCATCAAACCCAGCTAGCCTGAAATAAGTAAACTTGGGGTATTGGATATACCAACACCCCTATTCTGTAATGAATGCCATGGCCTCCTGGCTCAATCTATACCCTGCATCTCTATTGAGCTAGTTAACGATAATATACAAAAATGCATCATTAACTCTTCTATAATGTAGTTCAAAAATCTGCAAGGATAGTTGGTCATATTGGTTCCACACTTTATTCTATCCATGAGCTTCTCCCAACACTCCAACCCTATTTAACCCTAGAAAAATGCCTCTCCTTGCTATTACATAGATGACATAAGAGTTCATAAATAAACTCTTAGTTTCCCTTAGTTTAACCATCTGATTGTGTATGCTTTTTGACACAATCATGGGCCAATCAAACTACTGCTTTCCATCCAAGATTGTCTAAATGAATGGAAATATCCATTCCTTAAATTTGAAAGCGTCTCATTTTCCAAATACCATATATAACATAATTATTATGTCCCCAAGATCTTTGTAGAACTCTACCCTTTTAGGCTAATCTGGAAGCTTTATTAGGGACTTCTTCTCAGTCCTCAACCATTTATTTTTTAAATGAGCTTCATTAGCTTCCTTATGATTTTTATATATCTTTAACGCCTCTGCCTCATTGATCTTCCTAGGATTCTTTTGATTAGGGACATTGAACATAAACTAGAACATTTGGGGAGTCAAATCTATGATAGTGTTGCCTTCTGAATCCACACATTGTCTAGTGGTTGGATTATATGCTCCAACTGTTGTCATTATTAGTTTAGGACATTGGATTGATAGAGGAAAAACATTGATGTGAGCCAAGCCAGAATCAACTATCCTTTGAGTTATCCTTGTCACCTCCTCAACAAATATCTCAAAGTACAACTCCTCATACTAGAATAGACCAATATTTGTATCACTTATGTCCACCCAATCTGACTCCACCTTTCTTGTAGTGATAATACAACCCCGATGATTATACCTCAAGGTATAAGAGAGTTGTTCAGGTTTAACCATTATAGGCTTAGCTTCTACTTTTGAAATTTCTATAGGTTGATTCCTCTAAGAAGCCTCACTCAATGCTCCTGACATTCTTTACTTTCTGCATCAAAAACCTTAGATTATATCCATAAGAAGTATAACAAAAACACAGTTAGAGATCTCACCCTTTATACACACAGGAGGTAGAACCAAGCATAAGACATCCTTAAAAATCACTTTTTAAAACACTATCGAGTTCGGAACCAAAATTGGCATTAAGCTTGCAATAAACCATATGGAGGGATCAGAGTCAGAGTCAGCTAGTTATCGAAAATGGGATCAGAATGAACAATGATTTGGTAAAATAAATAAATTGAAAACTGACATCCTGGTTTGCTCCAGTTCTAACTATGTTGAACAATACTTTGATAAAACATGACTCACTTGAAGTGGGACCGGAGATGGAGCCAATAATTCATTACAAACCATATTCAAAGAAGGAAATCAATCTTGGCTCTGACCCCGGTTTAAACAACCATGACATCATTTTAGGAATTTCAATAGACTAATGAATGATGTTATAACCTAAACATGAGGTAAGCTGACAAAATACAAGGAGCTTAAAAATGACAGCCCAAAACCATTGCCATATGACTGAGAGGAAGATACAGTAACTAGGGCATCATTTTATGATTTAAACAAAGATGTGCAAAAACCCTGGCTTATAAACCCTCCTACTCAAATTAATTAGGGCACAAACTTAACCCTTTTTTGAAATTAATCCAACCTATTAAATAATGATTAAATTTATTTCAGATTTGATATATCTAAGGCTTTTCTATTTTTAGAATATTATTCTTACAATCGCTATACTTTCTTGCAAATTATAATCAGAATATTGAACTGGATAATTGATCTATAAGATAAGAAAATTTATTTATTCCAATGTCTCCTTTTGTGGATCAGATCTGCATTAAATATATAAGGAAGAGACACATCCCATGATTCATTACAAACCATATTCCAAGGAAATCAATCTTGGCTCTGACCCCGGTTTAAACAACCATGATGTCATTTTAGGAATTTCAATAGACTAATGAATGATGTTATAACCTAAACATGAGGTAACCTGAAAAAACACAAGGAGCTTAAAAATGACAACTCGAAACCATCCCCATATGACCAAGAGGAAGATACAGTAACTAGGGCATCATTTTCTAATTTAAACAGAGACGCGCAAAAACCCTGGCCTATAAACCCTCCTACTCAAATTAATTAGGGCACAAACTTAACCCTTTTTGAAATTAATCCAACCTATTAAATAATGATTAAATTTATTTCAAATTTGATATATCTAAGGATTTTCTATTTTTAGAATATTATTCTTACAATCACTATACTTTCTTGCAGATTATAATCAGAATATTGAACTGGATAATTGATCTAAAAGATAAGAACATTTATTTATTCCAATGTCTCCTTTTGTGGATCGGATCTGCATTAAATATATAAGGAAGAGACACATCCCATGAGCGGACATGTCTCCACAACATGGAGGCATGTCTGTTCATGATATTTCTCATGAATTGTGCCTTTTCATCTTAACTAAACACTTGATCTCTAATCAGGGTTTGTTTTTTGATAAACATAAATGCTTACCAAGTTTGATCTGTATTTATCTTGCACAAATAAATAATATCCAATCTGGAAATGATCACTGATAATGATGCTTGATCAGGATCCTATATGAAACATAAAAATATAATACAATTATATATATGTGTGTATACATATTTTAGTACATACTGACATATATATACACACACATATTATCAAATCGATCATCATTTCTATATCTAATTGAAACTACCATATTTCAACACTCCATGTTAGCTAGGTAAGATAAAACTAACCAAGTATATAGTGATATCACCTTACTTGTGATATCAGAAGATATGGTATGCTTCTAAGAGTGTCAAGTCACATAAAATTCTTCATAACACATCTTCATTATAGTATGTACACTGACATCAAGTCTCATGATGTCTACCATAATAAATCATGACATATCCACAAATACATTTATCCACCATGATTATCCCATAAGGATCACAATGATCTTCAACTGATATCAAGTCTCATGATATCTATCAAAATTTCCAAGAGATACTATCATAACATATCCACAGATATCAAGTTACATGATATCCATCATGATAGTGAAACTAATCATTGTAAATTTGTCACCTTACAATGTCAAATACACGTGTTCATTATCATAAAGATCATCACCTTTCAATAATGTACATAGGGGGGAGAGACCATAAAGTCATGGAGTCACACACATGACAAAAGAGTTTACACATTAAACATCTTTTAAATATATTAGTATAAAATAAACAATTTGAGTCTCAGTCTCAACAATAACTTACATTTCACCCATACCAAGTTTCTTCTTGAAGTGTTCAATTTTAACTCTTGAGAGAGGTTTAGTGAGAATGTTTGTTGTTTGATCTCTTGTACTAATATACTTCAACTAGATCACATTCCTTTCTACCATGTCTCCCACATAGTGGTAAGGAATTTGTATATGCTTTGATCAACATAATGGATGGTAGTCGGCTCCAATGATTGTCCAAACAATCCTACAAGGAGCTTTTGAAGCCACTCTATTTATTGAGCTACTGCACAAGTTGTAATGTATTCAAACTCTATTATGCTCAGTGCCACAGAAGAATACTTCTTGTTACACTAGGATATAATTACAGACCTCAAGCTAAAACAACATCCAGAGTTACTCTTTCGATCATCTTCTTTAGGTTTAGTAGGCTCCCTCTAAATCTTCAAGAACTTGCATCAACCTTTTATTCTCAACGAGCCATGGAACTCCCTCTGAAGGTTAATTATTCCTCTTCAAAGAGATTTCTTCAGCCATTCACTCAGTCTCATGGCTGCAAACAGTGTCTCCATTCTCTTCTTCTTTTGAAAGTAATCTCTTAGTCCATCCTAATTCACATTAAGAAGAGATTCCCTAATAGTTCATATGACTCAACTATTCCAAAGAGAAATACAAATGCTAGAAGCATACAAGATTCACTAATTGAATGTTATATCATGAATTAATGACTACATAAAAATTCATGAGCATTATTTAGGTATGAAATACTTATCTTAATGAAGTCAGAATCTTGAGCGCTGAAACTAAGGAATCGATATCAATGATCATAATATCTGCTCTCTCTACCCTTTATAGTGGCATCGATCATTGCTGCTCTCAATGCGAACTCTTGAATTTGATTGCAATTGATCACAAAAAATTGGAGTTGAAATATTCATGGGACTGGAACATTGTGAAGGATCATCATCTCGATGAAACCTGAATGTTTTTAAGGTTTTTGCTTATCTATCTTGAGATCTGAAATGATTTTCATCCTATGCTCATGCAATGAAGGAATTTAAGTAAACGCAAGAGTGAAGAATAATTCATCACGACTTCCTTCCATAAATGTGGCTTAGATAATTTCTCTTGTGCCAACAATAACATCTTCAATCAACCAGAATTATATAAAGAAGAGCTCCAAAATATTCATTAAAAAGGAATTTCACAGGAACTAATCTAATGAGATTATCAAACCCATCAGAGTTGATTGATAAGCATCAGATGACTAGGTTAGGTGCGAATCACATTTCGTCCCCTTCTCGACAGTGGAAGCATTGAGTGTTTATCTAGAGGTGTCATTCAATCCAATGAACTCTTCAACAATCTCAGAGGCCCCACGGAGAGAGTCAACTAGTGATCAGATTCCAACTATTCCATCCTCTAAGATTTGGAGCAGTGAAGGGAGGTCCTCTTGTCTGATGATGGATGATTTTCTTTGATGCCTCAATCAATTCTACTCATAAGCGATCTTCTATGAGGATCATGGCTTATTGAATCAAGATGTGTGAGATAGCGGGAACATATGGTTCCACCACAATTCAGCTCTGGTTGCCCACCTAAATGGTTGATATCAGATCCAATTACTGGAACACATGAATTTGGACAACACCCATTGCTACCCCAATGACACTCATCTGACAGTCTAATATTATTGGGATGTGACCATATCTATGATCTTCGATCTCTTACTTTAGGGGAGATGCACAACCACCAGTACCAAAGGATTTATCGGGGCTGGAAATTATATATTGATCTCAAAGAAAATTTTGTGATACATATCAATGAAACCCAAGATTTGATTTCTCTCTTCTGCCAACCACTAATTTTCAGAGTCTATCACCTTATGATACAGACAAGTCTAATGTAATAGACGCCTTTTTCACCTTTTATTTTATTATGTATGTTTGTTGCTCTCCTAAGTCTAACAATAGGCTGAGGATTAATATTACCTCCAATTAACATGGCTCTCCTAGTGTGGAAGACCAATAAGGTAAGTATGACATTGATTAATAGGAAACCCATCCAAATGAAAATTGCAACTGACAATACCAGTGGTAGATTGATTCCAATACATAATTTATGAAGCCCACGATATGCAACAATTGGCCAATATAAGGTGCAAATAAATATTTAATTAAGTCAAGATATTAAGTGTCATTTGTGTCTTGTGATCTTGGGCGTCCACCTTACTATCACCCACAAATGAATTAAATAACTTTATGATTTTATTGATTATCTCCTTCCTCAATTGAAATGTATTTTTCTTCTAAACATGTGCGATAGAATATAGTTCCTTCACAATACGGATATGAATTTTATGAGGTAATAGTTTGAAAGTCTTCGCAATGGAATATATATATCAAGGTAAATCACTTGCCTTCCACCCGCTATAGTTCCAGAATAATCAACCAATATGAATAATGAAGCAATTGCTATCGAGACTAGCAGTAGTAATCAATATCATTGACCTAATCTGGAATTTATATAGATTCGACCAATATATAGAATATTCCCCTTCAGAATATGAACTAGCCAACAACATTAATATTAAATCTTTGAATGCTCAGACTAGAAAGCCAAAGCATTCAAATAGAAATATTAATCTCTGCAGTATATATAACTACAATATCTAAATAAATTGTTATCTCCTGCAATTTTTTCTCCATAGGAGACTCATGAAATTTCCAAACTATAATGTCCCATTTTCGTAGAAGCCCCCCATGATATTGAATTTTGGCATCCTGAATGTGATTTTAAAGTAATCTGGTATCTTGAATAAAATTAGATCTTCCTTAACTTGGCTTTGATACCATGTTAAATAATGATTAAATTTATTTCAAATTTGATCTATCTAGGGCTTTTCTATTTTTAGAATATTATTCTTACAATCATTGTGTAAGTGTGGAATGAGGTAAATAACATAAATACACTTCTTAATACAACATTATATCAATGATTAAACATATTGAATCAATTCAACAAAGTAATCAATTGAAAGCATCCTATTGTTCTCTATCTCCAAAGATTTATTAAATCTAAATTGCTCTTAGATTGTGTAAGCATATAAGACTATTAAAATGACTATCTGAAGAACGAGATGATGATAATATAATGCTAAATGATAAATCTATTAAACTAGCATGATATTGATGTGAAACAAATAAATGCAGCTCCAAGAGGCAGCCATTGATGTGAAGCTTGATTCTTGAATTGCTTGATGTGTGAATGCTTGATACTTGATGCCTGGATTCCTATAGAGTAAGGGTGTAAAAGCTTGATTATCTGGATCCTTTTCTTGATTGAATGAGGCTTTATTTATAGATTTTCCAGCTGTAGAAATGCACAGGGAAAGCTTTGAGAGGCTTGGATTCAATCTGGAGGATTGAATGGTGAAATATTGAGGAGATTGAGAGAAAGAGGGAGATTGTCTCTACCCATGAAAACACCAGGCAAGAGAAGAGGAAGGATTAATGGAAGAGGATTGAGAGATCAAATTCCAAATTTGTCTCCAATTTGTCTCCAAAACTTCCTGTGAAGTTTCAAAGCATTAATTGTGACAAATTTAGACATAGATTAGACATAGGAAATCTAATTCATTTTTGAGGAAATGTAGATTGGAATATTCCTTTATGCTTAATTCAAATATTTGGATTTATTTAAATTAGGAAAGGAAGATAAATAATTTAATAAAACAAACTATAGGATAGTTGTTTATTAAATTAATCAGAGGAATATGGTAATTAATAAATAAAGTGTTTGACCTTATTTAATTAGTGCGAGAATGATGTGATAAATTGAAATAGGGATTTGATAATTAAATCGAACAAAGTATTTAATTTTGTTTATTTAATTAAGATGAATTTGAAAGTGAACTATATTAAATAAATATTTCTATTTATTTAAACAGTAGAGGAAATAGAATAATTAATCAAATAATGTGTATTTAATTAATCGGATGCTCCAAACCAATTTTAGGTGTATACATTTTTCCCCTCTTTGAAGTTATGTGTTTACGCATTGGTTCGAAGAATATTTTGCTGCTACTGCCAGGATCGATGATTTTCATATGATAATAATTTTGTATGCCCCAGACATGATTTTCAAATGATAATAATTTTGTGTGCCCCAGACATGATTTTCGGATGATAATATAATGATATGCCCCCTCAGGAGATAAATTAATAATCTGATGATTTTTAGAATTTTTCAAAAATTTATGATTTTCTAATGATTTTATGATGTTTCGATGATAAAATAATTTATCTCCCAACAAAATGATGAAGAAATAGAGCCATCAGATGAGTTTTAATTAATTTCATGGATAAAATTAATCAAAATGTTATAAAAATCACCCGAAAATACCTTTTAAAAATTATAAATAGTGCTAAACGGTCATTTTCAATTCATTATTTGATTTTTGAGTTCAAATTTCTTAGTGATAGAGACATTTCTGCAAGCTAGAGCGAGATGCCTATTCCTTACCATACTCACCAATTTGAGTGCGTTCAATGCCACAGACGACTGCCTACGTATGGACCTTCGATATGTACCCCTTGACCTTCTCGTGATTTGTGCATTTTTGTTTTTTTATGCTTTCTAGGTCTTAAGTGTGTCTAGGATAGTTTCAGTGCTTTGAAGCCATGTTGTAGTGCTTACATCCCGATGTAGCACTTATAGTAAATTGTCTAGCACTTTGAGTTTTAGCGCTTTCATTTAAAACTCTAGTGCTTCCAATTGGTAAAGTAGCGCTTTCAGCGAACTAGCGCTTTCAGCGAACTAGCGCTTAGGAGTCAAGAAGTAGCGCTTTGAAGTCAGATTCTAGTGCTTTGAGATTTTCAGTGCTTTAGTGCTTTGAAGGTCTATTCTAGTGCTTCTGGTAAAGTGGCGCTTTAATGGCCTAGTTTAGCGCTTTAATGCAAAAAAGTAGCGCATTGAGTTATTTAGCACTTCGAAAGCCTGTTTTAGCGCTTTGGAGTGCTGAAATAGCGCCTTCATGGTTTTAGCGCTTTTGGTCCCTGATTTAGTGCTTTTGGGATTTAGCACTTTGGAAGCCTATTTTAGCGCTTCCATGTCAGAATTGAAGATTTTGACTTAGTGAAATTTGATTTCATCAATTCCAATCATGTCCATTCTTCTGATTGGTATGATTGACAATCCACATTCTAGATTTTGGATTGTGATTAAAGTAAATAAGATTAACTCTCATGATAGGCGAGATCTAGATAATGTTTTGATGAACCTCATGATAGGTGAGGTTTGATCCAATATCTAATAAATCTCATGATAGGCAACATCTAGATAATGTTTTGATGACCCTCATGATAGGTGAGGTTGGATGTTCGCCTATGAATTTTGATCGAAAATTCATACCAAAGTTTTTTGAAAGACTTGATAGTAGAATGATTAATTCTTGACATAGTTCACTAATTGTGGATTTTTTGTTATGATGATAGGAGGATCTGAGGACTCTCTAGATTTGAGAGAGTTTTCCATAGACGATCGATTTGATACCATATTTGACACCTGATGAGGTCCAGGTGATAGGCCAGTGTGGCCTAATGAGTTTACTTGACATGCCCCAGATTAGGATTAATCGGGGTCTGTTGACCGCACTAGCTGAGAGGTGGCATAGCGACCACAACACCTTTCACCTACCCACTGGTGAGATGACAGTCACACCAGAGGATGTGTGGCATATACTGCACATTCCTTTTATGGGGGAGATTGTTACATATGACTCTCATGGGACTAGTAGTAGAGATGCTCTTCGTCGAGTATTTTAGGATCAGGATATAAAGGGTCTGAGCGTTCGATGGTGGAGGATTGCAAACTCTTATGTGACACTACCAGCAGTGCTAGTTGGATTCATAGGAGGATTCCTTTGCCCTAATCATAGGTCAAAGGGATTTCTCATTGGCTGGGGTAGGACACTGGAGAGTATGTTGGTACACGGTACCAGATATGCATGGGGGATGTGCATGTTAGCACATCTCTATCATGATCTTCATTCCATTGTGTACCTAGGTGCACGCAGTATATCTGCAGGGGTGACATTACTACAGATTTGGGTGTGGGAGCACTTTGTTATTTGTTGGCCATTTCCCCTTGCAGACAGACTAGTTGGTAGGCCATATGTTTTTAGATACAGTGATCGATTCACGAAAGCCCGGATGCGCAAGTTAGAGCACTAGAGGCGGGTTTTTGATGATACGGAGATAGTTATATGGAACCCCTACCTTGACTATGAGGAGTGGGAGGAGGATGGTGTAGTGTTGGGGTTTCTTTGTGACTCCATGTACCTTATTGGCCGAACTCTGTTTGTGATTGAGAGATTTTTGCTGCATCGGGTTTACAGACATTATGGCATTGTTCAGTGCATGCCACAGGGGGTAGCCCACTATATACGACGACGGATGGATATTCCAGATTGGGGCCCCACATTATCTTATGATGTTGTAGTAGAGGGTTACAGAGCACTATAGCCATCTGCTTGGGACATGAGGAGAGATATTGCAGTTGCACCCATGATAGAGGATTACGCAACATTATTGGCCTTGTTCCCTCATCCTTGTATTACCATCCCTAATGATCCAACACCTTTACCAGTAGAGGAGGATGTGGAAAAGGATGTTGCCAGGGGTGAGGGTGATATCCCAGCAGATGAGATCTTAGAGAGCAGTAGCTCAGATAGTGAGGATAGCAGCAGCAGTGGGGATAGTGATGGTGGGAGTGTAGGATACAAAGAGCCAAGTCCAGATATTCATAGTGCACCTTTGTCCAGTAGCCCTCATAAGAGGTAGGTAGTGACAGTGCCAGCAGTTGGGCAGTAGAGACAGATGGCTAGGCTTTAGGCATAGGTTTAGACACTGCAGGGGCAGTTGGTATAGGCTAGGGGCATGGTTGTGCAGAATCAGATACAAATGCAGGCACAGGCATAGGCTCACGCATAGGCCTTGGCACAGGTACAGGGGTAGTTAGCCGCTACGCAAACGCAGGTTGATACATTGATAGCCGAGAGAGATAGTGCATGACAGATTGCCAAGAGGGCACAGGAGAGAGCCGAGACCCTATAGAGAGTGGCTAATGGTACCTCTATAGGTGATTATATGAGAGAGATTCTACAGGTTGCTCGAGAGGCCGAGTTTTGCAGAGGTCAGTATCATGATGCAGTGCCTGTTGAGTGTCGAGTCAGTTATGCCCCATCGAGATCTAGGCGGACTCACACACAGACAGTCAGTGAAGGGGTGACACAACCTCCACATAGAGATCCCAGAGATCCGGGTCCATCTGGGGGTGGTGGTGGTATAGGTCCTGTTGGGCCTATGCATTCTAGCAGTAGTAGGTCATAGAGGCCATGTTATCCTCATTGATGTATTTTATGATGTACCTTCTTGTATGATGATGTATTTTTATGACTTCATTGTATACTTGACTCTTGATGATATATATATGAGATGCATTTGATATGATTATGATGATGGCACCATGATTTCTATATGATGGATGTTGTTTATATGCTTTATGTGATGAGTTTATTCTAAATGTGATGATAATAAATGATGATTTATGTTAATGTAATGATGTAATGATGCATGTATGGATGGAATATGATATGTGGATAAATGATGTGATTTTGATAACATGTATGGATAGTTGAATAAATGATTTTTAATTATGTGATGATTTTATGATAAATGATCGTGGATGGATGTAGTGATGTGATTTTGATATTTTTAAATGTATGGATACATGATATAATAATGATGATGTGATGTATGGATTCTAAATGATTTGTGGATATATGATGTGATGTATGGATTCTAAATGATATTAAATGAATGTGTTATGGTAAGAATGAACCTGATGCACTGAAGGTAGAATTTAAAATGCATGCTGAAATATTTGAATCATGAATTAATGATGCAATGATGATGTTTATATGTTTTTGATGATTTTATGTCAAGTATACTCAGTCTCTTTTGTAGATTAGATAATCATTGATTGGAATCCTTTATGCAACAAATACTCTACAGATAATGAATGATGATGAATGCAATCTAATTTAATCATGCAATGATATACAAAATAGATGTCATTTTACAATATTTTTGTGCTTGGTATCATCATAGAGCTTTATTGGATATTGAAAGTGAATACAAGCGTCAATGGTTGTGTTAATCCAATGACAACCTGAGTATTACTTTCATGATTTTTGATATTGCAATCGAACACAAGCATTGAGGTATAATTGAACTGAGATGACCTAAGCATTCATTGCGTAAATAGGCAAATATTATTATTTGAGTGTGTGAATTCTCAATGTCATCGGTGATACATTTGCATAGCACATCCCCGATAATTCACATATTTATATGATTATCGCACATACAGCAGACAATAAAAATATCATTCTTTTTCCTTGTTCCTCTAGTTCAATACATCATTGAGTCACTCTAAAGAAATGATAATCAAAAAGTATAATTTATCCATTGTTCACTTAGAGTGTTTCATTCATTTATCAGATTTTAGATCATCCATCCTGATTTTGACATGTTTTTGGATTTTCGAGATTTTTAACCAAAGACCTAACCTACCAACCTATTTGAGGGGTCTCGGGGGTTGATTTAAGATTAGCCTTGCCTACGTTACACATGCAGAGACCACGTAGTTCGACTGACACAAACCTATGGTTTTTTCTATTTTTCCATTTCAGAGTTTCCTATTTGATATGTTTTTGGATTTTTGATAAGGATGGTTGATTCTTCTGATAATGATTGAAATTGCGTTTTGATCTTTGTTTTTGATTTTCTATCACCGGATGCAATTGATACATTTGGATTGCGTCTAGATATCCAGATGTTTCCACCAAGCTATGGAGTTATATGCTGACCATGTGACATGACTTGATAGTGGATGTAATGATGGCCAGATGAATGATATGATATGAATTGATACTGACCTTCAGATGAATGATCATGACACATATCTAAATAGATGGGAAAGCTGATCTTAGAATCACTTATGGCACCTGTTTCTAGGTTTTCACCACACACTTTGATTACACCCTTTGTTTTTTTGTATTTTTCTCATTTTTCCCTTTTTCTTTCCTTTTTTGTATTTTCTAATTTTTTTGTATTTTTGCATTTGCCAAGATGCCTGTTTGCCAGGTTTTCACCAAGGAAACAATTTTTCAGATTTTTACGTTGCCCTGTGCACTAGGAGTATTAAGCATAGAATTTCCTAAGATGAATACTATTGATAGGTTCATCAAACATATCCCCTTCTGACATTGAGAGCTGATATGCTTCTGATCCATACACTGATATGACGACAAATGGACCAAGCCAATTAGGCTCAAATTTTCCTTTCTTCTCCCTGTCCTACTGATTCCTAGGGTTTTCTTTTAGTACCAAGTCACCAACCTGAAAGACCCTTGATTTTACCCTATGATTGTAACTCCTTGACATCCTTTGTTGATAAGATATTAGATGATTTACAGCTTGTTGACGATGCTCATCCAGCAATTCCAGTTCCTGCAATCTAGATACCCTATATTCTTCATCTGAAATGATACCTCTGAGTGATACACGAAGGGATGGAATTTCAACTTCAATGGGTAATATGGCTTCTGATCCATATACCAAAGCAAATGGTGTAGCTCCCGTTGGTGTTCTGCTGCTTGTTCTGTAGGCCCATAGTGCAGGATTGAGTTGAACATGCCAATCACATCCAACATCGTTAATCGTCTTTTTGAGAATTTTGAGTATGGTTTTGTTTGAGGCCTCTGCTTGGCCATTCCCTTGAGGATAGTACGGTGTTGAAAAATGATGTTGGATGTGAAACTTTTCACATAGCTCTTGGACACCTTGATTTTTGAAAGGTTGTCCATTATCAGTGATAATGGATTGAGGGATACCATACCTACATATGATGTAGTTCAAGATGAATGAGGAGATCTATTTCCCAGTGATGGTAGTAAGAGGGACTGCCTCTATCCACTTTGTGAAGTATTTTGTAGCCGTGATAATGAACTTGTGTCCATTAGATGAAGATGGATGTATTTTTCCTACCAGATCTAGGCCCCATTGACAGAAAGGCCATGTTGATGTAAAAGGATGCAGTTCTTGTGTCGGTGCATGAATCAAATTGTTGTGAACCTAACATTTTTGGCATTTCTTGACAAATTGATATGATTATTTTTCCATGCAAGGCCAATAATAACCCAAACAAAGGAGTTTCTTGGCTAGGGTTATTCCACTCGAGTGAGTACCACAAATACCCTCATGAACTTCTCATAAGGCCATTTTAGATTCATTGCATTCTAGACATCAGAGTAGTGTACCATCAAGACCTCGTCGATAAAGGACATCTGTGATTAAAGTGTGTCAGGCAGATTGATTGATAAAGTTGCGGTTTTGATTCTTGGAAAGGTCAGGAGGTAGGATATCATCTTTCAGATAAGCATAGGTTGTTTTGTAGATGGAGGGTTCAGTGGTTTCTAGATGACATATGGTAGTGGATTCTGATTAATAATGGGGAAGGACATGATACTTTTTCTACCATAAAATCATTATAAATACGCTTCTCAGGCAATTGTAGTAATGAAGCGATCATAGCCATAGCATCAACAACTTTGTTCTCCACCTTTTAATCTGATCAAACTTGATATTAGTAAAGGATTGTTTCATATTATCTATTTTCTGCTTGTAAGGCATCAATTTGTCATCTTTTGTTTGATATTCATCATTGACTTGATAAATAACTAGTTGAGAGTCCCCGTAGACCTATAAATCTATGATTTTCCATTGAATTGCAATCTTGACCCCAATAATCAATGCTTCATATTTTGCTAAATTGTTTGTACATTGAAACATGAGTCTATATGACTTTGGAATTGTGTGTCCTTGGGGAGATATGAAGAAGATTCCTGCTTCTGATCCTCGTTGTGTATACAATCCATCAAAGTATAGTAACCATTGTTGGGCATTGCTGTCATGATGTCTCCATCTAGGAATTCCATTGTCATTGTGTGATCATCTGATAGAGGAGCTTCAGCTAGCTGTTTAGCAATTTCTTGTCCCTTAATTGCCTTTCTCTCGACATATTGAATGTCAAATTCACTTAAGAGTATAACCCATTTTTCCAATCTACCTGTTAAGGCAGCTTTACTTAATAGATACTTCAAAGGATCAATCTTTGCAATTAACCTGATTGTATGAGCCATCATGTAGTGTCTCAAATTTTGAGTAGCAAACAACACTGCTAAGCAAGAATATTCTATGAATGTATAGTTTATTTCATAGCCATTTAAAGTTCTACTGATGTAGTAGATGGCGTGCTCTTTTCCTTCGTGATCCTCCTGTGCTAAGAGTGCCCCCAAAGATATATCTATCATGGAAATGTACAAAATGAGAGGCCTTCCCTGTGTTGGTGGTATGAGAACAGGTGGTGGCATTAGATATTGTTTGATCTGATTGAATGTCGCTTCACACTTCTCATCCCACATGAAAACTATGTGTTTATGCAATAGATGATTGAAAGTGTGACTTCTATCTACCAACTGGGAGATGAATCTCTGGATTGATTGAAGCCATCCTTGTAGTGATCATAGTTGGCCGATGTTCCTAGAAGGTGGCATCTCCATTATAGCTTTGACTTTTGCTGGATCCACTTCAATGCCTTTTGCTGAAATAATGTATCCTAGTAACTTTGCTGATGTAACCCCAAAGACACATTTCTTAGGGTTTAACCTGACATTAAATTTCTCCATCCGTGTGAAGATTTTATCTAGGGTATGTAGATGTTCTTCCCTAGTAGTAGATTTTGCTAAGATGTCATCGACATAGTCTTCCATGAAGGTGTGCATCATATCATGGAATATTGTCGTGATTACTCTTTGATAAGTCACTCCTGCATTCTTTAAATGAAATGGCATGATGTTCCAACAGAAGGTTCCCCATGGACATGTAAAAGCTATCTTTTCTTGATCTTCTAGAGCTATTCTTATTTGATTGTACCCAGAGAAACCGTCCATGATTGATAACATGGCATGCCCTGCCGTCAAGTCTATAATGATGTCTATATTTCGAAGTGGAAAATCATCCTTCGGGTTTGCTTTATTGAGGTCCCTGAAATCTGTGCAGATTTTGATGCTATTGTCCAGCTTGGAAATAGGCACAAGATTTGATATCCATTCAACATAATCTATAGATCGTATGAATCCTGCATCCAGTAATTTCTTTAGCTCTGTTTTGACCATTAATGCAATATGGGGGTGCATTTTTCTTAATTTTTGTTTAACAGGATTGATTCCTTTTGGCAAAGACAAATGATGCATAAGCAGATTTGGATCTAAACCTGGCATATCAGAATATGACCAAGCAAATTTGATGCTTCTTGCTTTGAAGAATTGGATGAATGTCAGTCTTTCTTGTTCTGTCATTGATTCTGCTAGATATAGTACTTTTGCCTTCTCTTTTGTGCCAATGTCCACCGCTTGTGTAGGTTCAACTAGAACTGATGATCGCTCATGATAGTGTTCTGGGAGAGTGTCAAATCTTCCATCCTTCAGTGCCTCTGAAAGGTTTTCACCATTGGATGCATTCTTTATTTTTACTTTTTCCAGATCTAATGCTACCATAGATTGGTTTTCACCATTAGATCTCTATTCCCTATTATTAATTTTGCAACTAGAAGATTTGACACCCTCCTGCTGAGTCATATCATTATGAGTATTATGGATAGCATTTGTATCAGGTTCAATATGACAAAGGAAATGTACAATAGCATCATCATTTTTAAATTTTGGTACAGTCAATGGTTCGGTAGGTTCCCAATCAATAAGTTCCGGATGGATTAATGGCACGGTATCATCAGATTGATTTAGGTCAATGGAGGTAAGGGTGAGGATAGCAAGATCATCATAATTTTTATTTGGGATATCAAGATCCATGATGGTACCCTCTTTGAAATCATCTAGTTCACTCAAATTCTGTTCGTCCTCACTAGAGTCATCGATATTTAGTGATTCCTCAACGAATGGTATAGACCCTGAGCCTTGGCCCTCCTCACGTGTAGGTGCATATCTTTGAATCACATCGACTGGAATATCAATGTCAAGTAGATCACAAGGTAATGCCCACTCATATTCATTTGAGTCTATTTCATAACCATCTCTAAAGTGAAGGATATTTTCCATAGCTATCCTTTGTAGCTCCTGCTTCTCTTCTTCAGAGTATCCTAGTCCTAGTTTTTCTTTTGTATGGAGAGTGAGAGGTGTGATAGGTTATGAGATTCCCTCCTTTCTTAACCCCAATGATCCTTGTCCTTCATAACCCATCTTTTCAAGAATAGCCTTTCCTTTTCCATACTTGTCTGTGTTGATGCTAACATTTTTGATGTCGGTCTTTGATGTTGATGTTTCTTCATCCTTGTATAGCCAATCCAAGATTGCTTTGTTGTCCATTTCTTCTGCTATGGTTCTAGATTTTACAAATTTTTTGTGAAGAACTATGGTAGGTATAGATGTTGGAGGTTTGATTAGTGATGGTTGACCAAATTTCCTAGGAGATGGCATTAACTATGATAAGTTAAGCGATTGCTCCATTGAGTACTGTCCCATTCCTTTATCTGTCAACTGAACTTGCTTTTGAAATTTGTGTGATAGAGAAGTTTGTGTATTCGGTTTGTTTGTTTCATCATGACTTGTTTCCTTTTCTTTACCTTTCTTTTGTACCCACTTGGTAGTGATGCTTGAACTTTGTTCATTCTTGGATGATGATGAACTTGAAACTTCCCTATTGTGAGGGACAAAGGTGTATTGAGATATTCTTAATGTGTCACAATGTTGTGGGTGATTATAATCAGTAGCTATAGTCACCTCTTGTCCATTTACTGGGAACTTCAGGCATTGATGGTATGTAGAAGGTACGACCTACATTTCATGAATCCAGGGTCATCCTAAGAGTATGTTGTATGTTAATTCTCTATCTAATACTTGACATGCTATATGCTTCATCACAGGCCCCACTTGAATGGGTAATACGATCAAACCTTTGGATGATCTTTCCTCCTCATCATAGGCTTTGATGGTCATTTTCTGTCGAGCATCAATAGCATCTTCAAAATATCCTAGTGCACAGACTAATTCGAGGGTGCAAATGTTCAGACCAGCTCCCCCATCTACTAGAACTCTCTTAATAGGATGATTATGGATACAGACTTCGATATGCAATGTTGTGTTATGCGGATGGTTTAATGAGACATCATCCTATTGAGAGAATGATAGACAATGCGGGGTAGTCATATGTCCCACCATAGCTTGGAATTGACAAACATCCAAATTATTTGGTACGGTTGTGGCCACTAACGCTTGTTCAAGAACTTCTTTATGTGATGGTGAAAACTTTAGGAGTTCCAGTATTGAGATTTGGGCAGGGATATTTTGTAATTGATCAACAATACTATAATGAGATTGAGGCATAAATGCACATTGAGATCCTACTCCTTTTAATACTACCTTGGCTTTCCCCCTAGTTATGACGTTTGCTGGTTGACGTTCTTGATTCTCTTGGGGGGTGTTTTGCATTTGATTGATAATATCATAATTTGATGGAGGTGGAACTGCATGTGTGGATCCAATTCCCTTTAACATAACTATTGATTTCCCCCAAGTCATGGCATTTGCTAGTTGATGTTCTTGATTATCTTTGATTTTTAAAACATTGATTTGATTATCAGAGTTTTGCATGCTTGGGAGTAAATCCAACGAGGTGACGTTGTTGGTTTTATTTTCATCAATGTTATCACTAACTGTATGATCATATTTGACTTCAGATAGACACAGGATTGTTGTGTTATAGACATGATAGGTGTTATTCCCTTTGCTATTTGATGATGATGCACCTTCGTCATAATTTGGCAGTAGATCTTTGAAGGCCGAATGATCATTGTTATTTTGAGGTCCTTCCACATACACTTTGTTGCTGTCCACCAAATCTTGTACTGTATGTTTCAATTCCATATAGTCATTTGTTTTATGACCCTTGTTATTATGATAGTTGCAATAATCAGCGTCATTCCACCATGATGGTTTGACTTTTGGATCCCAGAACCTAACTTCTCGTGCAGTGAGAAGGTCTCTGGTAACTAGTTCCTTCATCGTTGATTCCATTGATTGACCTAAAGGTGTGAACCTTTGTCTATTTGATGGTTTTTGATATGGTAGTGTTTTTGCACGTTCGCTATTCTACATGGTATTTGACTGGACCTTTTGGTCACTATTTTGATTGTTTGAAGATGATGCCATCAAGTTGAAAATTGGTTTGACATTTTGTGAATCGCATGTTGTTTCATTTGTGTTGCGATTCTTTTGCCAAATTTTTGGTTTATCATTGCTTCAGTTTTGATTGGAGTAGTTATTTGATTTGTCATTGTAATGTTTGATAAGTCCCTGTTTTACTAATGCTTCCTCAATCTTAAGACCATTTTCTATGACTTTTTTGAAAGTGGGTGGACATTGTAATTCTAGCCTATAGCTCATTTCTTTTGTTAAGTTCTCAATGAACAATTCCATCTTTTCTTCCTCTGGAATAGATCGAGGATATCTAGCAAACAATCATCGCCATCTTTGGAGAAAAGACAAGAATGTCTCTCCTTTGTTTTGCTTGAAGTTGTAGAGATCCTTGATAGTAACATCATTTTGGATGTTGAATGAATATTGAGAGATAAACTTGTTAACAAGTTCCTCAAACATTTTGATACCAGGTTGTAGTTTTGAGAACCATTCCATACATGCACCTCCCAAACTTCTTGGGAATAACCTCATCAAATAAGTCTCTTCTTGAGAAAACTCAAGACTCATTGTTTTAAATTCTCGTATATGATCTATAGGATCTGTTCGTCCATTGTACTTATCATACTTTAGAAATTCGCAATGTCTTGGAAAAGGTAGCAAAACAACTGTTGCATCAAATGGATAAGGACAAATATCTTGTATCGCATATCTTTTGGTTGTCCCTTTCATTATGTTGTGTATCTGTTGCTGTAATAATTGCATTTATGAAGTTAAAGCAACAACTGGATTGATTGTTTGCATTGGTAGCAGTATTTCTATTTCATTTGTTTCAGTTGCATCTTTCAAACAGTTTATATCAAAATCTTTTGGAAGTTTCACCCCTGATTCGGCCAACATTAAAAGATATTTTTCCATGTCTTGTTCCAAAAATTTTTCCATAAACATGTGAAACTTGGGATCTTGTTGAGCCGCTTGAATTTCCTCCTAAGTTATTTCATTTTTGTCGTTGCGGTTTAAAGTGTTCCAAGGATTTTCTTTTGCCATATTTTTAGATGATTCAAACTCTTGTTCTAAGAGTCTCTGTTTGTGGGACCTAGTGAAGATTGGCATACAAATTTTTGTCCTTTCTTCTGAAATGTTGATCTTATATGTGGGATAGTGTCAATTTGAACCTTTTTAAACAAAGTCAAATAAGATGACCGATCTTATTGATGAGACAATACTATAAAGTTAATTACTATACTTTATTTCATGATGAAGGATGTATTATCCTGATAATGAAACTTCAGTGTAGTAATTGATTGTGTAATTGATTTTGACACTTGTGATTTGCAAGATCTTGTTTTAGTTGATAAGTTTGGAAATTTGAATAAACCTTTCTAATTTTGGTCCTTCGATAGTGATTCTAATGAAAATAAAATTTGATTCTGATGAAAAAATGTTGATAAAATGAGAAATTGATAGACGGGTTAAAATTTTGAATTCTCTATTTTAGAAGTGCTAAAATAGAGACCAGAAGTGCTATTTCCCAGAAGCTCTGGAACATAATCCAGAAGTGCTAAAATAGGTGATTGAAGTGCTATTTTGACCGAAGTGTCGAAATAGTGCCCAAAAGCGCTACTTCCCAGAATCACTAAAACAAAAACCAGAAGTGCTACAAAAATGGACAGAAGCGCTATTTTGCTAGAAACGCTAAAATAGTGACTGGAAGTGCTAAAAAAGAGCCTGAAAGCACTGTTCACAAAAGCACTAGAATAGTGACCCAAAGCGCTGAAACGGGTATTTCAGAACGCTAAAAATAGGACTTCTTAAGACCTTCTACTACAAAATTTGATCTGGTCTTGTGGCTTATTGTATTAGCAATTGTGGAAGATAAGAAGGATGAATCCGTTGACTACGGTTGTGAAATTATGTGAGAGCTCTTCTTTAAAAGAAGGCTCATGAATAGAGTGGTTCTACCATGTAGTGTAAAGAGTGACCCCTAGCAAAATCATGATAATGGTGAATAAATGTTCTATGTTGTAAAAGAAGTTTCCAATTTTGATACAAAAAATGTTGTTTTCTCAATTTGTTTCTATAACCGAGAGGTCTTTGGGGTTTTGTGACTTTGATTTTCTTCTTGAGAAACGTGGTGGACTTCCACTTTCACAGCATGGGTTTTCTGATTTGTTTTGACTTGACATTTTCAAGATGATCTTTAAATCTGATTTAAATGAATTTGTTAAAACACTGCAAGCAATTTTGGATATTTGATTTTAAAACTGAAAAGATTGTGTATGTTCAAAAATCATGAATGATCTTTATTGATTTTGACGGGTTGTTTTAACATTTGTACACATATCAAACAGACTCATACTTAAGGACAAGTAGGTCATCATTATACTCACAGCCCACATCTTGCAATTATGTTGACTCACACAGCCGTGTCACCCCCTAGAGGGTGCCCGTGTTTTTGTCATTGCCAGGTGCGTACTCAAAGTGACAAACGTAGATACCGAATCCCTTGAGCAAACAATCCTTGGTAATTATATGGTGAGTGTCTTAGGGGTAGATTCTTCCCTCCCCTTGCACTATGAGTATGACAATGTACGGATACTGACTCAGCGAGCAACTACTCTATGGTTTGTAGATAGGGTTCCGTTCAGTGTGGCAAATAGATAAACTCCCTTAGGAGACCTCCTAATCTTTAGAGCAAATATTTTGGGGATGGTTATCTTGCCTACTATCGTCAATTTGTACTTTCATCAACAAATTGCATTTTTATTATAGTGGGTTGGATAACCTGGCTTTGGTTGTTCCCACTTAGGTCGTTCCCATAGGGTGAGTACTTTTTCCCACTATGGCAGGCCTGCTAAAGGATTTAATAAAGCGTAAGTGACATAAAAAAAAAGTGAATCTGGCACTTTGGTCACCCAATTAAGGGGAGAGCATAAGCCTAATCACTACAAGCATAGCATATAGATTTGTTCTATTTTAAGCCCAAAAGGAAAGATTTTTAATCTAAGTGAAGGTGTTGTTTCACTAAAATCATGATGTTCTTTTTAACTTCTACTATAAAAATGAGATGACTATCCTAGGATTGATAGATTTGCTTTAAGAAAAACAAGAAAGTGACTATCCTAGGATTGATCAATTTTTAAGAACTTTGAAGTGACTATCCTAGATTGATCAATTTTATCCCAACTGAGAAAAAAAAAGTAAGATCTAGCTGCGGAAGCGTCGGATCCAGACTGTTTTTTACAAAAGTGCCAGAACATGGAACTGAAGCGCTAGAATAGTTACCTGAGGCGCTAAAACCCAAAAGCACCGAAACAGTGTACCGAAGCGCTGAAATTTGTCTTAGAAGCACTAAATCACCGAAGCGTTGAAATAGTGTACTGAAGCACTGAAGTTGGTCATAAAAGTGCTAAAACACCGGATGCATTGGAACAATAACCGGAAGCGCCAGAACTCTGAAAGCGCTAGAACAGGGACCGGAAGCACCGAAACTTTTAATGAAAGTGCTAAAAAAAATGACGCTATAAACTTGTGTAACACTTTCCAAAAAAATTGTAATTTTGATAAAATGGGGTTAATGCCCCACGGTGGGCACCAAATTGTAAGTGTGGAATGAGGTAAATAACATAAATACATTTCTTAATACAACATTATATCAATGATTGAACATATTGAATCAATTCAACAAAGTAATCAATTGAAAGCATCCTATTGTTCTCTATCTCCAAAGATTTATTAAATCTAAATTGCTCTCAGATTGTGTAAGCATATAAGACTGTTAAAATGACTATCTAAAGAACGAGATGATGATAATATAATGCTAAATGATAAATCAATTAAACTAGCATGATATTGATGTGAAACAGATAAATGCAGCTCCAAGAGGCACCATTGATGTGAAGCTTGATTGTTGAATTGCTTGATGTGTGAATGCTTGATACTTGATGCCTGGATTCCTGCAGAGTAAGGGTGTAAAAGCTTGATTATATGGATGCTTTTCTTGATTGAATGAGGTTTTATTTATAGATTTTCTGGCTATAGAAATGCATAGGGAAAGATTTGAGAGGCTTGGATTCAATCTGGAGGATTGAATGGTGAGAGATTAAGGAGATTGAGAGAAAGAGGGAGATTGTCTCTACCCATGAAAACACCAGGCAAGAGAAGAGGAAGGATTGATGGAAGAGGATTGAGAGATCAAATTCCAAATTTGTCTCCAATTTGTCTCCAAAACTTCCCGTGAAGTTTCAAAGCATTAATTGTGACAAATTTAGACATAGATTAGACATAGGAAATCTAATTCATTTTTGAGGAAATGCAGATTGGAATTTCCTTTATGCTTAATTCAAATATTGTGATTTAAAAAAATTGGGAAAGGAAGATAAATAATTTAATAAAACAAACTATAGGATAGTCATTTATTAAATTAATCAAAGGAATATGGTAATTAATAAATAAAGTGTTTGACTTTATTTAATTAATTCAAGAATGATGTGATAGATTAAAATAGGGATTTGATAATTAAATCGAACAAAGTATTTAATTTTGTTTATTTAATTAAGATGAATTTGAAAGTGAACTATATTAAATAAATATTTCTATTTATTTAAACAGTAGAGGAAATAGAATAATTAATCAAATAATGTGTATTTAATTAATTAGATGCTCCCGACCAATTTTAGGTGTATACACACTGTACTTTCTTGCAGATTATAATCAAAATATTGAACTGGATAATTGATCTACAAGAGAATGTTTTTTATTGATTCCAATGTCTCCTTTTGTGGATCGGATCTGCATTAAATATATAAGGAAGAGGCACATCCCATGAGTGGACATGTCTCCACAAAGTGGAGGCATGTCTGTTCATGATATGTCTAATGAATTTTTCCTTTTCATCTAGGGCTTTTCTATTTTTAGAATATTATTCTTACAATCATTGTACTTTCTTGCAGATTATAATCAAAATATTGAACTGGATAATCGATCTACAAGAGAAATGTTTTTATTGATTCCAATGTCTCCTTTTGTGGATCGGATCTGCATTAAATATATAAGGGAGAGACACATCCCATGAGTGGAAATGTCTCCACAAAGTGGAGGCATGTCCGTTCATGAGATGTCTAATGAATTTTTCCTTTTCATCTTAACTAAAAACCTGATCTCTAATCGGGGTTTGTTTCTTAATAGACAAAGATTCTTACCAAGTTTGATCTATATTTATCTTGCACAAATAAATAATAATCAATCTCGAAATGATCACCGATAATGATGCTCTATTGGGATCCTATATGAAACATGAAAATATATACAATTATATATATGTGAGTATACATATGTCAATACATATTGATATATATATACACACACATATTATCAAATCGATCAACATTTCTATATCTGACCGAAGCTACCATATTTCAACACAACTGATATGTCAAACAACTCGCAAGAAAAAATGTAAATCTAAGAACTGTAAAAACATAATGTAGAAGATGATCCACACCTTTAAAAACCTAGGGCATCATTGTATGGCCATGAATAAAACATGAAAATGATCATGGAAAATCAAACAAAAAAAGAAAACACTGAAGATAAAAAGAAAAGACAAAACAAAAACAAGAAAAATAAAACAAAACGAAAGAGAATATAGGCAAAAAAAAACACAAGAGTTCAAAAAGAAATCCAAGATCCATGAACCCATGAAAAAAAAGCGACCAAACATAGCATGAAGAAAAGGAAATGAAGAACAATAAACTTACCTCGAAACACAACAATAGGCTAGTCTTTTGATGCGAATCTATGTGAAAACCGTGAATTTTGATTGAGTCACACCCTAAAATTCTCTACCGTAGCTCTACTTCAATTTTACTCTTTAAAAAGTGATAATAACCAGTGATTTAACCTTAATTAAGGTTAAAAATAAAATTTAAAACATGTGAAGCATCTGCAATTATTGCCATTAATGTAACAAATCAAAGTCAGAACCATAGAGGGAACTAGCACAAGACCGCCGTTCGACCATAGAAAATTCAAACAACAAAAGGAAAATGATAGGATCGAAAATGGAATGGAAATTGATTTAGAAACTTTGTCCAAGTTTCAAGTATGGTTTCAGTTCTGATTCTGGTTTCGCCAACAAAGAAGAAAAAGAACTAAAGAACCAAAATAAAAACATGAAGACCGAAACAAGCAAAACCCATCACCGATCTTAAGTCCAAACAAACAAACCAAAAGGTGGAGGAGGAGGCAGAATGGAAACAAGTTCAAAACTATATATAAATCTCGAACTTAAAATCCACTCCGACTCTGACTCTGGCAAAGACAAACCTAAAATAATTAACAAAAAGACATACGAGACCGAGATCGAAATGGAGTTCTCAAATAAATTTTCAAGCTTGATTCTGTTTCAGGCTCCGGTTCCGACAAAACAACAAAAAGAAAAAGAAAATTTTCAAAGAAATAAGAAAATAAACTCCAAAATTTGTTAACAAAACAACTAAGGACAAAAAACACAAAATGGGGACCCATTTTCACAAAGGAAAAATATGGGGTGGTTATGCAAGGCATAACAAATGGTGACTTGGCTAGGAAAATGGTTTACCTATTTTCAAGATACCCAAAAATTGAGTCACCCAAAAACCTCTTGGCTTATGAAACATGCTAACTTGAATAAGATCAGATATATAGAATAAGATTGAGCTAGAATCTGAGATGTATGTGCTCATGAACCTTTCTAAATCTGAGTGTGTGTGTATATTTTGCATCATTATTTCTAGATACTTTCTCTACTCCTAAAAAGCTATACCTAAGATTCAAGCTACATAGATTGAGTCCTTCAACTATCGTGCAATGAAATCCTAGGCATTGCTCTACTACCAGACATGCATCCATAGCCCTGAAAAAGATACCTCTAGTTCTCTCAAATCATTTCTCTACTACTAGACAGGCATCCATACCCCCGATAGAGATACTTGATTCACCCACTTGATATTGAGTTTTTCATTTTGTTGTGTTTCTCTTTTCTCTTTTTTTTTTTTACTTAAGCTTCACTTGTAGAAACCTTTTATGAAATTTTCTCAATATTCAAATGCAATCGGTCTGAAATGTGGGTTGAGAACTACAATGAATTTCATGATAGCCTTGGAATCGTATTTTTCACTTGAATCAGAGATAAATTCACCTTGAAATAAATATGTATTTACTTAGGCAAATGTTCATCTATTTTGGTGACAAATTTTGATCATAATTCATGAGATATTCACAATGTACCCTTTAACCCTTAATAAATTTTCAAACTAACATTAGAATGGTCATAAGGCATGAGTCTTAGAACAAAATCCTTCAAAAGATGCTCATTGAAAATACTATTGTGCATATTTTGCACACACGCCCCACCGTAGGCAGGGACCCTCTTTTTTCACTCCCTGTGGGCTGCTTTGCTCCTACCTCATTTTGTGTGCCCCTCATTTTGGTGTCCTAGTTGGTCAACATTCCCTTCAAAGTCTCATTTTTGGCTCACCATATTTTTCCCCTAAAATTTAAAAATGGCTAAGTCTTGGGTTTTTCCAGCTTCGCCTCCCCGCTTTCTTGGTTCTTCTTTTTCCTTATTTTTGACTTTGGGGATAGGTTTCCTATGGATTTGGGATTTTTTTTGGTGTCCAAGTGAATTTCCAAGGTTTCGTTAAGCTTCAAGAAGTGTTGAAAATTTCAAAACAACATTTTTGCAGCAGTATTCCTACAACAACATCTCCAGAATGGCATATTAGCCTCTTGTCTCTTGAACATCCAAGCGCTCCTCGGATTTGAAAATGCATTTCGACCCAGATGCTAAAATTGGATCTTGTCCTCCTTAGAATTTTCAAATTCCAAATTTTCAGTCAGGAGATACCATTTGGAGTTCCATGCTCTATTCGCCGTTTTCAAAACAACATTTCCAAAATGACATTCTAGCCTCTTGTCTCTGGAACATCCAAGCGCTCCTCTGATTTGAAAATGGACTTCAACCCAGATGCTAAAATTGGATCTTATTTTCCTCGAACTTTTCAAATTCCAAATTTGTAGCTGGGAGATACCATCCAGAGTTCCATGCTCTGTTCACCATTTTCAAAACAACATTTCGACCTTTTGTCTCCAGAACATCCAAGCGCTCATCGGATTTGAAAATGGACTTTGACCTAGATGCTAAAATTAGATCTTATCTTCCTCAGACTTTTCAAATTCCAAATTTTCAGCTGGGAGATACCATCTAGAGTTCCATGCTCTATTCGTCGTTGTCAAAACAACATTTCCAAAATAACATTCTGGGCTCTTGTCTCTGGAACGTCCAAGCACTCCTCTGATTTGAAAATGGACTTCGACCCAGAAACTAAAATTGGATCTTATCCTCCTTGGAATTTTCAAATTCCAAATTTTCAGTTGACAGATACCATCCGGAGTTCCATACTCTATTCGCCGTTTTCAAAACAACATTTCTAGAATGACATTCCTGCCTCTTGTTTTTGGAACATATAAGCACTCCTCTGATTTGAAAACAGACTTCCACCCAGATGCCAAAATTGGCTCTTATCCTCCATGGACCTTTCAAATTCAAAATTTGTAGTCGAGAGATACCATCTGGGTCACCATGCCTTGTTCACCCTTTTCAAAACAACATTCTAACCTCTCGACTCTGGTTTCAGGAAGCCTACTATGGGTCTGTCTGGAGGCCCATTGAGAAAGCTGAACATGGAAAATCATGTGGCTCCTATCACCATTCATTTTATGCCCACCTCTCCTCATGGTGCACATCAATAGAGCTAGCATCAAAAAAAGGCCTATGTTAAGGAAGTCAATGACAAAATGCAAGGGGGGTTGTCCTAGTTTTCACCTGATGATGATGATCTTTTGGGGTTGTCTTCCTGAATCAGGGGAAACCAATCCATTGATTCCAATCATCTACTAACCTATTTGATCCAATTAAGAATGTCACAAGAACATTGGGAGGAGGCAACTCTCAAGCAGTTTTAGCTACAGTAAAAGGGAAATCAGCTGGAAGACAAAACTACTACAGTGACTGACCACTACAAGACAAAATAGGGAAAAGACAAAGATGTATTTTAAATTTTTGAATATTGTGGGGTAGATGAAGCCCTAATGTAATTGAATCTGGGCCACACAATTTAATTCAATCCTAGCCATTCATTCAGACTTTGGAAAACTATAAATAGGGGTCTTCCCCTCATTTGTAAGGGTTGGAGAGATGTTGTAAAAACATTTTGTAGCAATAGAAAGCAACATTTTATGATCTATGGGTGTTACTTTTGAGTTTTCTCATCATGTGTGCATGGTTCTACCTTCCAAGTTAGTTTTAGTTGTATTGTCTTGAATGGAAATGGTAATGGTGATTTCTGTTTTAGTATTTGATGAATTTTCAACCCATACTTTTGGAACTTGTTGATGATAAGTTGTTGTGAAAAGTTATCTTAGGCTTCTTTATTTGATTGTTGCAACCTAGTTCACTTGCATGTTCATGATGTGTGCATGCAAATTAAAAATCTGCAATCCTTAGAATTTTGCACTGGTTTTGTGTAACTATAGGATCCTCTTGGCCAAGCAAAACCTAGTTTAGGGATTTTTTCTACTGTAGTAGCCTCCATGATCATTGTTCATTCATAGTTTCAGATCCAAGAACCTTCTCTCTTCCCTGCCCTTTTTTCCCTTTTTTTAATAAGTAACCTTAGGAAAGATTCATTGCACATTATAAAGCTAAATCTGATGTTGAAATAGAGTTCTAGACTATTGTCTGAACCTACAACAAATGCTCAACAACTCTCCCATCTTAAAAAATCCATTTGCAGATCCAACTCCCCCACTTTGTAACTCATCCCTAAGTCCACCTTGTGATTCCAACAAATCACATAAATCAATTGAGATATTCCAAGTACTATCAAGACCTACAATCTGAGAGACCTTGAGATAGTGTTTTTCAATCTGATTGTGGAATATTGTCTTTCAAGAGAGGTGATGCACCTATGCATTACCTATGTTGAGAAGTGCATAAAAACACCATCAACAAAATTGGCACTAGAAGGAAGGCCTAACATGTTGAGGCTACAAAGCTAAATGTTGGATGTTGATAAGAGCACTTTCAAAGAAGAAATCTGAGATAGAGAGATCTCTTTTAATGCTGAAACATAAAATTAAAAAAAATTGAAGGTAAAAAGAAGCTGAGTCAAAATGGAGCAGCACGAGCAAATCAGCATCACTCAGCTACATGCGGATTTAAATAGGAGATTGAGAAGGTTTCTTGAAGAAATTTGCATTGGTAGATAAGTGTAGGATCCATTGCACTTGTAGGCACAATGAACTAGAGTGTCTAACCTTCTTGAGCAGAATTGAAAGAGTCTTGCAAGGAGAGATTCCATTTTGGAAAATATATCAGCCTTTAGCCCTTGTAGACCCAAAGGAAGAATTCACAACTATGGCAGCCAAGGAATTTGAAGAGCTAATCCAAGAATGTTTGGGCAACAAAGATGGACCAAGATTGGAGGATACACTAATGTCAAGCTGGTGCAAATTTCACAATGCACCACATTCTGAATTTACTTGTTTGTCATGTGCAAGTTTCATCACCCAAGTCAAAGGCAATTTGAACAAGTTGGAGTAGCCAACTATCAAGGAGAATGAGTCATCCCATAGGGTATAAAATCTATCAGCATCTGGAGGAAATAATCTTCAAGATAAACCAAGAAATCTGCCACAAACTAGTGTTGGGACAACAAACACTGAAGCTGAAAATCAAGAGGAAGAACCTGATTTCCTTAGGACAGTAGAAAGCTTTGGTGAAGGTTCACTAGGAATGGAGTTGAAAATCTTCTCCTTCATTAGTAAAGGGAAGTCCTCCACTTAGGAAGAGGAGCCATTGGCAGTTGAGGATGAGTCAATCAAGTTTGCAGCAGTGTATGCTAGGGCGGCCAATGAAGATGCTAAAAATCAGCAAGAGGAAGAGGTTGACATCCTTGGGACAACAAAAAATGATGATGAAGGAATAACTGAAATTAGATTCGATGACCTCTCCTTCATCAATGATAGTGACCAAGCACCTAAAAATGCACACTTGGAGGAGTGGGAACAACTACTGGTTGCAGTTGTTCAGTACCAAATTTTCATTTCAAATGATGATGAGAACCCAATCATGGATATATATAATGAGCTAGTGTCAAGGCTAGCAAAGGATTGGTTTGAGCTAAAATGTCAAGTGGATTTGGAGGTATTTCTACTACCAAATTGGTGTAGGCTCCATGATTCATCACACTCAAAGTTCACATTTAAGCTATGCCAAGAAGCTATCCAACAAGTTAGAGAACAAGCAAGGCAGCTGAGCACACCACTTCCTGCAGTTGCTTCACAAATGAAATGTGAGGACCAAGAGCCCGAGCCAAGTAATGGCTTAGTTAAGGGTAGTCCTCAAGAGGATGTTGAGATAGCAATAGAAGGACAACAATATAGTCTTGAGCTTTTAGGTGATGTAGTAGATCAAACAGGAATACTATCCACCAATCATCAAGAATTTATCCCTCTTCAAAAGAATTTGAGTACCATGGATGATAGGATTTATGGTGAGTCTTTGGAGGAAAATCACATAGTAAATTTTGGCCCCCTTGATGAGGTACCATCAATTGATGACTTCTTTCCATTGGGAGTTGTACTGCAGAGGTATGCTCATGCCAAGGAAGAGCACATCCTAGAAGACGGTAGTGATGGAGACATACTCCTTGAACTTCTGAATGGTGATGCAATAGAGTTTCCAGATTGGGAGAGGGGTTCCTTCCCCATTTATAGCGATAGTGAACAAGGGGAAATGAGTGAATGACATGATGAGATGCATGAACAAAAAAGAGAAGAAGATAAAGGTGGGGGTTCTGAGATAGCTTCCACCTGATCGACTACAAGATGCAACTCAAAGTCCTTCTGCCATGATCATTGATGATCCTCTTTCATATTTAGATGGCTACAATAGGACATATTCCTACATGTCATCATCCCATGATATTGAGCATAATGAAGATAAGGTTGACACTTAGGAAAGGAGATGGTACAATGTGTTTCCTTTGAAGGATAACAATCATGTGGATGTTCGGTTTGTAGAAGATCAACGAGATGAAGTACTTCTTTTTGAAGAACTGCCAAGGGGGATTGTTGATCCTACACAAGACATGCAGGAAGTGTTTGCTGCCCCGTTCTCCTTGCCTTATGCAGACTTGATTCTTGAGATGTTGCACCCTCCACCATGCCCACCCGAGGTTGCTGATGCAAAGACTGACGATGTGTTACTCACTCTCAATTGTCAAATGCTACCACCTCCATGTGATGAAATCAAGGTTCTATCCTCCCTTGCTCCTATTAATTTTCATAGCTGCACTTATCATTTTGATTATGGGAATGAGAAAAAACAAACATTTTTATAGATTAATCATGGGTTTAATGAGCCTCCTCAATTGTTGATTCTTCATGATGTTGGGGTAGAATTTGAATTATTCCATATTGAATTTATTCCCTCTAAATATAAGGATAAATTTGCATGGTATAGAACTATAACAATTGCCCATCTGCTTGTGCATGCATTGCAAAATCCAATGGGCATGAGTATCAGTTGGCCTTGCTTGAACATAGTTCTTTGTAAATATCTTTGTACATAACTCATTTTGAGTAGTGTAGGTTTCCTTTAAATAATTTTTTTTCCTACTTTGTTAGGTTAGTTTGTTTGTTGTAGGTTTCCTGCTTTAGAGTAGTTTCTTTCTTGTTTTCTTTCATTGTCCCGCTTTGGTTGGTTTTGGTGTTTTCTTAAAAAAATAAATTTGTTTGCTTTTGTTTTCTCTTGCTTTGTTGTTGCTTTGCTTAGGGTCCCTATGCTTTTGGCTTGGCACATCTGTGTGGACAACAACCATTCTTATTTCCTAGGGTTGTTCTATGTATTTCTTTGTCAAACTCTAATCAAGTTTTTTAGAGTGGATGGTAAGGATCTTCTATTAGGATCAAGCGATCTAGATGTTTGATTCAAATTGGACAAGTCATTGGTTGGTTTGATTCTAAAGTATTCTAGAATCTTATATCTCTCACATATTTTAAGGATTTGATGGTCACTGTAGGTCTTTTGTGAAGTCTAGTTAAGTGAAAAATCTAAAATTTTGCTTCAGCACCACTATGATTCTCAGCCTTGAGTGTGAGCTTCATTGCTTGCAGGTTGAAATAAAATAACTAAAAAGAGAAAACAAACAAAAGAAAGAAAGAAAAATATTGAAAATCAAAAGAAGATAAATTTATCTTTTCAGGGGTATACGAGCAACTCTATCAGGGTTATGGATGCTCGACCGATAGTAGAGTAATGTTTGAGAGAATCACAACGACAACCTCGTCAGGGCTATGGACGCCTGACTGGTAATGAGGCAATGTCCTGGATGCTTTTGGAGTTAGAATAAACTACATAGCTTAACTTGATGGAGCTTGGGTTCTTGCAGCAACTAAAGGATGAGAATTAATGCAATTGCACACACTTGAATTTTTAGCGTACTGAAGGTTGGGTTAACTAGTGGTTTTGATCCTTTGGCTAAGCGTTTGGCTTGTTTTCCCTAGCATGAAGGTCAGAACTAGATATTATGGGTTTGTGATTCTTGTTTGTCATTGAAATGATCTAGAGAATTTTCACCATTGAGTCACCATTTGTTATGCATATTTTGCACACATGCCCCACCGTAGCCGTGGACCCTCTGTTTTCGCTCTCGATGGGCTGCTTTGCTCCTACCTCATTTTGTGTGCCCCTCTTTTTGTTGTCCTAGTTGGTCAACGCGCCCTTCAAAGACTCATTTTTGGCTGACCATATTTCACCCCTAAAATTTAAAAATGGCTAAGTCTTGGGTTTTTCGGGCTTTGCCTCCCTGCTTTCTTGGTTCTTCTTTTTCCTTCATTTTTGACTTTGGGGATAGGTTTCCTATGGATTTGGAATATTTTTTGCTGCCCAAGTGAACTTCCAAGGTTTCATTAAGCTTCAAGAAGTTTTGAAAATTTCAAAACAACATTTTCACTACAACATTCTTGTAACAACATTCCTGCAACAACATTTCCATAACGACATTCTGGCCTCTTGTCTCCAGAACATCCAAGCACTCCTCTAATTTGAAAACAGACTTCAACCCAGATGCTAAAATTGGATCTTATCCTCCTTAGAATTTTCAAATTCTAAATTTGTAGTAGGGAGATACCATCCAGAGTTCCATGCTCTCTTCACCATTTTCAAAACAACATTTCTAGAACGACATTTTAGCCTCTTGTCTTTGGAACATCCAAGCACTCCTCCGATTTGAAAATGGACTTCGACCCAAATGCTAAAATTGGATCTTATCCTCCTTGAAATTTTAAAATTCCAAATTTGCAGCTAAGAGATACTATTTGGAGTTCCATGCTTTGTTCGCCATTTTCAAAACAACATTTCCAGAATAGCATTCTGGCCTCTTGTCTCTAGAACGTCCAAGCGCTTCTCCAATTTGAAAACGGACTTCGACCCAGATGCTAAAATTGGATCTTATCCTCCTCAAAATTTTCAAATTCCAAATTTGCATAGGATAGATACCATTTGGAGTTCCATGCTTTGCTCACCATTTTCAAAACAACATTCTGGCCTCTTGTCTCCAGAACGTCCAAGCAGTCCTCCGATTTGAAAATGGACTATGAACCAGATGCTAAAATTGGATCTTATCCTCCATGGAATTTTCAAATTTCAAATTTTTAGCTGAGAGATACTATTCGGAGTTCCATGCTTTGTTCACCATTTTCAAAACAATATTTCCAGAATGACATTCTAGCCTCTTGTTTCCAGAACATACAAGTGCTCCTCTGATTTGAAAACGGACTTCGACCCAGATGCCAAAATTGGATCTTATCCTCCTTGGACCTTTCAAATTCCAAATTGGTAGTTAGGAGATGCCATCAGGGTCACCATGCCTTGTTCACCCTTTTCAAAACAACATTCCTAAAAACAACATTCTGGCCTCTTGATTCCGGTTTCAAGAAGCCTACCATGGGTCCGTCCAGAGGCCCATTGAGAAAGCTAAACAAGGAAAATAATTTGGCTCCTATCACCATTCATTTTATGCCCACCTCTCCTTGTGGTGCACATCAATAGAGCTAGCATCAAAAGAAGGCCTATGCTAAGGAAGTCAATGAAAAAATGCAAGGGGAGTTGTCCTAATTTTCACCAGATGATGATGATCTTTTGGGGTTGTCTGCCTGAGTCAGGGGAAACCAATCCATTGATGCCAATCGTCTACTAACCCATTTGATCCAATTAAGAATGTCGCAAGTCCATTGGGAGGAGGCAGTTTTTAGGCAGTTTCAACTACAGTAAAAGGGAAATCAACTAGAAGACAAAACTACTACAGTGACTAGCCACTATAAGACAAAATAGGGAAAAGACAAAGATGTATTTTAAATTGCTGAATATTGTGGGGTAGGTGAAGCCCTAATGTAATTAAATCTGGGTCACACAATTTAATTCAAACCTATCCATTCATTCAAAATTTGGAAAACTATAAATAGGCGTCTTCCCGTCATTTGTAAGGGTTGGAGAGTTGTTGTAAAAACATTCTACAGCAATATAAAGCAACATTGCATGATCTATGGGTGTTACTTTTGAGTTTTCTCATTATGTGTGCATGGTTCTACCTTCCAAGTTAGTTTTAGTTGTATTATCTTGAATGGAAGTGAGGACATCTAAAAATGGTCATAGTTAACCAATCTTGTTAATTAATTAAATATGAATTATTTAATTAATATTCTTAAGTCATCTACATATAAATAAATTTAATTATTTATTTATATTGTTCATTTTTCCAATTCTTCTAGTTTAATTAAATAAATAAGTCTATTTAATTAATGCTATTTTCCTCTTAATTAATTAAATAGATTTCACAATTCATTTATATTAATTATCACAAGTTTAAATTATAATGATATTCTTCATTTCACATTTAATTAAATATTTTTAATACACTTTTTGAAATTCTTCACTCTTCTCAATAATTAAATATTTGCAAATATTTAATTAAAAATCTTTTTCTCTTCTTCATAATTAAATATTTTCAAATATTTAATTAAGAAGCTTTTCATTTCCCACACATAATTAAATATTATCTATTTTAATTATGGACACATCTTCCACTTGTCTCTTCATTTTCCATCTGTCTCTTAAAATTCCATCTTCTTTTCAAATTCTCGATCTCTCACCGTTCATTTTAACAGGCTTGAACTCAACCGTTGATCTTGGCCAATTGAATTCTTTCCTTCAAAAATCTATAAATACAACCCTCTTGTGATATGGAAAGGATCTCGAATTCTAGATTTTCATACGTAGTTATTATAGTCGCATTTTAGTTTTATCAAACATTTCTAGCATTTAATGAGCATTTCAATTTCATAGCTTAAAGCATATTAGCAATGCACATCCATTTTCATTAATCTCATTCTCTCAAGCTGCCATTCTACAAGCTATTGTTTAAAACAACTGAGAGCTAGGATCTTGAAATGAATCCTTGGAGACAGAGGACAATGGGATGAATTTGAAGAAGTTGCCTGTGTTTAGAGTTTTCATTTTGCTTTTCTTTAATTTAGTTTCTTTAATCTAATGTTTCATTGGTGTATTAGATTAGATTCATTTTCATTTACACATTATAACATACACAAGAACTGGTAATAGTTATTGGTGTTTCAGTATTTGATGAATTTCTAACCCATACTTTTGGCACTTGTTGATGATAAGCTATTGTGCAAAGTTAGCCCAGGTTTCTTTATTTGATTGTTGCAACCTAGTTCACTTGCATGTTCATGATGTGTGCATGCAAACTTAAAATCTATAGTCCTTAGAAGATTGCACTGGTTTTGTGTAACTGTAGGATCCTCTTGGCCAAGCAAAACCTAGTTTACGAAGTTTTTCTACTGTAGTAGCCTCCATGATCACTATTCATTCATAGTTTAAGATCCAGGAACCTTCTCTCTTCCCTACCCTTTTTTGCCTTTTTTTAATAAGTAACCTTAGGCAAGGTTCATTGCACATTATGAAGCTAAATCTGATGTTGAAATGGAGTTCTAGATTGCTGGTCTGAACCTACAGCAAATGCTCACCAACTCTCCCATCTTAAGAACTCCATTTTCAGATCCAACTCCCCCACTTTGTAACTCATCCATAAGTCTGCTTTGTGATTCTAGAAAATCACATAAATCAATTGAGATATTCTAGGCACTATCAAGACCTGACATCCGATAGACCTTGGGATAGTGTTCTGCAATTTGATTGTGGAAGATTGTCTTTCAAGAGAGGTGATGCACCTATGCATTACTTGTGTTGAGAAGTGCATAAAAACACCATCAACAAATACCTAAATCAATTTCTCTCCTAGTGCCTATAGCATACTTTGAATAACAAACCCCTTTCTTAGGATGGATAGAAATGAAGATCCCCAATGAAATAAGACAAGACAAGACAAAAGAAAATGAAGAAAAAGAAACAAAGTAAACAAAAACAAAAAAAATATAAAAAAAACAAAACTTAATTAATATGATACATTATAGTACAATTATTTCAAAGCATCAAACCTTCATGAACCAAATTAATGTTTGATAAACTGACCATTAATTGGAAATGGAACAAGTTCTCCTATCAAGGTATTCAAATGAAAAGCATTCTCGCCTAGTATCTCAGCTATTTGATATAGACCTAACTAGAGTCTATCAAATTTCTAGTGATTTCCCTTCTTTTCTCTAGCTTTGTCCCATAGTAACACCAGATCTAATATCCTAAAGGCCTTTACCTTGGCCCTTTTGTCAAACCAAATTTTGACGACAACTTGATGTTTAGAGAACTATTGGAAATCGACATCTCTTTGTTCCTCCATGTTGAGAAAATTGATTAGTCTAACCTTGATCCTATCATCCTTTGTATAAAATTCTTGCATAAACTTAAGGATAGGTATTTGCAAATGGATTGGGAAGACTGGGTCTTGGTCATAGACTAACTTAAATGGTGAATTTCCTAGGGCAGATTTGATTCAGGTTCAATCTACCCATAGGAAAATCTCAATTGGGTGTGTCAGTCCTTAGGATTGTTTTCTAACTATTTTCTTATTACTTCCAAGATATTTTTATTACTGGACTCAACCACTCCATTTCCCCGAGATTAGTAATTAGATGAATATTTCAAAATGATTTTATGTTCATAAGCCCATTGAATAAATTCAGCTGAAGAAAAAGCAGAGCCATTATCACATACCAAGGAAAATGGTACTCCAAACCTGGTGGTGATGTTCTCAGTTAAAAAATTGATAACCACCTTTGTGGTGCTATTTTTGCAAGGTTGAGCCTCGATCCAATGAGTATAATATTCAGTTGCAGTCAAGATGAAATTGTGACCTACAGAAGAGTTTGGGTTAATAAAACCTACAAATTCTAGTGCCCATTGGGCAAATGGTCTTACCTCATACATTGGTTGTAAAGGCATTGTTGAATTTCTTTCCCTCGGTGTAGAGGTCTAACATACATGGCACATCCTAACATGTTGGTGTGCATCCCAAAATACATAAGGCCAATAATAGTCTGAACTAAGAATTTGATGAGACAAAGCATCTACAGATCCATGTCTTGTACCATGTATTCCATGAAACTCAGAAATGGTGTGCTTAGCCTCTTGTTGATCCAAATAGTGCAGGTAAATTCCTTGAAATTTCATTATGTAGATAGATCCCCCTTGAAGAATATAATGAGCACTCTTCATCCTCAATTCTCTCCTCTGAGTAGCATTCATCCCTTCTAGATATCTATTGTTGAGGAGGAAGAAGATCAAATATGTGTACCAGGGATCCTTAGTAAATGACTACACAATGTACTACTGATATGTGATATTCTTGTCCACATCTACCATTCCCCTTTATAAAACCTTCCCTCGAACAAGTTTCATTGGATGAATCTCTAATTCAAACTCTTGTAAAATAGCCATCCACTTTCCTCTTCGCTCTCCCAATTTTCTTTGCATCAAGAGAGATTTTATAGCCGAATTAGGAACTGTGGCAATTACGTGAATTTGTTGAATGTAATTCCTAAATTTATTTACCACTCAAAACAATGCAAAAGTTTGTTTCTTCAGGAGTGAGTACCTAACTTCTACATTCTTAGAAAGAGAGCTCATGAAGGTGATAGGTCTTTCCTCTCCCTCATTTCTTCATTGCATTAAAACAACTACACACGAATGGTCAAATGCGAAATAATAGATATAAAAAAGGCTTTAGATAATCTGGGTTGGTTAAGACAGGGGCCTCATATATTGATTGTTTAATCTATGAGAAAGAAGATTTGGCCTCTGATGAGCCCAAAATATGCTCGTAATTTAAATATCATAAATTATTTTTAAATACCCTTACTCTTTTTAATGGTTGTTTTAAACTCTGTGATTATAAAAATTTTATTTAAAAATGGGTAGTATCCTATGGCAAGCATTCTTATATTCCTCCATCCTAATATCTTTGTATGTCTATATTCATGGCCCTGTTTGACCTCCAAATTGACTGATAGGATACATGTGGTTTTTGCATAAATGAGATGAATTTAATGTGTGTGATTAATGAATGAATATTGTGTTATTATATGCATGCCTTCTTTTGCCTCTATTGCCATGTGTTTCACAGGTTGTTGAAGTTTCCATGAACGAATCAATGTGCAACAAACCTCGGTCCTATAGTGAAGACCATTTCCACCACGACATCGAGGAAGTTGTTCCACCGAAGACTCTTTATCCGATTCATTGGGAGGAGATCTAAATGGTCATCAATCTAGGAAGAGTGGAATGCTAGATTCTCTCTAAATCAGTTGAATAGATATGCTTTCATTTATCGAAGTCTATTCCTTAGAATTAGGAAGCATCTATGTCCACATCTTTCTCTATTAAGTTAGTTATTTAGTTATTTTTCTATAAATAAATGTTCCTCCTATGTGAGTGAGCAAGTAGAGAAGAGAAAAACACTAGATTAGAAATAAAAGAATAGAATAGAGTATGCTCGAGTTAGTATTGTAATGATAAACAGAGTTTTCTATTAGTTTTCTTACAAGCAGAACAACCATGTATACGATTCTGAGTTTATGAATAAAAGATGATGAAGTTTTGAGTTCAATTCTTGCATAGTTTGGTTGATGCTTGCTAAGGGGGCCCACTTAGTAAGTATCTATAGTTAGTTATTTATTTCCCATTGTTTATCTGTTAGAATTTCATTCCAGGAAGTTTTGGCGCAAACTCAGTCTTCTATTGTTCCTACAGCATAAGGAATCCATCCCTATGTTTGTTCCCGCAGCATAAGACCAGTTCATGGTTTGTTTCTCAGTAATAGTTGTCATGATTTCTTCTTTAATTAAGTTATGCTTAAGTTGATAAGACTTTGCCATACGTTCCTGCATCAGAAGTAGAATTCCTTTCACACATTTATTTCTAGTAGGTTGTGGCTAAAATTGGTTCTTAGTGCACATACAGTGCTGCTCCATTTCAAGTATATGTTCTCTGGTTTGAAAAATTAAATGAATGACCATGAGAAGATGTTAGTCACCTGCTGGAATGTCCAATTCCCAGGTTAGGATTTTTGGTGACTTTTATATCCTTTTGTGGGCCTCAACCATTTTTGGCGCTGTTGTTGGGGATGGTGTCAAGCTAAGAACCTATCAATTCATTTTTAGTAGTAGTTTAGTGTGCTTATTCAAGAATTTCAAATCCTTCAATTTTCATTTAAGTTCGTTACATGCATAGAAGAAGAGACTCTCTAGGAAGATTTCTCCCAAACCCTTCCTTCACTGATAATGATTTTGAATCAGCTTATAATCTATTGGAGGAAGGAGAAAACCAAGATATTAATCCATTTGTTGAAGACCCAATCATTGAATTTCCCTTTGACCTAGCTGATGAAGAACCTCGGGAAAATCCATTTACTTTGATACTTCATCAAGTAGATATGGCACAAAATCCACCTAATCGACCTCCTACTTTTGAATTCCCTATCATACCCCAGCAAGATAATGATAACCTCAAAAATATTCCATCTTCATTAATTCCCAAGTTCTATGGACTAGTTATAGAGGACCCATACACTTTTTTGTTTGAGTTTGACATCCTCTGTCGAAGCTATGATTACACCACAAATGCTCACAAGCTGAAGTTGTTTCCTACTACTTTGAAGGAAGGAGCTCTAAGATGGTTCATGATTTTGGGGAGGAATGTTGTCCATAGTGGGAAATCATGCAAACAAATTTTATTGAGAAATATAAGGAATATTGCAAGAGTGGTAGTAAGGGCGATGATATATTCCGAATTCAGTAGAAGGAGGATGAAAGCCTCGAAGACTACATCTCAAGGTTTTTGTTTTCCTTGAAAAAGAATTCAGACCATACTCTCAATGAAGAATCTTAGAAATTACTTTTTCTAAGGTGAATCAATGATTCTTGTATTGATGCTCTAGATCTTATGGGAGGAGGAGATATAACCCAAGTGCCTTGGGATGATATTATGTCCATATGCTGCAAATACTCTTGAGAAAATGTCAAGAAGGGAAGAGGTCATCAGGCCACAGTGGGAAAGTCTTCTACAAATAGAGTTTCACTAATGGATATTTCAAATTTGCTATTTGATTTCAAGCAAGATATCATAAACAATATGGCTACACAATTGGATACTATACAAGCTCAAAAGAAACATGAGGAAGCTGAAGCAATCTTGGCTAAGTTCTATCCACATTGTTGACAAAAGAAGTGTGACTGCAAATGTAAGATGGTGGCTAACCTGGAGGCTAAGCAATTACCTACTGACTTTAAGGTAGTAGAAGGTGATGATGACCAAGTATTCTATGTTGCACAAAGGTGCCCATGGGCTCAAAGACAAGGTATGCCTCAAGACCCTTTGAATTTTGGTAATCCTTACTCTAATTATAGTAACCAATGGCAACCTACATCTGGCCCATCACCACCATGGAATACCTCTCAACCACAATGCCCTAACTATCAAAGTCCACAATGGAAATCTCCTCAAGGAGTTTGGCAGCAACCACAAGGACAATGGGCTCCACCCCAAGATAACTGGCAGCAAAATCCTCAATAGAGAGGTTCTCAACAATGGCAAAACCAATTCTCTAGATTTTTGTAGCTTCAACAACCACAAAATTAGGCCCTCATGCCACCTCCTACAACACCTGTAGCAAATATTGGCCCTCCAAAACAAATGCCTATGCCTGCTCAACCATTGCCAAATCCTAATAATAAGTAGCAGCAACAGTAGCCTATGTATTTTGCAGAAGTCAATCGGTATCCAGCCTATGCTCTGAATATTAATGATATCCATCTTAGGTCTTGAACCACCCTACCTACTCCATTGCCACTAGTAATTACTGAAATTCTAGATCCTCTCTCTGAACAACTGACTGGTCTTACAAAACAAATACCTATATCAGATACTATATCTAAGGAGCCTATCCAACAACATCTAGCAAAACCACCTTTTCCTCAAATATTGCAAGTCAATAGCCTCAATTCTATGGTAGAGCCTACCTTTGATATTTTGGATCAACTAAAAAATGTACACATTCAAATCCCTCTTTTTCAAGCCATTAAAGATGTTCCAATCTATGGTAAAGCCATTAAGGAGTCTTGTTTGAAGAAACCTAGAAGGAATAAAAAGGATCCCCAAACTATCCATGTTCTAGAAAATTTGGCAAATATTATGTTAGGGAAGGTAGTCATGCCAAAATATGCTGACCCGAGGAGTCCTGTGGTACAAATCAATATTAATGGTCAGATAGTAAAGAATGTTTTGGTTGACCTTGGTGCAACCATCAATGTAATGACCAAGCATAATATGGATTATTTGAATATCCTAACCATTAGGTCTACACCTACCATCCTATACCTTGCTGATAGTTCCACAGTAACACCTAATGGCATGGTGGAAGATATAATTGTCAACCTTGAGTCTTGGGAAAACCTTGCAGATTTCACCATATTGTCCACTAAAGCAACCTTGGGAGAATATCCTATCATCCTAGGTAGACCATGGTTAGCCATAACTAATGCTTTTATAGGATGTCATTCAGGAGACATGACAATTTTTGATGGTTAGTCAACAAAGAAATTGGCCTTATACCCACCTGCCTAGCCTCAACTAGAGTTGTGTCAACCAATTTGGCCAGATTTAGGTGAGAAAACTGAAGAATTCAATTCATTGGCTCACTTAATGATGCTACAAACTAATCTATTTTCCCAACTTTAAGGTGAGGATGACCTTTTTTTACAAATTTTGCAGCTCTGACATGAGTAGTCCATCTATTTTAGATAACTGTCCTCAGCAATGCTTCCTGCAGCAACTAAATCCTGAGAACCTATCATTTAAAATTCCTACAATCTATCAACATTTGCTTCCACAAGAAATACAAACACCACCTTTATCAGTAGACTCTATGAATGATCTTACCAAGAAAATTGAGTTGTCACTAGGCCATTGTCTGAATATCAATAATAAACTGCCTCGATCTCAACAAACTACCCTAGTCACAATGTTGCAAGATCAACACAAAGATTTTTCATGGGACTATGAGGATATGAAGGGAATAGATCCTCAACTTTGTACTCATAGGATCTACATTAAAGAATATTTTTACCAGTTAGGTAGCCTCAAAGAAGGATAAACCCAACACTCAGAGAAATAGTTAAAAATGAGCTCCAAATTTTTCTTGATGCTGGTTTCATCTACCCTATTTCAGATAGCCAATTGGTATCTCCATTGGTGATTGTTACTAAAAAAGGTGGAAGATGGAGAGTTTGTGTAGACTACAGAGAGTTGAATACAACTAAAAAGGATCACTTTCCACTACCATTTGTTGATCAAGTACTAGACTCATTGTATGGAAAAAAATATTTCTCATTTTTGGATGGATATAGTGGGTATAATCAAATTAAAATTGCCCCTGGGGATCAAGACAAAACAACCTTTACCTATCCATGGGGGAATTTTAGTTACTTTGTCCTACCTTTTGGCCTGTGTAATGCACTTGCAACATTTCAAAGGGCAGTAATTAGTATTTTTGTTGACATTTCTCATGATTCTATGGAAATCTATATGGATGAATTCACCACTTATGGAGTTACTTATGAAGAAGCATTAGCAAATTTGGAGAAAGTGTTGAAAAGATGTCAAGAACACAATTTGTCTTTAAACAGTGAGAAGTGTTTTATGATGATGCAAGAAGGAATTGTTTTAGGCCATCATATCTCCCCAACAAGAATTCAATTTGATCCTGCAAAAATAGAAGTCATTCTAACTTTGCAAACACCTATGAAAAAAAAGGATGTTAGAAGCTTCTTAGGACATGCTGGATATTATAGAAGATTTATTAAAGATTTTAGAAAAACAGTCATTCCCCTATATGCCTTATTGACTAAGGATTGTGAATTTAACTGGACTGAGGCCTATGATAAATCTTTCCTATAGCTTAAGAACTTACTTACTAATGCACTTGTTCTTCAAGGACCCAAGTGGATTATGCCCTTTCATATACACACAAATGCTTCTGATTATGCCATAGGGGTAGTGTTAGGACATAAGGAGAGTTCCATAGAACATGCCATCTATTTCATTAGCAAAAACCTTCAAGGCCCAAAATTAAACTATGTTGTCGCATAGAAAGAATTCCTAGTAGTTGTGTATGCTTTGAACAAGTTTCAACATTATGTCACTAGCTACCAAATATTTGTTCATATAGATCATGCAGAAATAAGGTACCTCATGAATAAGCCTACCATATCTGGTAGATTAGCAAGGTGGCTACTATTGTTGCAAGAATTTGATATCACAGTTATTAACAAGCCAGGTAGGGAAAATGTGGTGGTTGATTTCTTGTCAAGACTTCAAACAACTACACCTGCCACCTTAGAGGTAATTGATGATAGATTTCCTGATGAACATCTATTTTATATTGTTGCTCAAACCCCATGGTATGCAGATATTGCAAATTATTTAATAGCCAACAAAATTCCAGCTTAATTCTCACCAAAGGATAGGAGGCTATTGATTGAGAAAAGTTTTAACTTTTCATGGATTGCAGACTATTTTTTTTACATAGGACCTGACTAACTCATGCGAAGGTGTGTTAGAGAAGATGATACATATGAAATTTTTCATGCTTATCATGATGAGCCATGTGGTGGGCACTTTGCATCTAAAATAACATCAATGAAAGTGCTTAATACAGGGTACTATTGGCCCACACTACACAAGGATGTTGACACTAGAAAATGTGATAGATGTCAAAGAATGGGAAGAACAACAAGGTCTGATGAAATGCCCCTGTATCCACAAGTGGTAGTTAGTCCCTTTGATAAGTGGGGAATTGATTTTGTTGGACCTATTGATCCTCCATCCAATGGAAAATCCTACATTTTAGTTTGCATTGATTATGTAACCAAGTGGGTGGAAGTGAAAGAAATGACTCATGCCTGTGACAATAAAGTTGTTGAGTTCCTCTATGAATAGATTTTTACTCAGTTTGGAGTCCTAAGAAAGCTTGTTACTGATCAAGGAGCTCAATTTACTTCAAACCTAATCACTACATTGATGAATGACTACAAGATCAGGCACAGAAAATCAAGCCCCTATCACCCTCAAGCCAATGGTCAGGTAGAGGTTACTAATAGAGAATTGGAGGCAATCCTTACAAAAACAGTCCAGTTACATAAGAAATATTGGAGCAATCATCTTCCAGAAGCAGTCTAGGCCTATAGGACAACATGGAAAACAACTACAAAGTTAACCCCTTTTGAGTTACTTTATGGAAAAACTACCATGTTTCCAATAGAGTTTGATCATAAGACCTTAAGGAACACTCTTCAGCTCAATATTGATCTTTCAGAAGCCTAAAAGGAATGCCTCCTACAACTAAATAGATTGGATGAGATAAGGAAAGCTTCCCTATAGCACACTGAAGCCATCCAACAACAAAGAAAGAAATGGCATGACCACAATGTCTGAACTAAGCATTTCTCTGTAGGTGATTGGGTGCTACTCTATGACTCTAGGTATAAAGAGAATCAAGGTAAGCTTGCAACAAGATGGTTTGGTTCATATGAAATTGAAAATTTATTTGATAATGGTTCAGTTCAGCTGGATACAATCGATCTTGTCTGCTTCAAAATATTGGTTAATGGACACTGTCTTCGGTTGTATCATAAGCCTGTATCCAAAGAAAAATTTATGAAGCAGTTTGTTTCTGATCCAGCCACTAATCTTCATGTAGCGAAAGGCTTCTGTCTTCTTCCTGCAGCATCTCTTTGAAAACTATGTTGTACGTCCATAATAAAGGTTTTATTTTTACAGAAACTCCATCATCATCCATCACCATCAATCACCATCATTCATTTCATCTTTCTTTTCTATGTCACCCATCCACATCACCCATCCTACCGTACCACCTCCATTGTTTATCTTTTCCAAGCAGTCATTTCAGGTTGTGCTATGATATCTCCCAACATCCGCGAGCATTTAATATAAGGTACACAATATTCCTTTTATTTGTCACATCATTCATTTCTTCCATTTATTCCTTTATTACAAGTGTCTATTAGTCATTACTGCTCTTTCTTCACCTATCCTTTCGCACATGTGAGGAAAAATGTCAAATCTTAAGTAGGGGGCGGGGATAATTTGTTTCAAAACTTTTTCTTTTGCTAATGCCACATTCGTTAAAAATAATTTTTAGATTATACTTCCCAAGAATGAATTCATTCTTTTTCCCTAATCAACAAGTTAACTGCTTAATTAAGTAGTTTCTAAAAATCATTGCATTCAATTGTCTTTTATATCATTTTTAGAAAGAAAAGAAAGGTAAACAAGTCGAAAAGAAAAGAAACTGAGCAAAGAAAAAGTGTTTTTCAAATTCTCAGAAGAGGTTAAGTTTCAAGGATTTTAGCAGAGTCAATTTTTGAATATGGGTGGTCAGCTAGTAAGACATTAGCCAGCAGCTCATGAGGCCTTAAACACAAGATCCTCATGTGGTTCAGGCATTCAATATTTATGGATAGTTGAACTATTTTCTAAGGATAGATTCTTTCAACGAGGAAGCTACAGGTGAATTTTTAAGAAATCTTTCAGAAGGAGAGGCTATAGTATGGGGTTTAATAGTTGTCGTAATAGAGGAATGGATTACTGAAGTGACTGGTGTGTATGTTAGAATGTGAAAATCAAAATGAATCCAAACTAATACACCAATGAAACATTAGATTAAAGAAACTAAACTAGAAAGCATAAATGCAAACTCTAAAACAACAGCTTCTTCAAATTTGTCCCATTGTCCTCTATCTCTCAGGAATTTGATTAAAGATGCTGGCTCTCAGTTGTGCAAACAACAACTTTTTTGAAATGATCACTTTAAGAGAATGAGATTTAATGAAATTGCATATGCATGACTAAAATATTAAGCTATGAAATTGAAATGCTAAGATGCTGAAATGCAACTATAGTAACTGCATATGAAATCAAAGATTCAAGGTCCTTTTCCACTCACAAGAGGGCTGTATTTATAGATTTTTGAAGGCAGGAATTCAATTGGCCAAGATCGACAGTTGAGTTCAAACCTGTTAAAATGAATGGTGAGAGATCGAGAATTCGGAAAGACGATGGAATTTTAAAAGACGGATGGAGAATGAAGAGACAATTGAAAGGTGTCTCTCATAATTTAAATAAATAAATATTTAATTATCTGTGAGAAATGAAAAGGTTTTAATTAAATATTGAAAATATTTAATTATGTGAGAAGAGAAAAAACTTTTTATTAAATATTGAAAAATATTTAATTAGTGAGAAGAGTGAAGAATTTAGAAAGTGTTTTAATTAAATATTTTATCATTTAAATTTGGAATTTAAATTTGTGATAATTAATGTAAATAAATTGTGAAATCTATTTAATTAATTAAGAGGAAGATAACATTAATTAAATAAACTTATTTATTTAATTAAACTAGAAGAATTGGAAAATGAACAATATAAATAAAGAATTAAATTTATTTATATGTAGATGACTTAAGAATATTAATTAAATAATTCATATTTAATTAATTAACAGGTTTGATTAACCGTGACCATTTTTAGATGTATACATTTTGCCCTCTTTGAAGTGATGTGTTTTACGCATTGCTTCAAAGAATTTTGCCCCAGATTTTTGAAAGTAACAATGCTATATGCCCCCTCGGGTGATGAATCAGATAAAGATGATTTTTGGAAATGTTTACTAGTTTTTTATCTGATTCATCTACCGATAAAGATGATTTGATGAAAACCCCTATTGAAAGATTGATATGAAGATAAAGAACTTTGATTTTTCCCCGATTGATGATGCTTTTTGATTGATAAATTTGCTTCCATGCGATATGAAAAACAAATAGTAGATGAAATTGATTGATAAATTTTCTTCCATGCGATATGAAAAATAAATAGTAGATGAAAATGATTGATAAATTTTCTTCCATACGATATGAAAAACAAATAGTAGACTTGATTTGATTGATAAATTTTCTTCCATGCAATATGAAAAACAAATAGTAGATTTGATTGATAAATTTTCTTCCATGCGATATGAAAAACAAATAGTAGATTTGATTGATAAATTTGCTTCCATTCGATATGAAAAACAAATAGTAGATTTGATTGATAAATTTGCTTCCATTTGATATGAAAAACAAATGGTAGATTTGATTTGATTGAAGAGGATTGATACAAGAATTTGATGAAGATGATTGATTGGTTGAATGAGTTTGATTAGAAGAAGCGATGTAATTGATTAGAAGAAATTGAAATAAATGATTGGATGCATTAATGCAAAATGATGAAAAAGAGAGGATGATAAGTGATAGGAGATTGGTAAGAGAAAATGAGAAGAAAGAAACATAAATAGATTCAAAAAAATGAGTATGATGTTGCCCCAGTCAAACTACAAGCCGAGATGGATTGACGATGATGATGATAGTGTTGTTGATTAGGGAAGGATACATCCTAGAACAACACAAGTATAGGGAAGGATACATCCCGATGATGATGATGATGATCAAGGCTTATAGTAAGGCTAGGAACAAGACCAAAGGTATGATTAAATGATTTGTGCTAGATTGAATTGATTGACAAGATGAGATTGGAAGAAATGATTGGATGAATTGATCGAGATGATGCAAATGAGATGTGATGGATATGATAATGATCATGATGAATAAATTGAGATGATAATGAAATGAAATGATGATGAAAATGAGATGTAACAAATGTCCAGTCATATTCAACCGTTTCTGAAAAAGATATTCAAGAATGTGGTCAACCCTCAAAAATCTATTTAAAAGTCCCTCGGAATGCAAATGAATTATGCAGTCCTAATAATGAATTATGCAATCCTAAATGAAATAATGAATCATTCTCCTTGTTGCCATTTCCTGCTATGTTTAGCTGTCATCATTGAGCCTTTTAATATGTTGAAAGTTAGTACAAACATCAAAGGGTATGTTAGTGCCAATGATGACCTAAGCACTGCTTTCATAATGTTTGATATAGCAAGTTAATACAAGCATCGAGGTATAATTGAACCAAGATGACCTAAGTATTTCTTGCATAAACAAACAAAAGTTAACCATTTTCCTATGCAAATTCTGAAATGTCATCAATGATATGTTGTAGAGCATGTCCCATGACCAATTTGCATCATACTAAGGATTAACTTACAGACAGCAAGCAAAGAAAAATCACACTTCTTCCTTGTGATTCTAGTTCAATACATCATTGAACCACTCCAAAGATATGATGTCATCAAATATCAAAACAAAAATTGCAACTGATTGCTTTAAGTTTTCCATTGATTTAATTTAGATTAAGATCATCCAGTTTGTTTTAGTTTCAAAGTATGACATGTCTCAAAGCTGTTTTGACCAGGCTTGATTGGATATTCGATTGTTGATCTGATACTTGATAATTGACACATGTTGCTTGTTTGTTTGCTTAAAAAGTTGATTTCCCCCAATGAGTTCAGGATTTTGCCCCTAGTCTAGGGTGAGACACGACCATTTTATTGATGAAATCATATGATTTATTGATTTTGCTTTGGATTTCAGGAATATTTTGATTTTTTTGAATTTTGATGTTTTTTGAATTTTTTGAATTTTGATTATTTGGATATGGACATACATGATGATATCAGTGCTTTGTTTTGAGATTTTTTTGAAAACCAAGCTAAGGTTGATTGATCAAATTGATGGATTGATAGTTTGACTAAGTGTGTTAAGTAAAATGAGGTCATAATGGATTTGTTAATTTGGCTAAGTGTGTTAAGCCAAACAAAGATGATAATGAACTTGTAAACCCAAGGAATTTGTGTTATCCTAGAGTAAACTCGTTCACAAGATGGTTGTCTGACTAAGTGTGTTAAGTCAAACAAGGTGATAATTGATTGGATTCAATTGATCAAGATTGATGAAGCTTGATTTGGAATAAAATTATTTTGATGATTTGATGTGACACTAACATGCAAGTTAGACGTGACTGATATGAATTGTTCAGATTGATGTTCGACAAAAGATAAAGCTTGATAAGGAGTGTCTTCCTATCAAAATATGCCATGGGCTAGTGATTTGGATCTTTTGGCTCGTAAATGCTTGATCAATTCGATTTTATGTATTCCAATGTTTAGATCACCACATAAGTTGGAGGATATATATCAAGATTCACTCCTGAAGTAAGATGTAAACATCTGCCCCCAATGTCTAACAATGTATGGGTGGATTCTTGAATAGGTGTATGGATAGATACTGTAAGCATGCAAAGGATGCCAAGGGTTATCTTGTGACAAGATAAGGTGTTTGAATAGAGGAATACTCATTCAGATAATACTTCGAGGCTCAGATAACGTTTGGATTGGATAGGATCAATGAAAATGACCCATGTCAAGATGTTTACCATAAACAAGTATAAAGTGTTTACCAAAACTTATCGAGATCAAGATAATGTAAATAGATGGTAATGGGCTGGACAAACAGTTCATGGATGAACAGATGATATGGATGGAATGTTGGCTTTATTATGGATGCGATAAGATACTTTCTCTTGAATTGGTGCATGTAGATGCTTGATTCTACACATGACACATGTTTGCCAGGTTTTCATCATGGTACCTATCCAAAGTGCCATCGAAATGGTTTTCACTAGAGGACGATTTTTCTCTTTACTATTTCCAATCCTTTTTTTTTTTTTTTTACCAAGATGCCTATTTGCCAGGTTTTCATCAAGACAATGATTTTTCTCTTATTTTGATTTTTTTATATTTTTTGAGAGATTTTAAGTTGATGTTGATGCTTCTGTCATAATGTGCCATTGATATCCTGCTTGAAGAAGCTTCTTTCCCAAGATACGTGCACTTGAATGCAACTTCTGAGATCCTTGATCTTCTTTGTGCGCACATCGTGATAGAGTGCCTTTTGAATCCTTATGATGAATGGTTGTTGCCAACACATGGTTAATGAAAGAATTGGTTATCATGTGTGGAGGCATGGATTGAGTGTGTTTAGGAATAAAAGGTGGATTTGTTGAAAGTTTGGAACCTTTGACTCTCCAAACTTGGGAAGATGAGCAGTGATGAGTGGTTATGGAAGTGTGCATGGAATTAGGACCAACTGCTTGATACACTTTGTGTGTTGCTTGAGAAGCTTTCTTTTGCCTTTGTGGACATCTTTGATGGATACTTGCCCCTTTTTTATTTTGCCCCATAGTTTCTTTGACTGAGGGAGTTTGATAGGGATAATCTTTCTTTGTATTTTTTGGTATCCAAGGGTATTTGACTTGTCTGATATGCTTCTTAGCTTCTTTTTCTTTGATAATGTTCTTCATGCTTTGATTCAATTTTTTCTTTTGACATTGGTCCCAATTTGTGGATGGGGTGATGAGTGGATGAAGATTCATGACGTGGCTAGTTGTAGTATTGGCATTAGTTTCATCAGAAAGATTCTTTGTGCCCTCTATGTTGACATTTGCTTGAGACAAAGTTGCCCCCAATTTTATGAAAGTATTACTGATATGTTGAGATCCCTTGATTGTCAAATAACCAAGGCCTGATTCTTAGGATTTTCAATAATCTGCACTAGTTCTAGGATTCCTTGTTCATGTAGGCCTAATCCTCTGCCTTGATAATTCATCTGCTAAAAAAGCCTATTTGCAATAGGATATGATTTACCTTGGAAACAAGGTGCTAATCCTTCTCTGCTCTGTGGTGGATCTTCAAAAGTGACAACTTCCTTATTGATAAGATAATTTTCTCTTATAAAGGTGAGTGATCCAGGTTTTTAAGTGATAGGATCTTCCATAAGTGGGATGAATGCCTGATTGGTATGTTTATCTTGATCTTGTGAGATATCGGATTGTGATGCTCCTTCAAGAGGTGTTGATGCTTCATTGTCCTTGTGAAAGTGTTCCGCATGATTCATTCTTGATATGCTTTCACATGATTTTTCTGATTCACAACTTTTGTAGAAGCCTTCTTCATGACCCATTTCTGACATGTCTCTGGATTTCTCTATATTCTGACCATGTGTATAAATGTTAAGAGTAAGAGACTCTTGTTCCTTGGTAAGAGTATGAGATTCTTGTTTTGAATGATGATCATCTATGTGTCCATCCAAAGAAAGCATATTATGGGTAGATGGAGGAGTATGTGCTATATGGATATGATCCTCATTTGCAATATCTTCTATAGATAGGAGAGTGCCCATTAGATCATTGTAGTATCTAGGAGATACGAATCCTTGATTTTGACTAATTCTAGAATTAATTTTGACATGTTTTGGATCAAGTTCTTGACATGGGTCAATTTCAAATGATGGATTTCTTTCAAAGGGTTTTTGGACATCGTCATAAGGCATGGGAAGTGGCTCAATATCCTCTTGATCTTTGAGTGGGCTTGGATCAAATGGTGAGTTGAGGATTCTTTCACTGTTCACAGTCATGGGATCGAAGGATGTCAATATGCCTTGGGAGGGACCATTGCTAGACCTTGGTGATAACTGTTGATCGTGCTTTGAAATATGTTCTTGAGATATGTCCTCTAACTCATGAGGCATTGTAGAGATATTTTCAATACAATCATTGGTTAATGGATCATGGATTATGTCAATAGGATCAAATATCATCAACACTCCTTGAAATAGATCTTTGTGGGAGGGGTCTTGATCATAGCTAAAAAATGGCTCTTGATGAATGTTGATTTGATCACTAGATGGGGTAGACATATCTTCATAGTTCTCATTGATGGATTGATTTTGATCATTGTCTTCAATAGTTATCGTGGAGAAATTGTCAAATTTTTCAACCATATGATCAAATGATGTTGGCATTTCTTTAAGAGTTGTGATGAGCCCTTGACATGAGGATGATGGGATACTTTGATCTTGACCTAGAAAAGAATCATTAGATGGAAGGGAAGCTTTGGATAGGATGGAAGAATTGTCATGCTCCTAGGATGTGATTGAGTCATGAGAGGGTATGGATTCATAAGATGGGGTGGAGGGAGGACTTGGAAGAATATTTTGTTCTTGATATGGAAGAGGATTATCATGGGTGAATAATGAAAGGAGGGGATCATCATATGATTCTTGAGATATGGGATCTTGATCAAAGATTGGAAGGATTTGTAGAATTTAGGTATCATGGGATGGAGTGGAGAGAATTTTTTGTTTGAGATGTATAGATTGAAATGAATCATTAGATGTAGAGAATATGATAGAAGAAGGTAATTGAATGGGATCATTGAATTGGGTGGAAGAACCATGAGGTTCATTTTGAATTATGGGAGATGAAGATAAATACATGGCATGACAAGATTGGTCAATGTTATTTGATGGCTTAGATTTGGGCTTCCCTTTTAACCTTTGCAAAAGTTTAGAAACATTAAATTTGGTTGATGTTGTTTTTGGAGAAGAAGAGGTTACATTCATATTTTTTTCAAAGGACTTTTTAGTAGTGCCCCCTTTTATTTCCTTGATTTTCCTTTGGAGTGCTCTTACTTGTTGGGTAAGAGTACTAAGATCGTTTAAGGGAGTTTCCTTCTTTTCAGGATTCTCTTTAATTTTATCCATATTGTAGTCAGAGGGAAATTTGGCACCTTGGTTTTCCAATAAAAGAAAGTATCCTTCTTTATTTTTCTCTAAGATCTTTTCCATAGTTAAGAGAAACTGTGGATCTTGTTCAGCTTCTTGAAGCATTTCTTCTGTTATCTCTTGATTTGAACCATTTCCATAAAGCCTATGAACAAGATTTTCTTCCCTATCACCCATGTTTTAAAGTTTTCGGATGATCTTATCTAAATTAATGTTTTGTAAACACAACATGCAATAGGAAGATAATTGTTTTTAAAGACACATAATCTAAAACATTGAGTGTATGTTCTTGAGATTTTCACATATTTTGAACAAAATAAGCATTCCAAGCAGACTCACTCTTAGTTGTCAAAATAGGTCATCATAGAAATCACAACCCACAACTTAAAATCGCGTCAACTCACACAACCATGTCACCCCCTAGAGGGCACCCGTTTTTTTGTCTTTTCTAGGTGCATACTCAAGGTGACAGAAGTGGATACTGAATCCCCTAAGCAAACAATACATGGTGATTATATGGTCAGTATCTTGGGGATAGATTCTTCCCTCCCCTTGCACTATGATTAAAATGATGTTTGGTTACTGACACGGTTGGCTTTCTACACTATGGTTTGTAGTCAAGGTTTCCGTTCAGTGTGAAAATAGATAAACTCCCTCAAGAGACCTCCCAACCTTTAGAACAAAGGTTTTGGGGATGGTTATCTTTGCACACTGTTGTCGAATTGTAGACTTTCTCCGAATTTGCTTTTGATTATAGTGGGTTGGAAAACCTGGCTTTGGTTGTTCCCACTTAGGTCGTTCCTCTTGGGTGAGTACTTTTTCCCACAAGAGCAGGCCCTCTAAAGGATGTAATAAAGCATAAACATTGCATGAAAATGAAAAGGCAGTCTGGTATTTTGGTCACCTAGTTAAGGGGAGAGCATAAACCTATTACCCACAATCACAACAAACAATAATGGTTCAATTTTAAATCCCAAATTGACAATTCTCTACACTAAGTGAAGATGTTGCTTCACCAAAAACAAGGGATTCATTTTAACCAAAAGAAAATTTATGTTTGGTGACTATTCTAGGATTGGTTAATTCATATTTAAATGTCTATCCTAGGATTGCTTCATTTTATTCCCCATACATCAATAAAACCTCTGGCCGTGGTCGCGTCAGATCTAGACAACAATTTAAGAATGAGATTATAATTTCTCCCAAAGTGTTTAAAAACACTTGTTACAATCATGTGATAATGATTTTTATTTCATTTTCATGCTCCATGGTCCTTTAAAATCTGCAATAAAAGCTCTAAATGTTAGATGGAATCAAGAAACAATAAGATATGAGGGTTAGATAAATGATTAAGCATAACAACCCTTAAATTTAGACCAAGTTTCATTGTGGTTTGACATTAAGTGAGAATTTGAAAATTTAAACTATGTAAAAGTTGATAAATACCTACACCATTGGATATCTTATGAAATTCTACCTCATTTCAAAAAAAAAAGCTCTGAAAAAGACCAAGATATGGCCATTTTAAGATTGACTAAAAATATGAAAATCAGAAACTGTATGCGCTAAAACAGTCCATGGATGTGCCAAAAGATGCCATGTATGCGCTAAAACAAAGCCTGGATGCGCCAAAAGATGCCATGTATGTGCTAAAATAGAGCTTGGATGTGCAAAAATAGTTTTCGGATGCACGAAAACAATTTCTGGATGCACAAAAATAGTCTCTGGATGCGCGAAAACAGTCCCTGGATGCGCCAGAACAATCTGTGGATGTGCCAAAATAGTCTGTGGATGCACTGAAAGAAATATCGTATGCCCCAAAGCACAACTCCAGTCCGTCACCTATCAGAAAAATCTGCAAATAAAAGATTAAAATGAGGGGATGCCCCATGGTGGGCGCCAGAAATGTGTATGTTAGAATGTGCAAATCAAAATGAATCTAAACTAATACATCAATGAAACATTAGATTAAAAAAACTAAACTAGAAAGCATAAATGAAAACTCTAAAATAATAGCTTCTTCAAATTCATCCCATTGTCCTCTATCTCTCAGGAATTTGATTAAAGATGCTGGCTCTCAGTTGTGCAAACAACAACTTTGTTGAAATGATCACTTTAAGAGAATGAGATTTAATGAAATTGTATATGCATGACTAAAATATTAAGCTATGAAATTGAAATGCTAAGATGCTGAAATGCAACTATAGTAACTATGTATGAAATCAAAGATTTGAGGTCCTTTTCCACTCACAAGAGGGCTATATTTATAGATTTTTGAAGGTAGGAATTCAATTGGCCAAGATCGACGGTTGAGTTCAAACCTATTAAAATGAATGGTGAGAGATCAAAAATTTGAAAAGACGGATGGAGAATGAAGAGACAATTGAAAGGTGTCTCTCATAATTTAAATAAATAAATATTTAATTATGTGTGAGAAATGAAAAAGTTTTAATTAATTATGTGAGAAGAGAAAAAACTTTTTATTAAATGTTCAAAAATATTTAATTATTGAGAAGAGTGAAGAATTTAGAAAGTGTTTTAATTAAATATTGAAAATATTTAATTAAATGAAGAATATCATTTAAATTTGGAATTTAAATTTGTGATAATTAATGTAAATAAATTGTGAAATTTATTTAATTAATTAAGAGGAAGATAGCATTAATTAAATAAACTTATTTATTTAATTAAACTAGAAGAATTGGAAAATGAACAATATAAATAAATAATTTAATTTATTTATATGTAGATGACTTAAGAATATTAATTAAATAATTCATATTTAATTAATTAACACGTTTTATTAACCATGACCATTTTTAGATGTATACAACTGGGCTTCCAACAGTAGGAGAGAACTTCCCTTCAGGAAGGGATGTTGTCTCTTCCAGGGAAGAATTCACATTGCCAATGGATAGACCCTTAGAAGTTTCAAAGCAAGGATGCAAACGGGTCTCACTACCTTATCCATATACAAAATACGCCTCCTTCATAATCAGGTATTTGACTTGTGAAGGACACTTTTCTTATTTGCATTCCTACCATTTTAAACTATTAATTCATATGAGACATGGGTTAGCTGTCAACGTCCCAAATTTCTTGTTAAATCTTTTGGAGTATAGTACCTATGAAACTCAGAAGGGTAAAGATAATTCCATCAACTATCATGCCCTTATTAAATTTTTGATTGAGCGTTCTTTGAGGGATGTATCACCCCTTTCTTGGCAAGAATGTTTTTCCCAAAAAGGACTGCAACCTTCGGAACCTCGTAGAGTATCCCCTACATAGCCCAAGAAAAAGAAAAAGAAATTAGATTGTACGAGTAGGGAAGCTAAGCAGGAATCATCTACTCTTGTAGCCTCCACACCTAAGCCTTTTACTCGGATAAAAACAAGGTCTGCTACAAGAAAAGAAAAGGGAAAAAAAAAAGTAGGCAAACCACCAAGTGCTAAGCATACCTTAGAAGCAAACCCTCAAACACAAAAGCAAAAATGTGCTACTTAGCTTTTTCCTATAGCAACACCTGTTATCACCACAATTTCATCATCATCCTCTCCTGCTGAGTCTGAATCCCCTAAGCAAGTTAGAAAGAGGAAAGATGCAAAAGAACCTCCTACATCTACTACATTGCCTAGAAGAGCTTCAACAAGAAAACAGGGTAAAACTACCTCAACACCCATCCAACTAGAAATTATAATCATTTCAGAGGAGTCTGAGGGGCTTGGTCATGAGGTTTCTCAGAGTGTATCTAAGAATGTTCCACATAGTTCCTTTGTTGTTCCCAAGGAATTGCAAATAGAAACAAAGGAATTTGAGGAAGTACAACATGGTTGTAGTAATGAAAAGAGGATGCCAAGTCTTAATGATTTGGCTGATGCAGTTGAGAGAATTTCAAAAGAAGCACAATCCCCTCCTAAATAGCAAGAAGAAGAACCTGAACAAACTAAGATATTCAACAAAACACCATTGCCCTCAGAACCTTGTCATGCATTGGTTGTGTACAAAAGAACATTATTGATTGAGTATTTAGAATATCTTAAAATTGCCTAGAGGCCTGTGACACTTCAAACTTTGAGTTTCTGCCATCTGGCTAAACTGAAATGCAACAAAGTCTGTGGGAAGAGGAGAAGAAGAAATTAAAGAAAGAAATTGAAAACCAAAAACAGGAAATCTAGGAAGTAAAGGAGAAAATGAATGAAATGATGAAAGTAGTTGGACAAATCATGTAATGTAGACCATTTCCTAGAGTGTATGCAATGTGGCTAAAGGAGCAGTTTTTGTGGTTCCAATTAATGAGAATTTCCAAAAATCTGGACCCTGTCATTCATTCTGCTAAAGAGTTTTATGATGCCTATCAGACAACACCCAATTGGTTAAGAAATTATTTGTGTGAATTTTATTTGCATGGTTTATTAATACCTTTTGAAACAGAGTGGAATCCGCTCCTTTACATTGGTGACATTCATTTGAGGTCACTTATGTCTTGGGTGGCTAATGAGATTAATTATGGGAAGCAATTAGAGGATTATGAGGAAGCTGAAAGGAGAGAACCAATTCCTCTAAGACTAGAAAGCTCAAATCCTCAAACAGTTCTTAGAACTTGGTTTTCTATTACATATGGATTTTATGATCCTGCAGCAAGAATAAAAATATTTGATCTCAGAAAATAGGTATATGATGAATTTAAAGGCCAACCATATTTTTTTTGGAAGCTTTCATCTTCCAGAATCAAAACAAGATGGGAGAAATTGATAGTTGGCCTAAGAAAATCTAAGCCTCATAGTCCTTTGAATTTCAGAGCAGCCATCAGAAGGTTAGAAAGGTATATATAGTTGGGTCTCTAGGAAAGGTTTGAATTGTGGTTGTCATTAACATTTCACCCCGCTATTTTTATGTGGCCACTATATCCTTATCTGGCCATAGATATTAATGAAACTAGTGAAGCTCGCAGGTATGAAAGATGGGAGAATGTCAAAGGCTTCTACTACAAGTTTGGGACTTCAATGCAAGGCCATGCTACTTTTACCAATTTTAGGGAAACAGCTAGGAAGGTTAATGCTGGAGGACCAGCATTAGGATAAGTAGGGGGAAAATGATGAGCCCAAAATATGCTCATAATTTGAATGTCATAATGTATTTTTAAATACCCTTACTCTTTTTAATTTTGTTTTAAACTCTGTGATTATAAATTTTTATTTAAAAATGGTTAGTATCCTATGGCAAGCATTCCTATATTCTTGCAGCCTAATATCTTTGTATGTTTATATTCATGGCCTTGTTTGACCTCCCAATTCACTGATAGGATACATGTGGTTTTTGGATAAATGAGATGAATTTAATGTGTGTGATTAATGAATGAATATCATGTTATTATATGCATGCCTTCTTTCACCTCTTTTGCCATGTGTTTAATAGGTTGTTGAAGTTTTCATGAATGAGTCAATGCACAGCAAACCTCGGTCGTGTAGTGAAGACCATTTCCACCATGACATTGAGGAAGTTGTTCCAATGAAGAATCTCTGTTTGGGTCATTGGGAGGAGATCTAAATGGTCACCAATCTAGGAAGAGTGGAATGCTAGATTCTCTCTGAATTAGTTGAATAGATATGCTTTCATTTATGGAATTTTGTTCCTCAGAATTAGGAAGCATCTATGTCTACATCTTTCTCTGTTAAGTTAGTTAGTTAGTTATTTTTCTATAAATAAATGTTCCTCCTATGTGAGTGAGCAAGTAGAGAAGAGTAAAAGACTAGATTAGAGATAAAAGAACAAAATAGAGTATGTTCGAGTTAGTATTGTAATGATAAACAGATTTTTGTGTTAGTTTTCTTACAAGCAGAACAACCATGTATATGATTCCGAGTTTATGAATAAAAACTGATTAATTTTTTAGTTCAATTCTTGCATAGTTTGGTTGATGCTTTCTAAGGGGGCCCACTTAGTAATTATCTATAGTTAGTTGTTTATTTCTTGATGTTTATCAGTTAGAATTTCATTCCAGGAAGTTTCAGCACAAACTTAGTCTTATATTGTTCCTACAGCATAAGGAATCCATCCCTATGTCTATTCCTACAGCATAAGACCAATTCATGGTTTGTTTCTCAGTAGTATTTGTCATGATTTATGCTTTAATTAAGTTATTCTTAAGTTGATAATACTTTTCCTTGCATTCCTACATCATAAGTAGAATTAATTTCACACATTTATTTCTAGTAGGTTGTGGCTAAAATCGGTTCTTAGTGCACATACAGTTCCACTCCACTTCAAGTATACATTCCCTGGTTTGACAAAGTTAATGAACGACCATGAGAAGATGTTAGTCACCTGCTGGAATGTCCAATTCCCAGGTTAGGATTTGTTGTGACTTTTATATCCTTTTGTGGGTGACAACCAACCTCATTTCTCCATTCTAATTTCACCTCTGTCTTCATCATCTCATTAAGGGTCTTGACAATTTCTGCAAACCCTGTTATAAATTTTTTGACAAAATTAATCCTTCCGAAGAAGGATCTCATTTATTTCTTACTTCTTAGCCTTATCAGATTCAAGATAGCCTCCACTCTATAATGATCTATGGATATCCCTTCTTCTGATATGATGTGGCCTAGGATTTTCCCTTCAGATACTCCAAACACACACTTTTTTGGATTGAGGGAGACACGATAGCTTATACACTTTTTGAGGACCTTTTTCAAATCTGTAGGATGGTCTCCCAAATTCTTGGAGAATATGGTTAAATAATCCACATAAATAAAGATACACTTACTTATCAAATCCTTGAATACTACGTCCATTTCATGATGAAAGGTTGCTCCAGTGTTGATAAGACCAAATGACATCCTCCGATAGGAAAATGTGCCCCATTTAGTGGTGAAGGCAGTTTTCATTATGTCCTCATGACTAACAAGGACCTGATTATACCCAGAATAGCCATCTTGAGATGACATCATCTGGGACCCATTGACTATTTTTAATACCTCATCAAGAGAAGGTAGTAGGTAATTATCCTTCTCTAAGGCCCTATTTAAATTCCTGAAATAAACACATAACTTGATGTCACCATTTTTCTTGCGCCCAGGAACTAGAATTTCAACCCATGTAGAATGTCTGACTGGGAAGATTATTTTTTTAGATAGGAGCTTTCACACCTCCTTCTGAATCAAGGGCTCAATCAAAGCATTGATCGAACATTGTTTTTGAAGGAAGGGCTTGGATTCTGGCTTAAGAGGTATCATATGTGTGATCACCAAAGTGTCAAAGGTCTTTAGTTCATCATAACTCCAAGAAATGGCTGCAATTTTCTTCTCCAAAACCTTAACTATCTTGTCCTTAATTTATTGAGGACAAGTCTTTCCTATGAGAATATTCCTTTTAGCACTTGAGTGAGTTAGATTAATATATTCGTACTCCCCCCCATCACTCTTTGTGGGCACCCTTTAATGAGCCCATGGGTCAAAATCAAATATTCTCTCCAAAGCTACCATCCCCTTTGGAATACTATTGCTTTTCAAATCCAATATCCTTTGTATATCACCATTCTCAAGATCCTAATCTCCCTAATCTCTATCAGATTCATCTATTATTTTTCCTTCAAAGACATCTGAACTTTCTAAAAAGGCCAACATATTTTGCTCATCATCAAATACCTAAAAATTCTAGACATTATCTGGGATAGCTAGGATTGAGACTAATTCAACTGAAAATCTATTTAGGTTAGAGTCTTGCATAGGCTCCAAGGTGCTAGCAGAAATGGCAAGGGCATCAACAATTTGATTAGCTTCTCTAGGGATGAGAGTGATCCCAAAAGCATCAAATTCTTCAATGATATTTTAAATTCTATTTATGTATGCAACCAATATTTTTTTTATCACAAGTATACTGGCTACGTACCTAATTTACAATTACTTTGGAATCCCCCATTTCCATGAGAGTGGTGACCTTATTTTTATGGAAAACATAAGTCCATGAGAGAGCGCTTCATATTTAGCCACATTGTTCGTGCAGCCAAAATGCAACCTATAAGATGCAAAGTAAGTCTTCCCTTTTGGGTTGGTTAATTCAATATCTTCTCCACTTCCTTCTTTGCACTTAGAGCCATCAAATTTAAGACTCCATAATTGATCTTTAGTTGGGATATCTTTCTCCTTTTTGATAACAAGGGATGACTTACTTGAGATAAGTGGTGGCTCAAACTTTTGTTGGCCCTCAAGAATTAAAGGTGACTGGGGACAAGGCTCACTTAAAGGATTTTCTATATTTAAAGATTTCTCAAGAATTACTTCTTGAAAAATTTCTTGGATCAAGTTGCAATCCAATTCATTTTTTTATCAATTCCTTAGGCATTGGTAGAGTATCTAGGGTAGGGGTATTAGAGAAAGGTTGAGACACCTCAATCTCCTCCTGAATCTCAAAGCATAGAACCTTAGTCTGCTCCAATGGTGCAAAATCTTCCCCTTGAGAAAGGGTGATTCTAGTGAGTATGGTAGCATCCTTAGCTTCAAATGGGAATTCATTGATGGGTGCTTGAGGTGATCTTGGCCAATCAGTTGAGGTTGGCCTATATGGCTTAAGATATCTAGGTAGGGTTGACATGTCAATTCAGAATGATTCTAATAATGTATCCTACACCAATTAGGAAGCAACAAACTACTCAAGTTAGTCTCTTCTCCTAATACCAATATATCTTGTTGTAATTTTATTATCAGAACTTGTTGGTTGACTAAGATCATTGGGTCACTTTTTTCTAGGGGCACTGCATCATCATAATTTAGTACTAAGAAGGTCATGACTTCATCTTGCTTATAAACTCCTATCTTAGTCTTGAAGTATGCTACTTCCTTTGGAGAATCATATTCTGTAATCATGTTTTTGAGCCTAGGCTCACTCTTAATTCTAATCTGTGTTGCTATCCCTTTCTAGGGTAGCCACATGTGAGATAAATCCAGATAAAACTACCCCCCAATACTCTTCATTATCTCTCGATTTAGGAGCATACCATATGTTTTTGGGATATCAACCACTTGGATATCTATGTAATACATGCATGTTCTTCAATTCTCCTACCACATTAACATTGGTTTTGTCCAATTGAATTACTTTCTTATTGGTCTGGGTAGGACTTAACCCTAGCTTCCTGCGAATTGAAAAGGGCATGACATTACTCGATGCTCCAGAGTTCGGCAGACAATTATACAGATTATTTCCAAAGATCCTTAAACTCAAGAGGAAAGGTGGGGTGCTGATCTTACCTTTATAGATGGCATCATTCATCTCCTTCACTAGAGTCTCTTTACCTTTTCCTTTTGAATGATTTTCCTCCACTAGGGCTTTCAATACAACTTCTCATTGGGTCTGACATCTCTTCATAATGTCAAAGAATGACAATGATGTCTTTTGTCTCTATAGTTCTGCAGTAAAATCAAACTCTGAATCATTCCTAACATTATATTTAGGAAAGTAAGTTGGACTACCTTAATTATGAGAGTCATAAGGTCCCTTTGGTGGTGGTGGGTTATTATCTATATTCTGATTAGGTGGGACCATGTTGTACGGGGGTGCAGATGTAGTGAATGGGCCCTTATTCTTATTTCTCAAGAAGTGACCACCTTTGGACTGAAAGGCTTGGGCATCATACATATCTTCTTCTTTTTCATTTTTTCCTTGCATGGGAAATTGATATTTTTCCTCAATGGTCTCATAAGTCATAGCAGTGCTTACTTACCTACCGTCTTCATTAGAATTTCCTTGTGGAGGGTGGGAATCAACTTGTGCAATCTTCACCATTTTTCCCATCTCTGGGCAGTTGACCTCATAATATGTTGTTGTATCATGTATTCTACACCAATTAGTCATGAAATTGAGGTCTGCAACATTAGCAGTGTGTGGTTTATCCTCACCAAACTAATAGTTATGGGGAACTCCTCCATTGTTGGGTCCAGTGTTCCACTACCTATTGTTATTGTTAGACCTCTAATTGTATGTTTTTTTTTAATTTTTCTGGAAGTTCCTATTGGTGCTCTAATTTGCATTCTATTTAGAGTAACTACCTTGGTTGTTATATCCTCCCTGATTCTAATAATTTTGGTTTTGGTTCTAAGGGTTGTTATGTCTAAGTTATTCCACATCGTTGGATATTTGAGATAGAGTCTTTTTGAGAGTCTCTATCTCATTGGTTAGTTGTATAGTTTATTCATTTTGCACATTCTTCCCTACAAATGGAGAATGAACATGAGTTGAACCTCCACCTTGCTACTAGTGGTTTTGAGAATTTTGGGAAGAATCTTGTATACCATTTGCAAAAAAATGCATGGTTAGTGAGGCTTGTAACTCAAACACAGGTGCATATTGAACAATAGTGGATTAGGAATTTTATAACCCATGGGAAGAAGAGCCACTCCTAAACTTCTTGATTGCAGAATTATCTTATATTGCAATTTAATGGCTAGATGATAAACCTTATACAAAGAGTCAAACTTTTTGGAAGCATAGGTTCTCTACAAGAATAATCCAATCAAGGGATCAACAACTCTTAAATATGCCAGAATGGCAATATTTTCAGCCACCAAGTAGGGATCTTATAACTTGTGGAAAATCCTTTGGAATCTAGTATTAAATAAAGGCAACGATTCATGATGTTCATTTCTTATGGTAGTGAACTAATAATACAAGATGGTCAGGTCTACATAGACTCGGAACTGATTAATGAAGGAATTTTCTAAATCTGCCTAACTTAGAATAAATGCCTGGGGTAGACTTAGATACTAGTTGTATGCCATGTCCCCTAAACAATAAGGAAATAGTATACATACCATGTAATGGTGAGCCACTTGAGCATGGGTACATGTATCCTTGAATTCATGTATATGTTCCTCAATGCTTCTTGATTCTCCATGCATGTACTTGAGGCAAAAACTTTCAAGATTATTTGGTAGATCATGTATACCGACAGGGATAGTCCCTAGTGGAGAGGGGTTATTCACAAAGTAATTCATGGTTGGTGGTGGGATTGGTTGAATAGGTTGTGGTGATATAGGTCGAACTGGTGGTGACACAGGTTGAACTGGTGGTGACACAGATTGAACTGGTGGTGACACAAGTTGTACTGGTAGATTGGTTTGTTGGGGCAGTAAAGATGGATTTAGCATAAATCCATGTGGATTAAATGGTGGAGATAATGGTGGGATAAAAATTATATGAGCTTGGGGTATATGTTTAACTTGGGTTTGAAGTTCAATCAATGGTTCAAGGTCAGTAGAGGATCTGAGAACCCTCCCATATTTTTCTGATGAGAATGACCCAATCTGAGCCATCTTGTTCCTTTGGCCCTCCTTCTAGGGCTAGATCTGTTGATGGTGAAAATGACACAAACAATGTTAAATAGAATATTTCTACTCTATTTCTCCTGAAAAAGAAAGACAACATATAGTAGCCTAACTCCCAAGGTCTTGGTAGTTTTTTCTCAACTATCTGATGTCAATCAATTGGTCCATGCAACTATAATATTCAAGGGGCCTTTGCTTGTGATAAGGAATACAAGCAAAAAAATATTCATCGACCTATACTTAATAAAAGGGGGGTTTAAATAAATAGAAAAAGATAGATCAAGGCACAAATCAGTAAAATATGAATAAAATTCTCTAACATCCAAAACTATTTTGTCAACAATGAATGCTCCTTTAACATATCAAGAAAACCATAACATAATGCAATTTACAAAACAATCCATACTATTGCATACATTTACAATGCTTAATTTAACCATCACAATAATTTATCACACTATCTTAAGATTTAAAAAGAAAAAACTCTTCATTCATTGCTAATAACATAGATCAATAGACATGTAACAATTCCATCCATAGACAATTTAATGAAATAATCTTTGAAATATGGTTTCTTCTATTGATTAATATCAAATAAGAAAAATTTATGCACAAAAAACTCACTTCCATATAGACCAATTATGGTTCATTAACCTCATCTGATAAACTTAATTCCAACATAACACTGTATAAAAGTGTATCTAAATTGAACTTAACTTAAAACAAAGTATCCTTTTAAAAGCTATGAAATTCCTATCTGCTACTATCAAGTGGCTAATCCTATTCTCATCAGCCAACCTTTACAATATGGAGTTCAAAAATACTTATAGGAATGGTAAGCACAAATCCCGCTCAATCAAAATTGAGATCCACCAATCAAGGAATTGTAACCTCCTCAAAAACATAAACTGGATAATCTCCAATTCCAACATTGATTTCCCTATGAAATAGGAGAGAAAGAAAAAGGGGGAGGGGGACTTATAAGCCCAAAATAGACTGCCAACTCACTCCTATGTAGTTTTCTCCAAAAGGTATTTATCATAATTGGAGAAGACTTGTTGAAGAATATCTACATCTGGTCCATCAACCTAGTTGTCCTCAAATTTAATTCTCTTTAATTCTGAAAAGGCAAACCCCTTCATGTCTTTTAGTTTAGTCAACTCCTTTCTTGCAGCTTTCACTTCTTCCTTAACATCCCTTAATCTATATTTCTTCTCTTGTAACTTTTTATCTTCTTGTTCCTTTTCAATATTCCCTCCTCTAACCTCTTCTCTTCAAGAATTTAATTTCTTTCCTCTTCCAAGACCTTCATTTTATCTGATGCTTCCTTCTCTTTTGTTTTTTCTTAGCAAGCTCCTCAACATCCTTTTCCTTTTGTAGGCATTTTGTTTCCTCCCTTTTCTTGTAGGCTTCTTCAATCATTTTGAATTTAGCCTCAAGGGCCTCTCTTTCTCTTCTTTGTTTGGCCTTTTCTTCTTCTAGTTCATGTATCTTTTGTATCATCTCCAATTTGTCATTTTACTCCTTTTCTTTGAGCTCATGCTCCTTTTTCTGCTATTGTTTGATCAATTCATCAGCCTTTTTCTTGGCATCTAACTATTGTTGCTAGAGTACTACATTAGCTTGTTCCTTTGCATCTATATCCATTTTTTTGCCACAACTTCAGCATGTGCCTGTGTATTTGAGGCCTTCTTAGCTTCTTCAAACAATTCCCACTGATCTTCTTCTGTCAAAACATGTTCAGTTTCATCAAGGGGCATTTCCTCTAATGTCTCCTTATCTGAAAAAGTATTATTAGAGTCTGTTTATATATCATGGACTTCCAACTCCACTTCTTTTCACTTTAAAGTCTCAGATTCTTCATGGAGATTCCCCTTAGGCATTTCTCCACTTTGTTGTTCTATAGGAGGGAGTTGGGTAGATTCCTCATGCACAACTAATGTTGAGGGCATCACTCTTGTTGGAACTTCTTCTTCATGTGCCTCAGGCAATTCTTAGCCCAAAGCTTCAAGCTCAAATTCCTCTGTGCCGGGAGGGAAGAATTCCAAGGGTTTTTGGGAGGCATTTTCTTTTTCATTCTCTTGTACCTTCTCCCTTTCTTGTAATTTTGACCCCCATGATTTTAGTTCAGAGTACAACCCATTGGATACTCCTATCCAACACTGGTCTTGCTATCTATTTAATATCAATTGTCTCCTCTACATCCCAGTTCATAGGGTCCAAAATCTTAGCACCTACATACAATGCCTCATATGAAGGATCCAACACTATCCCATCATCTGATAGTGCTTCATGAATGTCTACTTTAACCCCAAATTCCACCATAAGTAGGATAGGAAACCTTTCATAATTCTTGTATCTTAGGTCATATTCATCCTAGAGATTACTCCAAAATTCCTCTGATAGATTAAAGTTTCTTTCAAAAATGGAAGCAAGCAAGAAAATCATCTTCTTCCTTGGATCAAAATATTTCTGAGCAGTATACAGGCACAATTTCAAATGCATCACTTCATTGCAAACAACCTTAGCTCCCACAATGTGTGGGCAGTTATATTCACCTAACTACATGTGGATCTTATGGCAGCCAAGCTTATGCTTTATAGAAAATTTAGCATTTACCTCCAAGGCTTGGTTAAAAAATTCTGTCAAAACCATCCTATTACTACAACATCTATGGAGTAAGTGAGGATGACCATCAAACCTAGCCAACCTGAAATAAGTAAACTTGGGGTATTGGATATACCAACACACCCAATTTTCAATGAATGCCATGGCCTCCTAGATCAATCTATACCCTGCATCTCCATTGAGATGGTTAATGATAATATACGAAAATGCATCATTAACTCTTCTATAATGCAAATCATAAATCTACAATGATAGTTGGTCATATTGGTTCCACACTTTATTCTGTCCATGAGGTTCTCCCAACACTCCAACCCTATTTAACCCTGGAAAAATTCCTCTCCTTGCTACTACATAGATGAAATAAGAGGTCATAAAGAAGCTCTTAGTTTCCCCCAGTCTAACCATCTGATTATGTATGCTTTTTGACACAATAATGGGCCAATCAAACTGCTTCCTATTGTCCAAGATTTTCTGAATGAATGGAAACATGCATTCCTTAAAGTGGAAAGCATCTGTTATTCCAAAGACCCTAGATAACATCATTATTATTAGGCTGATCTGGAAGCTTAATTAGGGACTTCTTCTTAGTCCACAAACATTTCTTATTAAAATGAGCTTTGTTAGCTTTCTTATGAATGCTATATATCTTTAACACCTTTGCCTCATTGAGCTACCTTGGATTCTTTGGATTAGGGACATTGAACATAAACTAGAACATTTGGGGAGTCAAATCTATGATAACATTGTCTAGTGGTCAGATTATAATCTCCAGTTACTATCATTATCAGTTCAAGACATTGGATTGATAGAGGAAAAAAAGTGATGTGAGCCAAGCCAGACTCAACTATCCTCTGAGTTCTCCCTATCACCTCCTCAAAAAATTTCTTGGATTACAAGTCCTCATACTAGAACAGACCCAAATTTGTATCAGTTATGTCCAACCAATTTGACTCCACCTTGCTTGCAGTGATAACAAGACCCCAATGATTATACCTCAAGTTATAAGGGAGTTGTTCAGGTTTAACATTTTTAGGCTTAGATGCTACTTTTTAAGTTTCTACAGGTTGACTCCTCTAAGAAGCCTCACTCGATGCTCTTGACATTCTTTACTTTCTACATCAAAAACATTAGATTAGATCCACAAGAAGTATAACAAAAACATAGTTAGAGATCTTACCCTTCATACACACCGCAGACGAAACTAGGTAGAAGACATCCTTAAAATTCCCTTTTTAAAATACTACCAGGGTCGAGACGGAAATGGGCATCGAGCTTTCAATAAACCATATGGCGAGATCAGAGTTAGAGTCGGATGATATCGGAACTGGGATCTGAATGAAGACTGATTTGGTAAAATGAAGAAATTTCGAACTCACATCTCGGTCCACCTCCAATTCTAGCTATGTTGAACAATCCTTCGATAAAACATCACTCATCGAAAGTAGGACCAGAGATGGAGCCAATCATTCATTACAAACCATATTTTGAGAAGGAAATCAATCCTGGCTCTGACCCTAGTTTAAACAACCATTATGTTGTTTTAGGAATTTCAATAGACTAACGAATGAAATCATTACTTGAACATGAGGTAACCTCACAAAACATAGGGGCTTAAAAATGATAGCTCAAAACCATCCCCATATGACCAAGAGGAAGATAAAGTCACTAGGGAATCATTTTCTGATTTAAACAGAGACACGTGAAAACCCTAGCTTATAAACCCTTTGACTCAAATTAATTAGGGCACAAACTTAACCCTTTTTTGAAATTAATCCAACCGATATGTAAAAGAACCAACAAGGAAAACTATAAATCAAAGAACCATAAAAACGTAATGTAGTAGATGATCCACACCTTTAAAAACCTAGGGCATCATGGTACAATCATAACTAAAATGTGAAAACGACCATGGTAAAACAAAAAAATGAAGAAAACACTGAAGATAAAAAGAAAAGAAAAAACAAAAACAAGAAAAAAAAAACATAACAAAAGAGAAGATAGGAAAAACAAACAACAAGGGTTCAAAATGAAAACCAAGAGCCATGAACCCATGAAAAACAAGCAATCAAACAAAACATGAAGAAAAGGAAATGAAGAGCAGTAAACCTACCTTGAAATGCAACAATAGGATAGTATTTTGATGTGAATCCATGTGAAAGCCCTCACTTTTGATTGAATCATGCCCTAAAATTCTCTACCATAGCTCTGGTTTGATTGTACTCTTTAAATAGTTATAATAACCCATGATTTAACCTTAATTAAGGTTTAAAAAAAAATTCATACGTGCGAAGCATCCGCAATTAATGCCATTAATGTAGCAGATCACAGTTGGAACCATGGAGAGAACTAGCACAAGACCGTTGTTTGATCACATAAAATTTTGACAACAAAACAAAAATGGGGGGCTCAAAAACATAATGGAAGTTGATTTAGAAACTTTGTCCAAGTTTCAAGTATGGTTCCAGTTTTGATTTTGGTTCCTTGTATGAATTTTTCTTCTTCAATATTTATAGGGGCAAACCCTATATTAGGAATTTCTTCCACCATTGGTTATAACATAGGTTTATCTTTGGACTTATTTTATTTTACTTTCTCCCACATGACACCCCATTTATCCATTTGTTCTTTAATTCTGGCCTCATCTATCTCAAAAATTTCATCCGTGGCCACAGGAGTTCCTCGTAGTGATTTTTTCACATTAGCAATGTTAACTAATGGAGAAAAACTAAATAGTGTTGCAGCTCTATGAGATGCAGACCTTGTCTATGTACCAACATTTTCTGTTACTCCTATTTATTTTTCAATAGCCAAAATATTTCTTGGTTCTGTTGTAGAGGAGGATGCACCTTTATTTCTTACCTTTTTTTTTTATCTTTATTGGATTATGCCTCCCTTCGTTTAATAGATGATTTCATTAGAATTTTAGGTTTTTAAACCTCAAGGGTTTTCTCTTCAATTCTTATACCAGGAGCCACTTTACTAGTTATCCTTTTCTTTCTAGTATATTACCCACTCTCAAATGCAGTTTAATTTATTTGTTTTCTCTTCTTATCTTGTGAGAACATGGGTTCAATTCCTCTTTATCTCAAATCTTTACAAAAATCATTTATCTAGTGTAGAGAACTCATCAATTGACATCATTTATTCATCCTCATAATCTGGGTCTAGAATAGGTTCATCATACACCCTATTTTCATTATAGGCCTTATTCAACACTTCTCCATAATCCTTTTTCCATTTGATCTAGAATATCATGAAACATTAGAATCCAAGCAGACTTTAAAGAAAATATTTCATATTTTTTTAACCTTACTCTATGCTCATCCTCACAATTAAGCCAATAATCTTCTAAATGTGGGACATGAGCATGATTACTAGAAATAGTCTTGGAAATTTTCCCTTCTGGATCATAGTACATTCTGAAGCAAAAAAAACTCAAAACTAAATGTTCTCAGTTCTTTCTCACACAAGGTAGACAACCTTATTGAATTTTATTTGTAATTCCCTAATATTGTAGGAAACCTGAAGGAGGCCTTCTTGTGGGATTTTTCATAAAGGGCATGACATGGCTTCAACTGTCTCACCAATTCTAATAAAACAATCTTATCTATTGGGTACCTGGGCAACATAAATGGATGTCCATAAAATCCTTCCATCTTGATGTAGGAGAATGTAGGGAATTGAATATACTAGCCTCCCATCAATCAAAATACACTTTGTGCCTCCAAGGACAATCTTTTGGCTTTATCACCTTCCATTGTTCTGACAAACTTCATGGAGAACACATCATTAACTCTCCTATAATTTTATTTATACCCATGGATAGTGATCTAGGGTAAATGAGCATATATCAAACTATTTCCAACCTCCCTGTCTAGATTACCAACATTTTTCATCCCTTGTTTGCTTGCTCTCATGGCGTAGGAATAAATCACATATGAAGAAAAATAAAAAACACCTGGTTTTGGAAAATGCCTTTATTTTTTCACATAATTTGTCACTAATAAACTTTCCCTAGTGCATCTTCATAGGATTCTCCATCAATCTAGATATTATCACAAACATTTAGGGTTCAAATTTACTGACATCTCTTAAACCAACCATCATGCTTAGTAGAGTAATAATGTCTTGAATTTCCTAGTTCAACATAGACCTTTGAAGTAATTTGGTCTATGGTGTAATTCTCTCATGACACCATTGGGTACTCATAATCTCTCTACTGTGAGATTCAACATTTTGATATGTCTTGGCTATTGCCTTTATATCAATGTTGTACATTTGAGTGAAAACTGGAAGCCCAAATGTGTATGTAACTCCTTTCAATGTGAGATCAGCATAAATTATTCCTTCCTTATCAACGATTCTTTTATCAGGGTCATAATAATTCATACACTGTGTAACCAATTCAGGAACTTTTGTTGCTGGCAAAAACCCTGTTGTGGAGAATAACCCACTTTCTATAACATTTCCAATATATTGAGAAGTATTATCTTGTCATATCCAAGTACAGATTTCAATATCAGAAGACCACCCCATATGAGTTTTATCACTACCATATTGATTGCTATGGCTTTTGAATTACAATACTTGAATTCATATTCTTCTCTTCCATCAGAAGTACTCATTTTTGTTGGTATTATCTGGATTTTTAAATGTATTCCTTGTGTGTGAGCTAGGGTTAAATTTAACCAAAAATCTTACAATTTCATAAAAAAATTATTCATCTTTCGGGTAAATTCAAAATCAGAGAATAAACATCATTTCAATTTCAAAAATTTTAAGGGAAAAACATCTTTCAAGATCTTTGAATATAAAAACAACTAGCATAAAATCAATTATTCAAAAAATACCTAGTTCTGGCTGATAATGATAATCTCTTGAAATGGGACTCCAAAACCCTTGGTAACTATTATTTCCTATTTTTGGTTTCTCAAAATTTACCTTTCCTTGCACACCATAATTATTTCCTTCTTTTAATGTCATTTGCAAAGTTGTAAAATGATGCAAAGTTGGGTGTTACAAAAGCAACCCTATGCTTAAGGTGATGCCAACTACATGAGTAGTTCACCACCTTCATTAATAACCTGCTACAATGCATTGATTTCTCAAAAAAATACACAATTATTACAAATTAGGGTTCAAATTACAAACACCAAGATTTATGTCCAGGCTTACTATTAGAGGGAAAAGATGGTGCGGTGATCGTACGTGACACACTAGTGTCACTTTGATCAACAGTTAGGAATGAACCATTAAAGATATGTGATCAATCTATGATCACCGAGATTGACGCTTTATGATATCAACTTTTGAAAGAAATACCAGAGTTTGGTAAATTAATTCCTAGATTCAGAGAGAGCACAAACCAGAACAAAAGAAAATACCAAAAATTGGGCTCAAGAAAAATTAAAGCACTTCAAAATAGACCCTCTAACTTTTGGGTTATGAATAAAATCATTGGACTCTAATTCAAGAATAAAAGATATCACTGGGATTAACTCTTTTGGTCGGTGACTTACGAGGCATAGTTAAAATCAATTGAAGATATAATCACTTAGATACAATCGCAAGACTCCAAGATTTCAGTTTTCAATAAAAATATCAAACTTCATAAAAAATGACCAAAAATTGAATCTGGGAAAGAAAACATAGGGAAAAAATTAAAGTCCAACAAGATCAAAAGAGAGTCGAAAGAAGCCAAACCACCAAACAATGCCAAAGTAAGAAAAAGCATAAAGGAACAAGAGGAAAAGAAAAAAAGAAGGGGTCCACATTTCGCCAAAGAGAAAATTGGGGCATGTTGTGAAACTACACAACAATACTCAACGATGTTATTGGTACAAGTGAATTACAATCAAAAGGAGAGAGGGATCGACTTAGCTTTGGGTGAGATTAGAACTACACCTGCTCTAGAGCTAGTTTGACATCTCAACTTGTCGAAATACATATTCCAAACAAGATCATGACTAAATGTGAAAATATCCTCATTAGGGACAAATTCAAACCCAAGAAGGTTCGAGATGAGGGATTTTCTGCAAAATTATCATCAACTGCTTGACCTTTTATCAATTTTTGAGTAACAGACTTTATGTCGAACTCAAAAAACAGCATTACCGACTTCGCTAACCTCACAACAAGGTCAAAACTAGAAAAAAAATACTTCAAAAGACCACTTTTCACAATAACATGTGTTTCAACATGAAGAAGACAGTTTCTTAGCTTCTACATTGCAAAGATGAGAGCAAGACATTGTTTTTCCATGGAAGAATAACAAGTTTAATAATCAACCAAGACACGAATGTTGTAGTATGTTGGTTCATTTTTATTGCAACCTTCAACCCTAAGGAGAAACACAATGTCTAAGCTAGCGGATTAAACACTTAGGGCAAGGAATTTTCACTATCAAAAGTTTGAAGACAAGAAAAGCCAATAAACAATACTATGAAATCCTTCTACACTTTGAGCTCCGCAAGAATTAGGAGGGTGTTCCTAATTGTAGGCCTAAATATATGATAAACTTATGCCAAGAAAAAAATCAAAAACCTATGTAAGTGGATAATTCTCAAACATATGAGTGATTGGTATTTTATATTCCATCGGATTTCAACATAATCCCATTTGCATTGAACACTGCTGAGAGAAAATAACTTAGAGACCTCCATCTCAAACACATAGAGGGATGATAGATGTAACACTTTCAACATCAACCTATGTACCCTTTTAACACCATGGAGATACTAGGATAGAGATAACTTAAACATGAAAGCAAAAGAACATCAAAGTAAAAGGGTTTTTAGATTTTAAGATTTGGGACCAAACTGAAAACAAAAGATGCACAAGGATTGACCAGTGCCAAGAAGAGGGCTACTAATTCATATAACCAACATTTTATCCTATCATGTTAAACATGTTTCTAAGATCTTTGAAAATGTTATCACATTATGATAACAAGACCAAAAAATCTTATCAAATGACCATTCTTAGAAATCCATCTAGAAACACAATACTCCCACTACATTCATTAAAGCAATTAATATATTCTTTGAAGAAAAGGCAATAAAAAATGCAACTCAAATGCAGAAAATGTGCATGAAAAAATAAAATAACCCTTGATTATTGAGCTTAAAGAGTATTACATCTCATCTATGGAGACAGTAACAAAATAAAATATTCATGAAGCATAGTTCTAAATATAGAAACATTAGACTAATGGCTAATAGTCATATACCTCACCCTAAATTTATAGTTTATATAGAGCTTTTGTCTACCTTCCAGAACTTCAAAAATTGGAACCCCCCAAAATGAGAAAGAATAAGAATAAGAAGTGTAGACACCCAAAATTGTCCATGTCATAACATTACCTAGTCGATACATGACCTTGTAAAACATCTTGTAATATTTTACCCTAGGTCATTACATTATCCCACTTATCCCATTTATTCCACTTAATCAACTTTCCAATTAATTAAATAAATCTCATTTATTTAATTAATTCCCCCTTCACATGTCTCAAAATAATTCAAATTAAATATTTGAATTACCCCTCACTTACTATCACATTGCAACATGTGTCACATGACTACAACTCTTCACATGCATAAATAATTTAAATAATTTTATTATTTAAATTATGAGATTCTCACTCACATCATATTTTTATCCCCATTCATTGTGCATCATAGGCATCTTTTCTCTCCAAATAAATAAAAGAATCCCACTTATTTCCTCACATATTAATTTTAGCCTCATGTCATAAACCACTTAATGTGCGTCATAGGCACTAAAATAAAATTTTAATCCTAGCCATACATATCACAAATTTGACTTTTAATCTTGGCCATTGAATCAAATCAGCCTTCTCCTATAAATAAATCTTTTCATAGGCCATTTGGGAGAGTCTTCTTCTAGCATCCTCACTCTGCCAAAATTTATCTCAATCTTTTCGTCTATCTATCTATTTTTCTTCTATCATATCCATCTTATCGTTATGCTGCAAAAATGAACAATCAACATATCAACAATCAGACCTTCAAATTCTTGCATTCACATGCAGGTGGAGAAGAGCAATGGAGATAAATCAAATCTAGCTTGGAGATCGGTTTTCTTTGTTTTCTTGTTTTCATTTCATGCTAGTTTTTTCTCTATTGATGTAATTTATGTGCAGACACTATTTGCATTCTCATGCAGGTGGAGAAGAGCATTGGAGATAAATCAAATCTAGCTTGGAGACCGGTTTGCTTTGCTTTCTTGTTTTAATTTTCATGCTAGTTTGTGCTCTATTGTGCTTTTCAAGGTTTTTCATTATAATTTGTTTATGCATTTTTCTCTAATATATTTACCCTGACCAATATTTTAATCCTATCCATACATATCATTATAAAGTTTAGATTGTGCTCTATGGAAATATGCATTTTTCTCTAATATTTTGTTTCTATAGTTTAGATTTGCATTTCTAGTTTTTCTTTTATTTAAAATGACTCTATTGATGTGGGTTGAAATGGTGGTTCTTACTCCATAGAATCATGCATTTTTTTGGCTCTACAAATGGGTTTATAGGTCTTAAGCATGAAATGAAAACAAGAAAACAAAGAGAACTGATCTCCAAGCTAGATTTTATTTATAGCTTGATATGGAAATTCGCAAACAAATGATTACACATGTACACACATCAATCACACATGCAAGACACATAAGAAAGTTTAAATATGAAATTATGAATGTGATGGTTAAGCACACACTTGAAGAAGACACATCAACAAGTCCTAGAACTAGTCAACTGGGTATGGCCAATTAGGTCTTAAGCTAGCATGCACGAGGTTGAATAAGGATAATTTAAAAGAAAAAGCCTACCACATAGTCAGGAGAAAGGGGTAACCCACCATTCACCTTCACTTCCCAAAGGTACAAAATTCTTTGGGCCTTACCCAACAGTGACAAGATTTTAACTCCCAACGAAGCATGTCTTTCGATTCACACCTTGATTGAGTTCGTCCCTAGGGGCAATGAAATCTCCTAGCAGGCCTCCTATGATGGGTATGACAAAAGTGAACCTAGTGAGATGTTTTTGAAATCCCCTAACAAGAAAAATAGAGCACAAAATAGTATGAAAATCAAAACAAGTGTAAACCCCTAAACCTGAAAATGCACAAAGACAACAAACATGGTTAGATGTTAGATCAAAATGCATACAAGAATGAGAGATTCCCCATGAAATCCACCTATTTAAACTACTATTAGGAAACGAAGAACAAACTCAAATAACATGAAAGTAAATACTAATCTAGCCAATAGATTGATGATCCCATGGGAGAATTGGTGCCAATGAAGTGTTGCAATTGGCCCTTTCCCAATTCCTAAGTTGTGATGTGAGTTGATCTAGAAATGGTCAAATCTCCAAAGAGATTTGAGCATAACCTTGGTGCAAATGTGAAACTGAGGTGAGTGTTTGGATGAAATGAGCAAAATTAGTTCTCAATTGGAGAGAGTAACTTTCCATGAGGATTGTGGATTTGAGTATAATAAGTTTACTTAAATTGTGGATGATTGAATGAGAGGAAGAGTCACTCATTTATAGATTTCCAAATGGAAGAGAGAGTGAAATTGAGCAATGTGGGATCATTCAACATCCAATGGTCAAGTGCCATTTTTCAAGATGTGAATGGTTCAGGAATGAGCACATTTTGATCAGTGTGCAATATAAATGTCATTGGATTCAAATTTGAATTTTGAATGTGACATGTGAGAGGGGAAGAGAAATGAAGTTAATGTCACTTGGCTCAATGCATAAGGACATGTAAGAGGCATTGAATGCTTAGTTGGAAGAACCAAGTCCACTTGGCCTTTTTGAATTCAAATGAGGGAATATTCCCTTTTGATGCTTTATGAGGGGAAATACAGAATTAAATAAATCAAAGTAATTGATTTATTGTGCAAGTTGCATTATATAGAGGATTTTAGTGAGAGAGATTAGCTTAATCAAGGTTTTGATTAATTTAATGAAGAATTAGGTGATTTGACAATTCAGACTTAAATAGATGAATTAATTTAAATCAGATTGAGAGGATGGGTTAATTAAATAAATGATTTTGATTTATTTAACTAAGGAGGAATATGTTAGATTAAATCAAATAAGGTTTAATTTATTTAATTTAATAGGAGGACTTTAGAGATTTAATTTAAATAAAATGAATTATTTAAATGAACAGAGAAAGATGATTGATTAATTTAATCACCAGAGGAGAAAGACCTAATTAAATAAATAATGATTTATTTAATTAAGGGATGAAAGGTGTTGATAAGTTGAGAGTATGATTCAAGATGAAACAATGTTAATATGATCAAAATCAAGTGCATGTATATTTTACGTGTCTACATTTTGCCCCTCTTTGAAGCAATGTGCTTTTTGCATTGATTCAAAGAATAAACTGTTGTGATCAAAGTTCAAAATTTTCTTGATTTTTCAGATGCCCCACTATTGCCCCAGTGAGAAGGATTATGCTGGTATACTGCCCCTTGGAGGGATCGAGCGGAAATGTATGATTTTTCGATCGAGATCGCAATAAAATGCGAGAGGAGTGGTTCTATTGATCAGAGGATGAAAGATAATTTTTTGATGTAGACAATTCTGATGATGTATAGACAGTCATTGGCCATGGGTAACTTCATGTATATTTTGATACAACACACCAATTTTAGATAAAAAATTTAGTAAAGATAGAAGAATAAGAATAATAAAATGGATGAAAGGAGGATCCACAAGCCTACACTATGATGATGATGATGATTTGCATTGCTAGGAGTTGGGATTTTAAAAGGGCTAATTACTTTATGTTTGATAACACACATAGGTATGATGCATCAAGGTATAAAGGACCAGGATGACATTGTACCTAGTGTGATGGACTCTGACTCAACAATCAGATAGGAGTGCTCTTGTTCACACTTGACATACAAAAACTTTGCTAGGATGGACCCAACAAAGCAAGTATTCACCAAGTTATTTTACAAGAGTATCCAACAAGTACAATAGATAAAAAAGAGAATGATCATTGCCCCATTCCTTTCTCTCTAAACCTATTTTGTTTTAGGCATCATCGAGAGGTCCTAGGAATGAGCACAAAATAAGATAAGTCAAAAAAAGACCAAGAAAAAGCAAAAAAACAAGCTAATGTTCTTCATACTGCTAGCCAGGACTAACTATTGTGAGGGTACCTAATGCTTATGTCCATCACAAGAAAGCTTCATCCTAGGACATGTAGTGATCAGGGTTTTGATGAGACTGATTGGGTGATAAGCTATTGATACTCCAAGTTGACCAACTTGCTTGCTTGGTGACTTAGACTTTCGAGACTCTGACGATTAGGCCTTCACTTCTGAACCTACAAAACTTGCTTCTAACTGACTCACCAAAGGGTGGGAGGTGACGGTTGATTTTATTAGGAATGGTTATTATTGCAGGTGAAAGCGAGATGAGACGGGTGCACCATTTTGGTTTTCTCAGATATTTTGAGGTTGTTTTTGGTATTTTCACTTTTTTCAATTTTTTTGGCATTTTGTGTCTCGGGGGCAGATCAAGGATGGCCTTGCCTACGTTTAAGCTTAGAGACGACATAGTTTGGATGACAAATTGATTTGATGATAAGATGGACAAATGGATTGCCCCTTTTATTGCTTAAAGGACTGACTTAAGATGCAAACTAGATGGGCAAATGGATTTCCAATGCGACAGATGCCTAAGGACTGACCCTAACTATCTCGAAGGATGATCAAAGATCAACCTTGCCTACATTCAAGCTCAGAGATGACGTAGTTCGACAAGGTGAAAAATTGACAAGACTTAATGATGAATTTTTGAAGATTTTCTGATATTTCGACATGTTTTTGATTTTTGATGATTTGGAAGTGGATATGCATGATGATATCAGTCCTTTGTTTTGGGATTTGTTTGAAAACCAAGCTTAAGGTTGATTGATCAGATCAATGGATTAATAGTTTGACTAACTATGTTAAGTCAAACAAAAGTGATAATGCACTCGTAAAATTTAGGAAGCTGTGTTATCCCAAAGTAAACTCATACAAGAGAGTAATTTGACTAAGTGTGTTAAGTCAAACAAGGTGGTTTTGGATTTAATAATTTGGCTAAGTGTGTTAAGCCAAACAAAGATGATAAAAAATTTGTAAACCCAAGGAAGTTGTGTTATCCTAGAGTAAACTCGTGCATACGATGATAGTTTGACTAGGTGTGTTAATTCAAACAAGGTGATAATTGATTGGAGTCGATTGATCAATGATGAAGCTTGATTTGGAACAAAATAGCTTTGATGATTTGATGTGACATTTAAGTACACATTAGATGTAACTAATATTGATTGTTTGGATTGATGTTCAATGAAAAATAAAGCTTGGTAAAGAACATCATCTTGTCAAAATATGCCATGGGCTAATGATTTGGATTGATGCTCACAAATTCTTTGACAAATTTTCTTTCATGTTTGCCAATGTTTGGATCACCAAATAAGTTTAGAGGACATAGATCAAGCTTTATTCCCAAAGTAAGATGTAAATATCTGCCCCCAGTGTCTAGCAATGTATAGAATGCTATGGGTGGATTCTTGGACAGATGGATGGACAAATGGACATGGATCATCTTGCAATAAGATAAGGTGTTCAAAAAGTGGATGCACCTTTAGATAGTGGTTCAAGTTTCATATAACGTTGGGTAGGATGGGATCAATGAAAATGACCCATGTCAAGATGTTTACCACAAGCAAGTGTAAAGTGTACCATACCTTCATCAAGATCTAGATAAGGTATATAGATGGAAAGGGGTTGGATAAATGGTTCATGGATGAACAGATTTATGTTGGCTTTATTATGGATGCAATAAGATTCTTTCTTCTAAACTGGTGCACATAGATGCTCGATTCTACACATGATGCCTGTTTGCTAGGTTTTCATCATGTTACCTATCCAAAGTGCCACCAAAGTGGTTTTCACTAGAGGATGATTTTTTCTTTACTGTTTTCAAATCCTTTTTCTATTTATTTATTTTTTGGATTTTTTTAAAAAAAAATTTAAATTTTTTTTATTCTTTTGTATTTTCTGAGAGATTTTAAGCTGATGTTGAACCACCTGGTGGTTCTGATGTAGATGCTTCTATCATAATGTGCCATTGGTATCCTGCTTGAAGAAGTTGTTTTTCCAAGATACGTGCACTTGTAAGAAAATTTTGAGATCCATGATCTGTTTTGTTAATACCGGAGTTAACTTTGTCTTTGTGCATGCATCGTAATAGAGTGCCTTCTGAATCCTTATGATGAAGGGTCACTGCCAATACATGGTCAATGTGAGAATTGGATATCATGCGTGGAGGTGTGGATGGAGTGTTTTTAGGAGTGTAAGATGGATAGGTTGATAGTTTGGATCCTTTGACTCTCCAAACTTGAGAAGATGAGCAATGACGGGTGGATATGGAAGTGTGCATGGAATTAGGACCAGCTGCTCGATACACTTTGTACGTTGCTTGAGAAGCCTAATTTTTCCTTTGTGGAAATCTTTCATGGATACTTTTCCCTTTTTTATTTTGCCCCATATTTTCTTTGACTGATGGAGTTTGATAGGGATAATATTTCTTTGTATTCTTTGGTATCCATATGTATTTGATTTGTCCTTCATGCTTTAGTACTTCTTTTTCTTTGATGACATTCTTTATGCTTTGATTCAAATAGTTATTTTGATGTTGGTCCCAATTTATCGATAGGGTGATGGGTGGATGGAGATTCATAGTGTGGCAGGTTGTAGTATTGGCATTGGTTTCATCATAAGGATCCTTCGTGCCCCCTATGTTGACGTTTGCTCGAGATGAAGTTTCCCCCAATATTGTGGAGGTATTACTGATACGTTGAGATCCCTTGATTGTCGAATAACCAAGGCCTTAATGCTTAGGATTTCCAACAATCTGGATTGGTTCTAGGATACCCTGTTAATCTAGGCCTAATCCTCTACCTTGATAATTCATCTGCTGAAAAAAATTATTTGCCATAGGATATGATTTACCTTGGAAACAAAGTGTTGCTCCTTTTTTTCTCTGTGGAAGATCTTCAAAGGTCATATCTCTTTTATTAAAAAGATCATTTTCCCTTACAAAGGTGAGTGATCCAAGTTTATAAGTGATAGGATTTCCATAAGTGGGATGAATGCCTAATTGATATCTTTAGCTTGATCTTGTGAGATATCAGATTGTAGTTCTTCTTCAAGAGGTGTTGATGCTTCAATGTCCTTGTAAAAGTCTTCCTCATGATTCATTTCACAAGATGTTTCTAATTCATGACTTCTATAGGAGCCCTCTTTATGACCCATTTCTGATATGTCTCTACATTTGTCTCTATCTGGACCATGTGTATAAATGTTAAGAGTAGGAGACTCTTGTTCCTTGGTAATGATATCAAGAGTATGAGAGTTTTGTTTTGAATGGTGATCATCGATGTGCCCTCCTTCTAGAGCCAACATGTGAACCCCTAAACCTGCAAATGCACAAAGACAACAAACATTGTTAGATATTAGATCAAAATGCATGTACACAAGAGTGAGAGATCTCCACAAAATCCATCTATTCAAACTAAACTAGGAAAAGGAAGAACACAATAAACTTGAAACAAAAGAGATTCAATCCTAGTTAAGCTAATAGCATGATGATCTTATGGGGGAATTGGTGCTAATGAAGTGTTGCAATTGGCCCTTTCCCAATTCCTAAGTAGCAATGGTATGTGATGGAGAAATGCTCAAATCTCCAAAGAGATTTGAGCATAACCTTGTTGCAAATCTTGAAAAGTGATGTGGATAATGATGGATTTGAGTATAGTAAGTTTACTCAAATTGTGGATGATTGAATGAGAGGAAGAGTCTCTCATTTATAGATTTCCAAAATGGAAGAGAGACTGAAAATAGGCAATGTGGGATCATTCAACATCCAATGGCCAAGTGCCACTTGTCAAGATGTGAATGGTTGAGGAATGAGCATATTTTGGTCAATGTGCATGATAAATGCCATTGGATTCAAATTTGAATTTTGAATGTGACATGTTGGAGGGAGAAAGAAATGGAGTTAATGTCACTTGGCACAATGCACAAGGACATGAGAGAGACATTGAATGCCTTGTTGGAAGGACCAAGTCCACTTGACCTTTTTGAATTCAAATGAGGGAATATTCCCTTTTGATGCTTTGTAAGGGAAAATAGAGAATTAAATAAATCAAAGTAATTGGTTTATTGCGCAAGTTGCATTATCTAGAGGATTTTAGTGAGAGAGATTATCTTAATCAAGGTTTTGATTAGTTTAATGAAGAATTAGGTGATTTGACAATTTAGACTTAAATAGATGAATTAATTTAAATCAGATTGAGAGGAAGGGTTAGTGAAATAAATGATTTTGATTTATTTAACTAAGGAGGAATATGTTAGATTAAATCAAATAAGGTTTAATTTATTTAATTTAATAGGACTTTAGATTTAATTTAAATAAAATGAATTATTTAAATGAACGAAGAAAGATGATTGATTAATTTAATCACCAAAGGAGAAAGAACTAATTAAATAAATAATGATTTATTTAATTAAGGGATGAAAGGTGTTGATAAGATGAGAGTATGATTCAAGACGAAATGATGTTAGTAGGATCAGAATCAGGTGCATGTATATTTTACGTGTCTACATTTTGCCCCTTTTTGAAGCAATGTACTTGTTGCATTGATTCAAAGAATAAATTGTTGTGATCAAAGTTCAAAATTTTCTCAATTTTTTAGATGCCCCACTATTGCCCCAATGAAAGGATTACACTGGTATACTGCCCCCTCGAGAGATCGAGCATAAATGTACGATTTTTTGATCGAGATCATGAAAAAATGCAAGAGGAGTGGTTCTATTGATTAGAGGACTCAAGATAATCATTTGATGTAGATAATTCTGATGATGTATAGATAGTCATCGGCCATGGGTAGCCTCATGTATATTTTGATACAACACACCGATTTTAGATAGAAATGTTAGTAAAGATAGAAGAATAAGAAGAATAAGAAGAATAAGATGGATGGAAGGAGGATCCACACAAGTTCACATTATTACCGGTGATGATGATTTGCATTGCTAGGAGTTGGGATTTTTAAAGGGCTAATTACTTTATGTTTGATAACACACATAGGTACGATGCATCAAGGTATAAAGGACCAGGATGGCATTGTACCTAGTGTGATGGACTTTGACTTGTCAATTAGATAGGAGTATTCTTGTTCACACTTGACATACAAAAACCTTGCTAGGACGGACCTAACAAAACAAGTATTCACCAAGTTATTTTACAAGAGTATCCAACAAGCACAATAGATAAAAAAGATAATGATCGTTGCCCCATTCCTTTCTCTCTAAAACTGTTTTGTTTAGGCATCATTGAGAGGTCCTTGGAATGAGTGCAAAATAAGATAAGTCTAAAAAGACCAAGATAAAATAAACAAACAAGTTAATGTTCTTCGTACCACTAGCCAAGGCTAAACTATTGTGGGGTACCTGATACTTATGTCCATCATAGGAAAGCTTCATCCCAGGACATGTAGTGATCAAGGTTTTGGTGGGACTGATTTGGGTGATAAGATATTGATATTCTGAGTTGACCAACTTACTTGCTTACTGACTTAGACTTCCACGACTTTTGATGATTAGGTGTTCACTTGGGAACCTGCTAGACTTGCTTCTGACTGACTCACCAAAGGGTGAATGCGATGATTGATTTTATTATGAGTGATGACAATCACGGGTGAAAGCGAGATGAAATGGATGCAGCATTTTGGTTTTTTTTTTTTTCAAATGTTTTGAGGCTATTTTTGGTTTTCGGATTTTCTAATGTTTTTGTTATTTTTGAGATTTATGAATGTTTTTGAATTTTGTGTCTCGGGGGCCGATCAAGGATGGCCTTGCCTACATTTAAACTCAAAGATGACGTAGTTTGGATGACGACGAATTGAATTGATGATAAGATGGACAAATGGATTGCCCCTTTTATTGCTTAAAGGACTGACTTAAGATGCAAACTGGATGGGCAAACGGATTGCCAATGCAATGGACGCCTAAGGATTGACCCTAATTATCTCGGGGGATGATCAAAGATCAACCTTTCCTACATTCAAGCTCAAAGATGAAGTATTTTGACAAGGTGAAAGACTGACATGACTCAATAATGAAATTGTTGAATTTTTTCTGATATTTCGACATGTTTTTAAATTTTTGAATGATTTGGATGTTTTTGGATTTTTGATGAATTTTTTGACAATTCGGATATAGATATTTGATGATATTAGTGCTCTATTTTGGGATTTATTTGAAAACCAAGCTTAATTTTGATCAATCAGATTGATGGATTGATAGTTTGACTAAGTGTGTTAAGTCAAACAAAAGTGATAATGCACTTGTAAACTCTAGGAAGTTGTGTTATCCCAGAGTAAACTTGTACAAAAGTGGATGGTTTGACTAAGTGTGTTAAGTCAATGAGGCAATTATGGATTTGATAATTTGGCTAAGTCTGTTAATCCAAACAAGATGATAATGAACTTGTGAACCCAAGGAAGTTGTGTTATCCTTGAGTAAACTCCTGCACAAGATGATAGTTTGACTAAGTGTGTTAAGTCAAACAAGTTGATAGTTGATTGGATTCGATTGATCAATGATGAAGTTTGATTTGGAACAAAATAGATTTGATGATTTGATGTGACATTGAAGTACACATTATATGCAACTAATATTGAATGTTTGGATTGATGTTCGATGAAAGATAAAGCTTGGTAAAGAACATCATCTTGTCAAAATATGCCATGGGCTAATGATTTGGATTGATGCTCACAAATGCTTTGAAAAATTTGCTTTCATGTTTGGCAATGTTCAGATTACCACATAAGTTGGAGGATATAGATCAAGATTTATTCTCAAAGCAATAAATATTTTCCCCTAGTGTCTAGCAATGTTTGAATGACCATGGGTAGATTCCTGGATAGATGTATGGATAGATAAAGATCATCTTGCGATAAGATAAGGTGTTCAAAAAGTGGATGCGCCTTTGGATAGTGGTTGAAGGTTCAGATAGCGTTGGGTAGGATGGGATCAATGAAAAATGACCCATGTCAAGATGTTTACTACCAGCAAGTGTAAAGTGTGCACCAAACCTTCATCAAGATCTAGATAAGGTAGATAGATGGAAAGGGGTTGGATAAATGGTTCATGGATGAATGGATTTATGTTGGCTATATTATGGATGCGATAAGATGCTTTCTTCTGAACTGGTGCACGTAGATGTTCGATTCTACACATGATGTCTGTTTTCTAGGTTTTCATCATGGTACCTGTCCAAATTGCCACCGAAGTGGTTTTCACTAGAGGACGATTTTTCTCTTTACTATTCTCAATCCATTTTTTGATTTTTTTTGGATTTTTTGTATTTTTAATTTTTTAATTTTTTTTGTATTTTTTGAGATATTTTAAGGTGATGTTGAACCACCTAGTGGTGCTGATTTTGATGCTTCTATCATAACATTCCATTGGTATCCTTCTTGAAGAAGTTTCTTTGCCAAGATACGTGCACTTGAAAGAAAATTTTGAGAAATTTGTTATGTTTTGTTGATACTAGAGTTAACTCCGTCTTTGTGCGCACATCGCGATAGAGTGCTTTCTGAATCCTTATGATAAAGGGTCGCTGCCAATACATGGTCAATGTGAGACTTCTATATCATGCATAGAGGCATGGATGGAGTGTGTTTAGTAGTAAAATATGGATTGGTTGATAGTTTGGAATTTTTGACTCTCCAAACTTGGGAAGATGAGCAATGATGGGTGGATATGGAAGTGTGCATGCAATTAGGACCAACTGCTTGATACACTTTGTATATTGCTTGAGAAGCATGATTTTTCTTTTGTGGACATCTTTGATGGATACTTACCCCATTTTTATTTTTCCCCATAGTTTCTTTGACTAATGAAGTTTGATAGGGATAATCTTTCTTTGTATTTTTTTGTATCCATTTATATTTGATTTGTCCTTCATGCTTCTTAGCTTCTTTTTCTTTGATAACATTGTTCATGCTTGAATTCAAGTCTTTCTTTTGATGTTGGTCCCAATTTTTGGATGGAGTGATGGGTGGATGAAGATTCATGGCATGGTTGGTTGTAGTACTGGCATCAATTTCATCATAAGGATCCTTCGTGCTCCCTATGTTGGCGTTTACTCGAATGAAGTTGCCCCCAGTTTTATGGAAATATTACTGATATGTTGAGATCCCTTTATTGTTGAATAACCAAGGCCTTGACGCTTAGGATTGCCAACAATCTGCACTAGCACTAGGATACCCTATTCATGTAGGCCTAATCCTCTACCTTGATAATTCATTTGCTGAAATTTTTTATTTTCCATAGGATATGATTTACCTTGGAAACAAGGTGTTGCTCCTTCTTTGCTCTATGGTGGATCTTCAAAGGTTGTAGCTCTTTTATTGATAATATTTTCCTTTACAAAGGTGAGTGATCCAAGTTTATAAGTGATAGGATCTTCCATAACTGGGATGAATTCCTGATTGATATCTTCAGCTTGATCTTGTGAGATATCAGATTGTAGTGCTTCTTCAATAAGTGTTGATGCTTCACTATCCTTGTAAAAGTCTTCCTCATGATTCATTTCACAAGATGTTTCTAATTCATGACTTATGTAGAAGCCTTCTTCATGATTTGTTTCTGATATGTCTTTGGATTTCTCTATATCTTGATCATGTGTACAAATGTTAAGAGTAGGAGACTCTTGCTTTGAATGACGATCATCTGTGTGTCCATCTGAAGAAAGCATCTTATGGGTAGATGGAGGGGTATGTGCTATATGGATATGATCATTATTTGTGACATCTTGTAGGAGAGTGGCCATCACCTCATTGTAGTATCTTGCATATAAAAATTCTTGATCTTGATTAATATCAAAATTGCTTTAAACATGTGTTGGATCAAGTTCTTGACATGGGTCAATTTCAAAGGATGGATTTATTTCAAAGGGTTCTTGGACATCATCATAAGGCACTGGAAGTGGCTGAATATCCTCTTGATCTTTGAGTGGACCTGGGTCAAATGGTGAGTTGAGAATTTCTTCAATATCTGTAACCATGAGGTCAAAGGATGTCAATATTCCTTGGGAGGGACCATTGCTAGACCTTGGTAAAATATGTTGATCATGCTTTGGAATAATTTCTTGAGATATGTACTCTAACTTGTTAGGTGGCATAGAGACATTTTTAGCACGATCATTGGTGGATGAATCTTGGTTTATGTTAATAGGATCAAATAACATCAACACTCCTTGAAATAGATCTTTGTAGGAGGGGTCTTGATCATGACTAAAAAATGACTCTTGATGCACATTGATTTGATCATCAGATGAGGTGGAAACATCTTCAAGGTGTTCATCGATGGACAGATCTTGATCATTGTTTTTGAAAACTATGGTGGGAATCTGTTGCAAGCTCTGCCGTGGGAGTAATGCTTGTGTTTGATGTTGAGCCAACAATGCTTGGTTGTGTTGTTGTTGTTCCAACAAATCTTTTTGTTGGGCTTGTTGTTGACCTACTTGTTGATGCACTTGTTGATGGATTGATTCCAATAGTGCCCAAAACTCTACTTGCACCTACCGAGCTTGCTATTGGGCTTGAGCTTGAACCTATGCTTGTCGGTCTACTTGAGCCGCTTGTTCTTGTTGAGCAGCTAACTGTGCAGCTTGTTGGTTTTGGAGAACATTTTTGCAGGAAGCTTCTTGAGCGGCTTGCAACATGATGGAGAATGAATTTTTTATGTTGTGTTTTGGCAGTGGTGGTGGTGGATTGGGAATGGTGTTGATTGTTGGGGTGAGCGGAAGAGTCTTATTGATTGCCAAGGTTTGAGTGGTGAATGGTCTAATTGAGATTCTTGGTCTTTAAGGAATGGTAGATGTGTTAACCACTGGGGTTGCTTCGATGGTTGCCATCTGTTGTTGCGATGGCAAAATGGGATGATTTGGTATGATTTTTTGATTTGGCATTATAGGTTGACTTTGAACATTGTTGTTGTTGAGAATCATATTGCCTTGATTTAGGTAACTTTGATTTTGCATGGTGTTACCTTGACTTGAATCAATACCTAGGGTCATCAACATATTTCTTAGATTTTGAACAACATTGATGGTATTTGCAAACATGTCTACACCAAAGTTTACCAACTGTGGATTTGAAATGGTCATGTTTGGTAAAGTTGTACTTGGTATGTATGGATTTGGTGGGATAATGTTATTTGGAAAACTCATGCATTGAGTGTTTGGTTGATAGATTTGGAAATTTGGACTTGGATTTAAATCTGTCATTGGGAAAGGTGTTCCAAACTTTGGATTGGGCATACTCACATTCGTTATACTTTTGAGGTTTGGAGGAGATAATGATGTCATGTATAAATGTGAGTTTTGATAATCAATTGGCATTGTGAGATGGATAGTTTGGTTGACTTGGATTACTCATGATGTATGAGTCGAGTTTGAATTCCATATTTTTCTTGTGTTTTGACCTTGTTGCAAGAGTCAACCTCTAAGGTGATTAGGATCAATGATGAGATTAAAGATGAAAGGGTGAGTGATATGGGTGTTTGAACATTTAGGAACTTTGGATCAATGCTAAACTTTAGGAATTGGTTTGATTCGATAGTTTGGCTAGGTATGTTAAGATAAAACAAGATGATGGTAAACTTGTAAACCCTAGGAAGTTGTGTTATCCTAGGAAAAAATCACATAAAGAATGAATTGGCTAAGTGTGTTAATCCAATCAAAGTGATCATGAACTAGTAGACCTTAGGAAGTTATGTTATCCTAGAGGCAAATTTGTCCAAGAAGATTGATAATTTGACTAGGTGCATTAAGTCAAACAAGGTGATGTTGATTCTCCAAAAGTCTAGCATACATGATGTTGAAAAGTTCTAAAATTTGTTGGTGAGATGGAATTTGATTGATGTTTGAGAGATGGGTGAAGTGATGATTTGATCCTAGATGACCCTATGAGGACTTACTTACAAGACCAAGGTGATGAAAAATATGCTTATCCCTAGAAGTAATTCAAACCAAATGACTCAAAAGGGACCAAGCACATGTGTGGTTCAATTGTCTTTTATTTTGCTTAGGTTTGATTCATTTTACCACAAACATATTCTTGATTATGCTTTTCAAACTGAATGTCCAATACCCTAATTTTATTTCATCCCACAAAGTGCATTATGTGGAAATCAAGGCAAAGGTTTCCTAATGTTTAACCTTATTGAAAACAAATGATGATAGAATCGAAGCACTTAGAAACCTCTAAGGATAGAATCCCTAGGGAAAGCAAGAGTGCTTAAATTCGTCAAAGGTATTTGTCTCCTCAAAGGGGTTTGAAATTTGAAGGTCTTGTGAATGTTCATTTTGCAAAAGTTTTGAGGACCAAGCAATGTGTTCTTTTCTTTCAAGCACTTTTACAATCCTAGGATGATGAGGCAATATCTTGTTGGGTTCCCACTTGGATAAATCCAACTGTGCATATCTTGTGTGAATGGCTAAATGCTTGACCACACTAGCTCCCCTCCATGGCACACACTTCTCAGGTCAGCCAAGCATTAGTATCCATGAATCTCCCATGGCATACCTTCCATTTCCATAACAAGACCGCATGTATAACATGGGGTGGCTTCAAAGGACATGACCTTTTGCACTAACAAGATAGACAAGGTTTTGGATTTTTTCTAAACAAACGGTTCTAATGTGGGCATTCCATTCATGGGGGATTATCCAACATTGGCAAGAGTCCATTTCTGTGCATCTCGTCAGAATAATCCTCGTGATTCTTGAAATTTCCTCAAGAATCCACACTTATATACTGGTTGGAAGTCGCTTGGCTTTAACATGTTCCCGGTTGGGTCGTTCCCTTGGGTGAGTACTTTTTCCCACAAGGCAAGCCCTCTAAGATAAACAATAGTGAATAAACATATTCGTGGTTAGATCAACCTTTGTTTAAAAACAAAAGGAGAACACTCACAATAAGTTTATTCACACTCGCATGTTTTGTTCATTTATTAAGTACCCAAATTGAAATGTGGAGGCAATATTTTTAACAACCTAATATCACCAAAATGTTTTTGATTCTCAAGATCGCAATGAAGTGTGAGAGAAGTGCATACACATTTTGAATGATATTAACTTGTAAAAAAGGCTGCAAAATATTAAAAACACTTGTTCATTTTAGACCTCAAAGCAATGATGAATTATTTTTAAGCACCAAGTGAAATGTGAGATTGCCTTGTTCAATTGTTAACCTTTAAACAAAATCTAGTATGTTTGTCTAAAGTTCTTTTTAGCCCTTTGGAAACTTTTATAAAGAAATTTGATTGTTAATTTTAGAACCCAAAAGAAATTTAGTGTCCTAAGATCAAAGATTTAACAAATTTCTTAAGGAGTATTGAAGAACACTTTAGTGTTTAAAAAAACTTTGTACAAAATGAGCATGGTGTTATCATAAAAAAAATTTGATTGTTCTTTTTAAAATCCAAAGTAAATTTAGTGTTCCTAAGGTCAAATATTTTTTAACAAATTTATTAACGAGTGTTGAAAAACACTTTAGTGTTTAAGAACACTTTGGGTTGGTGAACATGATATCATGATACACTTCTTCCTTTGCTTCAACCTGCAAAAATGATAGAAAACAGAGAGAAATAAAGAAAAAAAACCAGATTAGAGATTAAAAAATCCTAAATTAAAATAGCAAATTTCAATTTAAAACTTCACTATCTTCCTGCGGTGGAGTTTGCAAAAGCAATGCAGTTTGAAAACAAAGTGACGCTATATAGCGCTGCGTGGGTGACTTTGGGCGGTGATCTGCAGAGATAGAGAGTGCAAAAGCAGCGCGATAGAGGTCAGCGATGCAATTTGGAAGTGGCCTAGTTTGGGAATTTAAAAAATTTAGGTGAGAATGATGACACGATGGAGTTTGGAGAAAGCGTGGTGCGATACTGCACCGTGGTGATGAAAGCGGTGGAGTTAGGACTCATGCAGTGGACTTAAGAAATTTAAAAAAAATGACAGAGGGCAACTCACGGTGAAGTTTGAAGAATTTGAACGCAGGTGAATATGGCGCCGCATCACTGGGAGCGGCAAAGTATCACGTTGCAGTGCTGAAAGTGGTGCAATATAGCGTCATGCGGCCCAGTTTGCCTATGTACAAAAAAAAACATTAGGAACCACAAAATTTTGACAAAAAAATGATTAAATGCTTGAACTGCCCTCTTTCTAGTGCCAAAATGTGAACCCCTAAACCTGCAAATGCACAAAGACAACAAACATGGTTAGATCTTAGATCAAAATGCATACAAGAGTGAGAGATTCCCCATGAAATCCACCTATTTAAAATACTATTAGGAAATGAAGAACAAACTCAAATAACATGAAAGTAAATCCTAACCTAGCTAATAGATTGATTATCCCATGGGGGAATTGGTGTGAATGAAGTGTTTCAATTGGCCCTTTCCCAATTCCTAAGTTGTGATGTGAGTTGATCTAGACATGGTCAAATCTCCAAAGAGATTTGAGCATGAACTTGGTGCAAATCTGAAAATGAGGTGAGTGTTTGGATGAAATGAGCAAAATTAGTTCTCAACTGGAGAGAGTAACTTTGCATGAGGATTGTGGATTTGAGTATAATAAGTTTACTCAAATTGTGGATGATTAAATGAGAGGAAGAGTCTCTCATTTATAGATTTCCAAATGGAAGAGAGAGTGAAATTGAGCAATGTGTGATCATTCAGCATCCAATGGCCAAGTGCCATTTTTCAAGATGTGAATGGTTTAGGAATGAGCACATTTTGATCAATGTGCAAGATAAATGTCATTGGATTCAAATTTGAATTTTGAATTTGATATGTGAGAGGGGAAGAGAAATGAAGTTAATGTCACTTGGCTCAATGCACAAGGACATGTAAGAGGCATTGAATGCCTTGTTGGAAGGACCAAGTCCACTTGGCCTTTTTGAATTCAAATGAGGGAATATTCCCTTTTAATACTTTGTGAGGGGAAATAGAGACTGAAATAAATCAAAGTAATTGATTTATTGTGCAAGTTGCATTATCTAGAGGATTTTAGTGAGAGAGATTAGATTAATCAAGGTTTTGATTAATTTAATGAAGAATTAGGTGATTTGACAATTTAGACTTAAATAGATGAATTAATTTAAATCAGATTGAGAGGAAGGGTTAATTAAATAAATGATTTTGATTTATTTAACTAAGGAGGAATATGTTAGATTAAAATAAATAAGGTTTAATTTATTTAATTTAATAGGAGGACTTTAGAGATTTAATTTAAATAAAATGAATTATTTAAATGAATAGAGAAAGATGATTGATTAATTTAATCACCAGAGGAGACAGACCTAATTAAATAAATAATGATTTGTTTAATTAAGGGATGAAAGGTTTTGATAAGCTAAGAGTATGATTCAAGATGAAACAATGTTAATATGATCAAAATCAAGTGCATGTATATTTTACGTGTCTACAACAAGAAAGAAAAGAAAACCGATCTCCAAGCTAGATTTGATTTATCTCCATTGTTCTTCTCCACCTGCATGAGAATGCATGAGATTAGTTTCCTTTGCTTTCTTGTTTTGATTTTCATGCTAGTTTTTTCTCTATTGTGCATGTTAGGGTTTTTTATTATAATTTTTTTATGCATTTTTCTCTAATATTTTTACCCTAACTAGATTGGTGAACCCAATGTGAATCATTTGATCTAGCTCGATTTTTTGTAGGTTTCATTAACTTTTTGTTGCAGGTCTACTAGTTTTTGGATAAAACACCAAGTTTTACAAATTTTGTCATATCTTCCAAACAACTACGAATTTTTCCACAATATTTTCATAGACACCTATACATTATCTCAAGAGGCCATAGTAAAAAAAAAGAGATTTAATCAGTTTGCATTCTCATGCAGATGTGGGAAGATAAATGGAGATAAATCAAATCTAGCTTCGAGATTGGTTTCTTTGCTTTCTTGTTTTGATTTTCATGCTAGTTTGTGCTCTATTGTGCTTGTTAGGGTTTTTCATTATAATTTATTTATGCATTTTTCTCTAATATTTTTACCCTGAGTACATTGGTGAACCCAATCTGAATCATTTGATCTAGCTTTCTTTTTTGCAGGTTTCATTAACTTTTTGTTGCAAGTCTGCTAGTTTTTGGATAAAACACCAAGTTTTACAAATTTTGTCATATCTTCCAAATGGCTATGAATTTTTCCATAATATTTTTAGAGACTCCTATACATTATCTCAAGAGGCCATAGTAAAAAAATTGAGATTGTCGCCATTTTTGTAGGAGTTATCACTATTTTATGTTTTTTCATAAAATTTACTTTTTGAACGCAAATTAGTGAATTTTTTAGAAATGTTTGCATTTCCCGAAAGCTCTTCAAATTTAAATAGGGGTCTTTATTTTATAGATTTAATTTATAGGTCAAATCATTCAATCCTTCAAAATATTGCATTCTCATGTAGGTGGAGAAGAACAATGGAGATAAATCAAATCTAGCTTGGAAATTGGTTTTCTTTTCTTTCTTGTTTTTATTTTCATGCTAGTTTGTTCTCTATTGTACTTGTGTGGTGTGATAAAAAACACCTCTCTTGGTTCGATTTTTTCATACCCATCATAGGAGGCCTGCTAGGGGATTTCATCATCCTTAGGGACGACCTCAATGAAGGTGTGAATCGAAAGACACACTTCGTTGGGAGTTAAAATATTGTCACTCTTGGTTAAGCCCCAAATAAATTTATACCTTTGGGAAGTGAAGGTGAAGGGTGGGTTACCCCTTTCTCTCAACTGTGTGGTAGGATTTTTCTTTCAAATTATCCCTAGTCAGCTTCATGCATCCTAGCTTAAGACCTAATTGGCCATAACCACTTGACTAGTTCTAGGACTTGTTCATGTGTCTTCTTCAAGTGTGTGCTTAATAGTCACATTCATAATTTCATATTTAAAATTTCTTGTGTCTTGTGTGTTTGATTCATGTGTGTACATGTGTAATCATTTGTTTGCAAATTTCCATATCAAGCTATAAATCAAATCTAGCTTGGAGATCTATTTGCTTTGTTTTCTTGTTTTCATTTCATGCTTAAGACCTAAAAAGCCATTTGTAGAGCCAGAAAAGTGCATGATTCTATGGAGTAAGAACCACCATTTAAGCCCACATCAATAGAGTCATTTTGATTAAAAGAAAAAACCAAAAATGCAAATCTAAACTATAGAAACAAAATAATGCTTTTAAAAGAAATCCATCTCCATTGTCTCCCTATCACCAAGATCTTTATCCATGAATTTTCTCTTAGATTTTATGAGCAAAAAATGCAATAAAGAGGCTATGATGAATGAGAAATGCAATCAAAATGTAAATATGGTATGAGTATGTAAATTTTTGAGCAAAAATTTGTGAGGGATAAAATAAGAGGAAAATCCCATTTAAATAAGATTTCCCTAAGGATGGAGAGGGGTTGAAGATTGAATGTGGGATAAAAGATGTGAGTGAAGGAAATTTCATCATCCCACATTGTTAAAAAAAAAAACCATTGTCTTCCATCATACATTTTGATTTTGGACTAAAAATAACAAGTGTTTGAATTGTTTTACACACATTTCAATTTTCTAAAGGGAAATTAGAAATTTCGAGTGTAATCAAGTGTGGAGTGATAAAAAACACCTCACTTGGTTCGCTTTTGTCATACCCATCATAGGAGGTGTTAGAACCTAAAATTTCCATAAAAATCCACTAAAATCCTAAGGTTTTATTCTCATTGGAACCTATTACTTTCCTATTTTTCATATATCGATTCAATCCCATTCAAATTCCCTTTCATTCGCTATATTTTCCATTAAAAATCATTTTCTCCATTCATGTATACCTTGCACCATATACCGTTGACTAGCATTTATTTTAAAATCTCATTTACTGCTTTACCGTGGCCTCTCATAAAGGGTCCTACGGTATGGCGATAGTGGCTAAGGAAGTGGGTGTGAAGCGTTTACTGCACTACCATGCGTGGTAAACCGTTAGCAGTTGGCGGTCAACGAAACAATCAACGATGAGGCGGTAAGTGACCAGCGAGGGAGGCCCACCGCGGTACTGTAGGGGGTCATCACACAGACCATGGTGGCTACGGTGAACAATTAGCGATCGAAGGCAAATAGTCGGCAAGTGAGCAAAAATAGTTGGCAATTAGCGGTTACCGCTATACTGCGCATAGTTAGTATGGTTACCGTTGACAATCAAGCCAATGACTACGATAGCATGGTAGACACAAGGATAGCCATCACGATGAGCGGAAATGGCAACAAAGGATAACTGTTAGCAGTTACCGCAGTACCACGGGGAGTAGCCAGATAGACCGCGGTGAAGGCGGTAAGGGGTGATGGAAGCTGCAACAGTCAATGTGCAGTCGACTACCATGATACCGCGGCCGGTCAAATTTTTGACTATGGTAAAGTGGTAAGTTTATTAAAAGATTTTAAGGTTGAATCAAAGGCAAAGTTAAGTGCAACATTATGTAAAAATATTTAATTTTCCAATAGGAAATTAATTAAATATTTCATTTCCACCATGGAATGTAAAACGGATGTAACAGAAAATTGAAGGATTGTGACTCTTTGAATTTTATTGTATAAATCTATTGTAGAAGAATAAAAGGGAGGGGGGAGAGAGAGAAGAAAGCAGTAGTTAGACTGTAGGATTTAGAATTTTCTTGAGAGGGGACTGGAATGTAAATAATGATAGACTTTCTTGAAACATAATCAATGGAGAAAATATGTTAAACTGGTAAATTTCTTTTGGTGTTCAGTTGTTGTGATAAATAAAATTCATATTCTTTATTTCTGGTTGTCTGCAACTTGGGATCTTTTAATCATTTAAATCAACATATCAAGTATATACCTGGTTTGTCAAAATGCATTCTCATTTTGTGTGATTTAATTAAACTAGTGTCTGCAAGTTAGAATTAAATTATCTTGATAAATCATAGTGGTTTTGAGATTTCCTTTGGATAGTTAAAGAAGAATCTGATAAAGGAACATTCCACAACTGTTTATGCAAGTCATAGACTTAGTGAATTTTTATGCCAGCCATAGAATTTTCAGAGTGCCTAACAACTAGAGTTAAGCCAATAGGAGGAAACACATATCATTTTTGACTCCATTGCCCATGTGGATAGAAGGAACTGATCTACCACAACCCAGAGATATAAATCCATATCAAACAACTTATTCAAAAAACTTTTCATTTGTGCAGTAGGAGCAGGAGTAGTTGTAGTAATTTTGTCTATCCACTTCCCTTTGCCATTGTGGATAGATTGATCAACCAAGAAACACATCTTAAATCTGCAACATACACATAGGTGCACTCACCTAGGTTTTGCAAAGCCTGAAGAGTAGAAGGTACAATTGCATCAATTGGCCTTGTTAGTTGGCCAAAAAATTTGTGAGAGCTTGGCAACCTCTCATGGTTCATACTAGCATTTTTGAGACCCAACAAATTGGTGACTCTATTGGAGAATTACTCTAGAATATTTTCAACCTTTCCATTTATAGAGTCAATGAAGGTTTCACATTTTGTTTGGAGATTCCGCTGGGGGCAAACCAAAGTAATAACATAATCTATTTCATTTTCCTACTTTTTGAAAAGTAGGTGGCAACTCTATTTTGATTTGATTATATAATGCATAGATATTGTGGAGCAGTAATATTTTGTCAAGATGGCAGAAGAACAAGGAAGACACCAAACAAAGAAAGAATTAGAAGAATTGAAAGAACAAATGTTGCAAGAGGGACTTGAATTTGACAATGAAGGTAATATGTGCTATTCACAACAAAACATATATACACCACAACCATTACCTCAAATAAATCATCTTCCATTTCCTGAAACAAGATCAATGGTCTACCAAAACCCAAATGGCCCTCCAAATTTTGTCTCAGCTATTGATAAACCATTTAACTATAGTAATATCCAAGGCTACCCAAATCCTTATCCTTGTGAACTGATGGAATTACTAATGCATATCCCTAGATTTCATGGAGAACGGGATGTATTAGCTTATGAGATATGGAGCAATTCTGGAATTTCATTATCAACTTTCAAATCTATCTAGAGGATGTCATTATGAAATGTTTTTCAAGATCTATGAGGGATAGTGCAAGGGAATAGTTTATAAGTTTCCCAATGCAAAGTGTATCTTCATGGGAGGATTTGAAAGAAATATTCTTGAACCAGTATGGGGAAAAAGATGATGATCAAGAAGAAGATGATGATGTACATAGTCAAAACCAAGACTTCATTACAAAATCAGAATGTGGAATTTCCCCCTTAGATACATTTTTTGACATAAGGAAATATTAAGGAGAGGATGAAATATCTCTATACAACAGGATGGTAGACATCTGTATGCAATTACCTCCTCATCATAGGCCTACAAATCCCATAATTGCTGCACAATTTGTAATTACATGGGATCCTAAATCAATGTATTGGTCAAAGTTATCAAAACTGTATGTCATGGATGCAACAACTAAATTTATTGATTCCATGCTTGAGACAATGTACATGGATACTATCAACAACGAATCTAATAGTGATATTATGAATTATCAAATAATGCAACCAATAGAGGATACATATGAAAGTGAAAATGATGAAAATCTACGTGAGGGAGAAGAAGAAGATGATGATATGAGTGGTCAATCATACATATTGGATGAGGAATACAATGATGAAGATGCTCTTGAAGATACAATTCATAAAGAATATGTTGGTGATGGAGCAAGCAAAAATGAGCAAATTGAGCCCTCATTCTCAGACCAACACCATGATGGCACAATTGATGATAAGGAAAATTTCATGGGATAAAGCTTGCATGAGGAGGATGAAGATATAGAAGATATATCCTTCATAACAGATTGTGATAGTGTGTGTTATGAGGGATCCATTGAATACTCAAATTGTGAGGATGAAGTTATGGATGTTGATCTGCAATAGGACAATTTTTTCAGTAATTACAAAGATCATGAAGAGGTTGGAAACATGGTTGAGGATATGGAAGCATAGACTGGTTCACTCAATAGTGAGCAAGTTTCAGATTTGTTAACCTTGGAATACTAGAAGTACACACATGAAGATAATTCCCAAGTTTTGGCTCCAACCTACATTTGTTTTGACAATGAAGGTAATAGTTCATGTGACCTCATGTGCATCTCTCAGACTAATGAAGAAATCAGTGAAGTTATTCATGAATCCATTTGTGTCCAGGAGGAGATATGTGATTTAAATATTTTTTGCCTACAAGAAGAGGATACTGGTTTGCATATCATTGATGATGAGTGTCCAACATTTGTTGATTCAAGTATGTATAAAGTTGACTATCTAGATCAAGTGTGTATGTTAGTGCCAATCGGTGATAGGAAAGAAATGAAAAGTGATTTGATTGTTTCAAAAGATATTAATGAGATAGAATTTCTTGATTGCCATAATAAATATTTAAATTTCCAAGTCCCAGTACAATTGCCTGATCATTTAGCAACATATGATAGTGAGCATGCCTATAAATGTTTTGTTGAAAGTGGATACACTTTGTATGTTGAGGGTGGTAAATATTTTCCATGTGATAATGAGAATGATGAAATGTAGAGTGGTCAAAGGAATGTGAATCAAGCTGAATACAATGCATGTTGCAGGGCAGGTAGAATGGATAGTTTCAAAAGAAACTTGATGAGCTCTAAACATAATAAGGTCTATGATAGAGGAAAGTGCAGGTTTTTTCTTTTGGGGTGGCCTGTGGCCATTCCTTGTGGTTTGATTTTTTGAACCAAAGAAGGTATAGAGGATTGAGGGTTTCCAGTGCATGGACAATTCTTAGCAATACCTCTTTAAAAAATTCTCTTCCATGCACCATAGTGTAGGTTTTCCATTCCTTCCATTTTCTCCATTTTCATGTCCTTCACTTCTCGTTCCCTTCATCTACCATGGCTTTCATTTTTCATATCTTAGCTTGGTTTGCTCTAACAGAGATACTCTAGATTCTTGTAGTGATTGAACAATCACTCATCCCAATAGGAGCCACCGTTAGAACCTAAAAATTCCATAAAAATCCACTAAAATCCTAAGATTTTATTATCATTGGAACCTATTAATTTCCTATTTTTTATATATCGATTCACTCCCATTCAAATTCCCTTTCATTTGCTATATTTTCCATTAAAAATCATTTTTTCCATTCATGTATACCTTGCACCATATACTGCTAACTAGCATTTATTTTAAAATCTCATTTACCACTTTACTACGACCTCCCATAAAGGGGCCTATGGTATGGTGATAGCAGCTAAGGCAGCAGGCATGAATCATTTACCGCTCTACCACGTGTGGTCAATTCATTGACCGTGGTAGTAGGGTAAACCATTAGTAGTCGACGGTTAGTGAAACAGTCGGTGATGAGGCAGTAAGTCACCAGGGAGGGAGGCCCACCGTGGTACTGCAGGGGGTCATCACATAGACCATGGTGGCCATGGTGAACAACTAGCAGTCGAAGGCAAACAATCGGTGAGTGAGCAAAGATAGTTGGCGGTTAACGGTTACCGCTATACCATGCACAGTTAGTATGGTCACCACGGTAGTGCAGTGGACGATCAACGATTAGCGATAGAGGTAATAAATAGTAGCTACCATGGTACCACTAGCAGTCAAGCCAATGACCACAGTAGCGTGGTAGACACGGGGATAGCCATCATGGTGAGTGGAAATGGCAACAAAGGATAACTATTAGCAGTTACCGCAGTACTACGGGGAGTAGCCGGATAGACCACGGTGATGGCGGTAAGGGGTGATGGAAGCTGCAACAGTCAATGTGGGGTTGGCTACCGTGATACCATGATCGGTCAAATTTTTGACCCTGGTAAAGTGATAAGTTTATTAAAAGCTTTTAAGGTTGAATCAAAGGCAAAGTTAAGTGCAGCATTATGTAAAAATATCTAATTTTCCAATAGGCAATTAATTAAATATTTTGTTTCCACCATGGAATGTAAAATGGATGTAATAGAAAACTGAAGGGTTGTGACTCTTTGAATTTTATTGTATAAATCTATTGTAGAAGAATAAAAGGGAGGGGGGAGAGAGAGAAGAAAGCAGTAGTTAGACTGTAGGATTTAGAATTTTCCCGAGAGGGGACTGGAATGTAAATAATAACAAAATTTCTTGAAACATAATCAATGCAGAAAATATCTTAAACTGGTAAATTTATTTTGTGTTTAGTTGTTGTGATAAATAAAATTCATATTCTTTATTTCTGGTTGTCTCCAACTTGGGATCTTTTAATCATTTAAATCAGCATATCAAGTATATACCTAGTTTGTCAAAATGCATTCTCATTTTGTGTGATTTCATTAAACTGGTGTTTGCAAGTCAAAATTAAATTATCTTGATAAATCACAGTGGTTTTGAGATTTCTTTTGGATAGTTAAAGAAGAACCTGATAAAGGAGCATTCCAGCACTGTTTATGCAAGTCATAGACTTAGTGAATTTTTATGCCAACCATAGAATTTTCAGAGTGCCTAACAACTAGAGTTAAGCCAATAGGAGGAAACACATATAATTTTTGACTCCATTTCCCATGTGGATAGAAGGTACTGATCTGCCACAACCCAGAGATACAAATCCATATCAAACAACTTATTCAAAAACCTTTCATTTGTGCAGTGGGAGTAGGAGTAGTTATTTTAATTTTGTCTGTCCACTTCTCTTTGCCATTGTGGATAGATTGATCAACCAAGAAACACATCTTAAATTTGCAACATACACATAGGTGCACCCACCTAGGTTTTGCAGAGCTTGAAGAGTAGAAGGTACAATTGCATCAATTGGCCTTGTTAGTTGGCCAAAAGCGTTTTGAGAGCTTGACAACCTCTCATGGTTCATACCAGCATTTTGAGACCCAACAGGAGGCCTACTAGGGGATTTCATCACCCCTAGGGATGACCTCAATCAAGTTGTGAATCAAAAGACACGCTTCTTTGGGAGTTAAAATATTGTCACTCTTGGCTAATCCCCAAAGAAATTTATACCTTTGGGAAGTGAAGGTGAAGGGTGGGTTACCCCTTTCTCCAGACTGTGTGGTAGGATTTTTCTTTCAAATTATCCCTAGTCAACCTCATGCAACCTAGCTTAAGACCTAATTGGCCATACACACTTGACTAGTTCTAGGACTTTTTGATGTGTCTTCTTCAAGTGTGTGCTTAATCATCACATTCATAATTTCATATGTAAACTTGCTTATGTGTCTTGCATGTGTGATTCATGTGTGTACATGTGTAATCATTTGTTTGCAAATTTCCATATCAAGCTATAAACACCAACACATAAATATGTCATTCTAATCATCCCAATCATCATTTTTCTAATCACATTCAAATTAATTTCATCCTAATCATTCCAAATTATCCAATCTAATCATTCCACATCATCATCATCACCGTAATCCTAAGGAAGCACTTGCTAAAATGGTCCTAATCCTTAATGATCTTAGTCAGAAACCCAAGTTCATACTTCGAGAAGCCCCTTCACCTAATCATGAAGATAATCCAAAACCATATATTATCCAAGGTGGGTCAAACTTTTCTCCTAGTGATGATGAGAAATTTGTAGATCTTAGTGATGATGAAAAATTTGTAGAAATCTTAGGTCACCTTAATGATACTTTTGACAAGGGAAATACCACCATAAGTTTGGAATCATACACCATTCCATCTACTATTCCTCCATCACCATCTAATAAAATTCCTATCTCAAAGCACACTAGTCCTACACCAACACCACCATCCAACTTCTCAAGCTCTAACCCATCAACAAAAGAATACCAGCACGAAATAGACCATCCCCATGTCAAGCACCCATTAATGAGCTTACCAATGAACCTTTGAATGTCATGTCTATTATTCCAACTCCATCATGTCGTCCAAAAACTATTGATCTTATATGTCTAAGTTAAATAACATCACACCCTCATGTTGTTGATCATAAAGAGCATACCAAGCCTCTTTTAGAGCCTTCCACTTCCATTTACACTCAAATCCAAGAGCTATGTCAAGAGTATTATCTTAAGCATAAAGAAATATTAACCTCTCATTCTAATCTAGATCTAGGCCCTTCTAATGATCCCACTCATAACATACTTTTTCCTATTCATGATGATGCTTCCCTCTATCATCTAGATCCTACCTATGATCAAGAAGATTATGATGATCCCCTTAGCCAACTCTATGCATTCCATGGTCAAGAGCCTATCACTTCACCTATCCATGTGCAAGAAACCTCCATTAATCATATACACCCCCTACCTAGTCCTATCCATATTCCTGCATTATCCACTTGTCATGTTAAGACACATGCCTCCCAAGTAAATGTAGAATATCAAACCAATGGTGTGGATCTAAATGAACATAATCAAGATCCTAATGATCCTTCCACATCCACTAGAAACCCCATTTCAAATCTAATAGCATGTCATATTTTTCTATCCATCTTTATTCATGAATGTTCCTCCTTAGAATAACCAAAATATTTATCCACTTCACCTTCTTCCTCTAATAATTAAATCAATTCTAGTGTCCAAAACACACCTAGTCCCATTGTCCATCGCATGCTTCAAAACATGAACTACTAGGGTAAAGGTTTAGGCCTTCATGAACAAGGTATTTTGGAGCCAATCCATGTCAAGGTCCCCCCATGCTCTTATGGCCTTGGTTATACACCCCAAGGACACCAATCTAAAGATGTTGGTACTTCCTCCACCCATCCTAAGTCCTCTTTCCACCATAAATCCTATCATACACCTAAAAAATATGTTTCCATCCCTCATCCATCATCCTACAAATATCAAAAGCATGTGACCGTGCACCTTCCACCATCTAATTTTCCACCATTTCTTCCAGCTCCTAATATCCATCCATATAATCTACCTCCACTACTCCCAACACCTAATATCCCCATTATCCTATCCCCTTATCCACCTATCCATAAATCCTATAAAAATCATAATCATGATCAATCAATGCACACATTGTCTAAACATGAAGCTTCTACGCATTCCACCATACCCATGGGATTCAAAAGAAAAACAATTGATGCCTCTATCTATAAAGAAAAAAATCTGAAGGGTCCTCATGCCCTAGGACAGAAAAGTAAAGAATCCAAGAAAAATCCATCCAAAAAACAATATAAGCCCACACCTTCAAAAGAAAAGTCTAAAAAAAAATTGGTTTGGGTACCGAAGAAAAAGGAAAACAAGTCAAATGAAGTATCTACATCTTAAAAATCCCAACCATCCACTTCCACCTCACATTCCCACTCTATTTAAGAATCTCATATTCCATCCCACAAAAAAAATAAAAGTCATAGAAATATTAAGTCTATGTGGGTACCTAAAGCACTTCATCACCCATCTCCTAAGCAACCATCTCCATTGCTTCCTACACCCCCTCCACATCAAAAATTTCAATTTTTATCATAGTGTGTGCAACCATTGGTCATGGTTCCCTTCCATTTCACAAAAAATCCACATACCTCCATCTCCTCACCCTTCACTCATTATCCTACATATCTTCCCCATCACCTTCCTATGGTCCATTCTTTGGCTAAGCCTCCCATTCATCTCCCCTACATAATCCCTATCATAATCCACTATTTCCCTCCATAATCCACATCATAATCCATCATCTACCTACTTTATCTCCCTTTCATGTCATCACTTACCAACATCTATGATCATAATGACATTTTACATGGTTCATGTGATGGAATCCATCTCTAGTGGGACTATCACCTTTCATGGAACTAGACATTTGAGTTCCTCCTATCCATATTCCCCTTCTCCTATGCAAAAATCAAAAAAATAAAATAAAAATAAAAATATCAAAAAAAAATAAAAAATAAAAGAGTAAAGAGAAATCCCTTCATCCAATGGTGAAAATCTAGTAAACAGGCGCCCTAGATAAGTACCACGATGAAAACCTGGCAAATAGACGTCATGTGTAGGTTGATCTTCTATGTCACTTACACTTGGGGGCACTTTGTCTCATCTGCACTATCTATCCTATCATGTCATTTCTTATCATATAATTTCCATCCTACCTACCATATTTATCCATCATACCCATATAATTATCATGTTGAGTCCATTCATCATCTCTTCCTCTTTTTGATCTTGATAAAAATATGGGGCAAAATGTTGAAACATGCTTTGGATATCTTTGATATACCTCATCCTTCCAAACAATCCTATCATTATCCTAGTGTCATAAGTTTTGTCATGAAGAATCCTAAGTATTGTACCTATAATGGAGAATTTTATTCATATGCGACATAGTCTTTGGAGATCACATCCCTACCCTCTTATGATGCATACATCCATTTCATTCATGATGACCTATCATTTTTTATCCATCCATATATCATGAGCCTTTTGTCCCTTATCCTATCACCCACCCTTTCATCCATCAATCTCATCTATCTCCTTGCACCTAGACTTGGTTTTCCCTTGTCATTTGTATCTAGCAAAAAGGCTACCCAAATTGTAATCCATTGACATCTCAAAACATCTCAAAATAGTCCTAAAAAAATGCAAAAAAATTGAAAAAGGTCTTGGAAAAAAATCCAAAAAATCAAAACATATCAAAAATCCAAAAAAACATCACATATTCCAAAAATCCAAAAAACTTCATATATTGGACAAAAATTAAAACATTCTCAAAATCCAAAAAATAAAAACATTTCAAAATACCAAAAAGTCAAAACATTTCAAAAATACAGCAAAAATGGAAAAAGATCTTGAAAAAGAAAATCAAATAGCCAACAAAAATCCAAGCAATAAAATCAA